>CM061141.1:115116224-115424621 GCA_030789695.1 Scilla litardierei
ACCTTTGTATTTGGATCGACAGATAGATAAACTGGAGATAATTACATACGCCCGTTGCATGGTGGAAGTAGATGCTAAAAAGCCTATTCCGACCTCTGTTCCGGTTGTGCTTGAAGATGGATCAAAAATTTCTGTAGTTGTAAAGATTGAAGGAGAACCTCCAAGATGCTCACACTGCATCTGTTTCGGCCATTCAGATACACAATGTCCGGATAATGTGAAGCTCCCTTCAATCCAAGAAATCAGATTGGACGGCAGGAAGGCCAGTATTAAAGGTAAAGAAATTCAGGGCAAAACCCCGTCTGATAATAATAATAGTAGCGATGGAATGGTTGGGGAAAGCTCAAATACTCATGAAGGAGAGGTGACTAACTTGCAAACAGAGGCACCTATTGCTACAGTTGCAACTGTTGCAAATGTAACTAGCAATGTGAACCAGCCTGCTAACGATGAGGCACAATATAGGGGTGATTGTCAACAGAATAGAGCTGAGCATGGTCGAATGCCTATGGAAGAAGCTGGATTGGGGATGAGGTCAGTGCATCCTACAACCACAACTACTGAAGTTGGATTGGGGATGAGGCCAGTGCATCCTACAACCACAACTACTGAACAGTGGACAGACAATGCGTTGGAAATTCAAGTGGACGGAGTACAAATTGCTGCTGTTAGTATCGCTATCCCACAAACTAATCAGGTATTGGAATCTAATCTTCCAGCGGCTAACCCATATGATGTGAAGCTGAATGGCTTGCCCCTGTGCCCAGCTCAAGCACCACATGATACCCCAGCAACGGACCCCATGACCATTATAAACCCTAAATGGATTGCTGTTTTAGAGGATATTAACAAACATGATTGTAGCAGAAGGGATCAGAGCAAAAAGAATACTCAACAGGAGGTAATTGGGGGGATTACTAGGAGAAGTATGAGAATCAAGGAAGGAGCTTCGGGGAAGCCTAACCAAACTAGTAATTAATGAGTATATTCATATGGAATACACGAGGCCTCAATAACTCTGTTAGGAGACGAGACCTTCGTGATAGACTCAAGCTTATTTCTCCAATGATGGTAATCCTTGTTGAGACAAAGATGAAAGGAGTTGGAAAATGGCGATCTTGTTTCCACAAGGATTGGAGTTTATTCAACAATTTTACTTTGCATTCGGGGGAAGAATACTGATTTGCATCAATAGTGTGTGGAATGCTACTATCCAATCTATATCTTCCCAACATATTACCTTGAGATGTAAAAATGCCGGTGGGTTATTTATTGTAGTAACAGGAGTGTATGGGTCTAATAGTCGGAGCGAGAGGCACCAGCTTTGGAAGCTACTGGAATCTGATACTGTTTTACAAAATGGAGAAGCTTGGTTAGTTGGGGGTGATTTCAATTGCATCAGGTACACGAAGGAAAAGATGGGAGGAAGGCATTGTGATTTCAAAGTCTTGGATGAATTCAATGATTGCTTAAATAAGTGCTCACTTTTTGATGTCAAAACTGTTGGTAATCCGATAAGCTGGTGCAATCAGAGGATAGGTGCAGGGAGAATTGCAGTGCGATTAGACTGGGTCCTATGTAACCCCCATGGGCTTGATGTCTTGCCGGAATCCTTTGTTGAGTATTTGGGCTCAAACACTAGTGACCATGCACCCAGGTTAATCAAGCTCCTTCCAAAAATTGTTTCACATCCTAAGCCTTTTCGATTCTTCAACGCCTGGGTGAAGCACCAAGGCCATCACGAGCTACTGGAGTCAGCTTGGAATTATCAGGTTGTGGGCTCTCCCATGCACACCCTATTTATTCGGCTTAGGAATCTTAAATCTGTCCTGTGGAACTGGACGCAAAAAGTTGCATTAGGAGGGGATGTGAAGTCCTATACAGCGGCACTCCAGGAGGTTAGAAGTTTACCTACCCTTCATGCCGATATTCATTTACAGCTTCATGAACGTAATTTAGCTAAAAAAATTGAATGCAATAATTGAAATGGAGGAAGACATGTTATGACAAAAGAGCAGACAAAACTGGCTTGCTCTGGGGGACAAGAATTCGAGATTCTTTTATACGGCCATGAAATCTCGGCAAAGTCACAACAACTTGGGATACCTGATTAATACAAGTGGAAGTCAGCACAACTCATATGAGAATATAAGGAATGATGCTTCCAATTTTTATAAAGATCTATACACACAAAGCTCCTACTGGAATGTATTTCCAAGATTGGTCACCAAGAGAATAGTAGCTCCTGGTGCGGTAATTTGGCTAGAGCGAAAAGTATCAAATGATGAGATCAAGGAAGCGGTTTTCCAAATAGGGGTGGATAAATCCCCTGGCCCAGATGGATATACTGGGTACTTCTTTCAGCATGGGTGGAGCATTGTATGTAATGATTTATCTGACGCCGTCCATTCTTTTTTCCGCTCGGGTTTGATTATGCACCCTATTAATCACACAAATCTAACCCTGGTCCCAAAAAACTCTAGCGCCTCTAGTCTTGGCGAATACAGACCCATTGTTTGCTGCAATGTTGTTTATAAGGTTATTAGCAAGATAATCTATAACAGGATGAAAATTGTTATCCATGATCTGATATCCCCGAACCAATCCGCATTTTTAAAAGGAAGACTCATATCTGATTGTGCCCTTCTAGCACATGAACAGCTAAGAGACTTTAGCAATCCTATGGATGCCAAGGCCTGCTTAAAGCTGGATTTGCGGAAAGCATTTGATATTGTGAATCGAGAATTCATATATTATATTCTACACAGAATGGGATTTGGCAGGTGATTTATATCTTGGATTCAGGAGTGTATTTCCACCCCTACTTTCTCTGTTATGGTGAATGGATCCCCAGCTGGTTACTTTGAGGGGAATCGAGGTATAAGACAAGGAGACTCGCTTTCCCCTTACCTTTTTGTCATTTGCATGGAAGCATTTTCTCTGCTACTTGAAAAGGCTCTCAATGAGGGTACTATTCACCCCATAAGGCGTTCTGGAGCTATATCCCACCTACTATTTGCTGATGACTTGTTGCTGTTTTGTCGAGCTAATAAGCACTCATTTAATGGCTTAACACTGTTACTTGAGGAGTTCAACCATTTTACTGGTCTGGAAATCAATTGGGATAAAAGTACGGCTATTTTCAGTAAAGGAACAAGGAACCCAATTGGGTCTTCGCTTACTACCTATCTGGGTCTGCCACTATCTTCAAAATACCCAAAACCCTCAATGTATAGCAGGCTGGTTGATAAGTGCAAGAAGCGTATGGCATGATGGACTTCTTCTATGTTATCAATCTCTGGGCGTATTGAACTAGTCCGAACAGTTATTTATGGCTTGCTCTCTTTCTGGATACAAGTATATCGCATTCCAAAAACCGTCCTCTGCAACATCACTTCAGCCTATAGGAAATTTATCTAGGGAACATCACATATTTGGGCCTGGAGGGACATATGTAAACCAAAAGATGATGGAGGAGTGGGATTACGACTACTACCGGATTTAAATATGGCAGCTGGGGTTAAACTAACATGGCGTATGCTAGCTGAAGATGGACTCTGGGCTAGTTACATGAGGCGCAGATACAGGGACTCAACTTGTTTCGTTGCGGCAAATGCAAAAGCGGATCAGTCGGGCACCTGGAAATTCATGTTGCATTGCAGGCGATTCACAAAACATTTGATCAGGAGGCAAGTTCGGGATGGAACCTCCACCCTCTTTTGGCACGATAATTGGCTACCGGTCGGTCCAGTTAGTGACTCATATGCTGTCCCAGATGATGCAAATGAAAAGAAAGTTGCAGATTACTGGACGGGAGCTAACTGGACTCAAGATGCAGCTATAGATTGCATACGGCCAATTCTACAACAAATAACTGTGGAGAGAGGATCGGACAGCTGGGTATGGACGGCTGGAAGTCATTTCAGGTTTTCCACGGCTTGGGATAGCATCAGACTCAGAGGTTCTAAATTCCCATACTGCAAACTCTTTTGGTTTAATAACAATGTCCCTAAATTCTCCATAACCACCCTGAGAGCTTTCTTGGCAAGCTCCAAACAAAGGCCGAGCTCTCTCATTGGTGCACTACGGTTGACAGGAGCTGTGTCCTATGTGAATCGGGGTTAAGTGAGGAAATTAATCATCTATACTTTGAGTGTGATTATAGCAGCTACATACTCAAAAGGAGCTTACTGAAATTGGGAGTTACTGCCGCTATCGACTATCAGATCACCAAGGTAAGGGATTATTTCTTAGCTCATTCACAAAGAATGACTCATTATGCATTTTGTCAAAAACAGTCCTCTCTGCGATAGTGTGGCATATTTGGAAGGAAAGGAATAGACGTATTTTTGAGCACACAAGGCGGTCTAAAATTATACTTTTTGAAGGGATTGCAGCGGATGTCAGAGCTATTTTGGAAAACATGGACCCAGATTCTCAAGGAAGCAAAATGGCAATGGAGAGATGGGAATTCCGCGATGCGGGATGATAGTAAAATCTGTATTTTTTGTTAGGATAGATGGATTAGCCAGTAGAGGGTGACGGCGCCTGTGCCCTATCCCCTCTCTGTGTCTTTCCCATTAGTTGTATATACTATCAGTGCCTGTAACCTTTGTAACCTTTGTGTGTGTGTGTGTGTGTGTGTGTGTGTGTGTGTGTGTGTGTGTGTGTAAAGTGTTCCTAGGGTGACTCCTTAGATTTCATCTAAGGAGTCGCCCCTATTTTCTCCCATCTTCCACATTTTTTGGATTTTATTATTCATGGGGGTTGTTGTTCACATCATGGATGATCAACATACCAAAAATCAAGTCATTCCAATACTTTTAGAGCCCACATCTACCCCTTGCAACTTCAACAGTCTAAAACGTCCTGAAAAGCACATGAAGTTGCAAGGGGTAGATGGGGGCGCTAAAAGTATTGGAATGACTTGATTTTTGATATGTTGATCATCTATGATGTGAACAACAATCCCAGGGTAAATAATTCCACAACAAATTCCACAATAATTACCAAGTCACGGCGGCCATAGGCCTCGAACCCCGCACCCCTTGTCTTTGGAGTGGAATGACTTACCACTAGGACACCCTCTCGGGGACTGTGTGTGTGTGTGTGTGTGTGTGTGTGTGTGTGTGTGTGTGTGTGTGTGTGTGTGTGTGTGTGTGTGTGTGATTAATGTAGAGCAGGTGGCACCTGATCCGTGCAAGACATAAAGGGGTGGGCCCCAACGAGTACAAGCCCATGTGGGGGCTTGTACTCTCCACCTTTTTGTGTCTTGCCACCTGATCCATTAGATCAGGTGGCAGCTTTTCTACATTAAATCATATATATATATATATATGGCTTAATGGGTATCATACGCCATATGAGAGGGTGTCTCATATGCCCTCTCACATAAAGAGGATCAAGTACAACAAGTACAAGCCCATGTGGGCTTGTACTTGCCCCCTTTATGTGAGAGGGCATATGAGACACCCTCTCATATGGCGTATGTTACCCATTATTGTCTTATATATATATATATATATATATATATATATATATATATATATATATATATATATATATATATAGGGCAATCTTCCATTGCGAAAAAATGGTGCGAAAGCCCGTGCGAAAACATTTTTTTTATTGTTTTGAAATTTTTTTTTTCAAAATTTCTTTTTTTGATGTTTAATCCATACAAATATATACCCCAGGGAAAATAATGGGTGAACCCGTTGGGCATTAGAGCACCCATCCACCCGTTACAAATTTAACGGTCTCAAAACGTGCGAATTTGATGAAATGTCTTGATCGAAGGCCAAATGACATTATTTCTCAACGATTATTTTTTGAGGGGGGTATAACAACATATGATGAGGGTGGAAAAAAGAATTTTTGAAAAAAAAAATTTCAAAAAAAAGATAAAAACATTTTCGCACCGTGCGAAATGTTCTCATTTGAAAATTTTCCTATATATATATATATATATATATATATATATCACATATAACCATATAGCTTATCACCTATAACCATACATATCATATATATATCACACACATATCAAATATGAAGGGGCACTGTTCACCCCTTCATTTGAGATTCACACCTTAAATTACAACTTTGCCTCTCTATTTAATTAAAAATGATTAGTTAAACGTTTAATATCTTTCATTTCACATAACCAAATTTAATAATTTTAGTACCATTGGAAAAATCATCATGATACCCATAATATGCGACCAATATTGAATATTTTCAAGTATTCAGTTGTTTTGTTGATGAAGAGATCATCTGTATAAAAATTAATATTATTTTTACGGACAAATATTAATATTTAATATTTTTCACTAAAATTATTATAGTTATAAAATAGCAATAATTTTATAGTATTTATAAATTTCTATAATAAATAAATAATTTATTAGATTAACTCATTTTCAAAAGTAATATTTTATTATTATGTAAAGATAACTAAATATGATAAAATAAGATTTGAAGGGGGATGGTTGCAGTTCATCATTCATCAAAATGGAATCTTTGAGGAATATCCCATTTTGAAGGGGCTTTTTTGAAGGGGATGGTTGGAGATGCTCTTTAGAGCATCTACAACCGTGCTTCATTTCTTCATTTTGAAGCACGGTGGAGCTCCAACCCGGCTTCATTTTGAAGCCAAATTTGAAGGGGATGAATAGTGACCCTTCAAATATGAAGGGGTACTATTCACCCCTTCATATTAGAATCTCTTGCTAAATGACCAACTTGCCCCTCTATTAAATTAATTATGATTACTTAAAAGTATTATATGTTACAAACCATATCACTAAATTTAATAATTTTAGTACTATGGGAAATATTGCGATAATACATATAATATGAGACCAATTTTGAATATTTTTCGAGCAAAGTTAAAAGAGTTATAATATTTAATATTTTAATCAAAATTATTCTATTTATAGAATAATAATAATTTTATATTATTTATAAATTTATCTAATAAATAAATATTGATTATTAGATTAATCCATGTCTAAAATACAAAATTTTCATTAAGTATTTCACAAAAGATAACTAAAAATGAAAAAATAGGTTTTTGAAGAGGGTGGGTTGGAGTTGCACAACCTTCATAATGGAATATTTAAAGCATATTCCATTTTGAAGGAGATTTTTTGAAGGGGATGGTTGGAGATGCTCTAATACTGTTGCGTGGTAGAACTCGCGTACAATGAATTTGTATTATGGGGAACCAAGGGCACGGTGGTTATGCTAATGACGGGATTAGGGTAGGCTATTTGACTGGTGATTAATGGGGTGATGAGGCTAAGCTTGTTGCGGAAGCTGACCACGGTATCGAATCCTGTAGGATGCAAAGAAGGGGCCAAACCGCCTAGGTTGAGGGCGTGCACGACCGGTGATGACGAGCTAACCTACGCAAGGAGCAACTCGTCAGAAAGGCCGGGTTGGGGTCCAACCCTTAGCATCTCCGATGCCTAAGTCAGTAACAGGACTTAAAGCGGGGGCTATGAACGCAGGTCGGACTGAGGGTGAGTCGACCTTACGTGACGAGCTGTGAGTGGAAGAACAACGATATGGACGACCTTTGCTCTTGTGTGTGAATAATAAGATTGAGAGTAAATTTGCCAACCCCCTTCACCGTAAGAAGTGAAGGGGTATTTATAACTGACGGGAGGCGGTTAGGTGGGGCTGACCTGGCATGCTGACATGATGTGCTCGATGTGCTAAGCTGGCCCTGCTGTCAGCAGAAGGTTCAGACGAGGATGTCAGGAACAGGAGTGTCAGCCATGCTTTTCTCAGACGGCGCAACGGCCAGGGGCGCTTTTGTCAGGGTGTCAGGGCCGAAAGCATCAAGTGTCAGGGGGCGCAGCGGCCAGGGGGTGCCTTGTCAAATGGTCTGGCGGCGTAAGTGTTAGTAGCGTCCTTTGTACTAGGTTGTTTGTCGTGTCCAATGTGCCAAAGAACCGTTGTCGCGCCTTCCCGGGGTGGGGCCCGCGACGGGTCACCGGTCCGGCCCAGATTGAGGACGAGCGATCTGGACGTACACCTCGCGTGCTGATCCTGGCGAACCGGGGGAGAGTGGGTGCGCATCCCGCTGAGGTCGGTCTGGAGAGCGCCCCCATCAACGTCTAAGGCGGAGTGCGCCCTTCTCCCAGTCGAGTCGGGCTCTAGGATTGACGGTAGGAATGGCAATATTGCGGGGCGGGGCGGGTATTTAACTACCCAAGCTTGCCCCGCCCCATCTGCGGGTCGGGGTGGGCGGGTCTCGGACCGGGGCGGGTCGGATAATTTCTTACCAAAACTGGGTCGGGCCGGGTCGGGTCGGTCGGGTCAGGTCATTACTGCCATCCATATGAATCCCAAATAAAAGTTTTATTTAGGATTTGGGAGAATTGTGATTTATTGGTAATTTGGAATTGGGAATTGGCCTAATTGGAAGAACATTGGAACAGAGTATGAGTTATGTGATGCAGACCGCATGGTTCGCATCAAAATAGTAAGGTTTTTTTAGAACCTCTATAGTTTATCGGGGCGGGGCGGGCCGGGGCGGGCCGGGGCGGGCCGGGTCAAAATCATAGCGGGTCAGGTCAGGCAGGTCGGGTCAGGTCATTATTGTCATCCCTAATTGACAGGCGCCCTGCGGACCTCTGAGGTTAAGGCGTGGAACGCTCTGCCACTGGGTTGGCCGCCCGTCAGGTGGGAGGGGCAGACTGGCTGGATGTTCCGGTGGTTCGGGATGGAAGGTCAGACTAACATGATCTTTAGGTCGTAACAATTGCCCCCGGTATTCGGGTTCGAGATGGAAGCCCGGCTCGGCCCGGATGTCGTATCACCTTCCCCTCGTGGGAAGGGCAGTTCGGATCTTATCCCGGGCTAGGTAATGACCGTTTTCGCCTCGGGGTTCCTGCCCTGGCCGCCATTACTACGATTTGAAAGGGCAGGGGAAGTCGAGGCATTCCCACCGCTGAGCGGTGGACACGTGGCTGAAGCGACTTTCACGCCAGCCGATGCATCAGAGACGCTCGGATGAGCGCCACGTGTCGGCCGAACGACGGTCAGGATGGTCTGAGGTTTGTTATAAGTATGGGGAGGAGGGGGGCCGATCGAACGTTTCTCCTGATTTTAACTCCCCTTTGCGCTTTCCAGCTTCCGTTTGTCGCTCGCCGACGTCGTCGCTGTCGCCGGGGATTTGGTTCCGAGCATTGTAGTTGCTTCAGCTGCTCTGTCAGGTAATTTTTTCGATCCTCTGGGCTAATGGCATCTCGTTTTGAGTGCAGAAGTGGTAGTGGGGTTAGGAAGGAGGAGTCAACGGAAGAGGGGATCGGGCAACGGGGGATTCGAACTGGGGCTCCGAGGCCGATCGCGGTTATCCCATGTAGGCTGGACTGGGTTAACATTCGGGAGATCCGCGTGAGGTTCGTTCGTCTGCCCTGTGAAGTGCAGTTGCCCAGACCTGATGAGAGGGTGTGTTGGCCTCGCGACAACGAAGTTGGAGTTTATGTCCAGTCCTTCGAGTTGGGGCTCCGCTTCCCAATCCATCCTCACCTTCTACATCTTCTGAATTTCTTGGAGCTGCCGATCTGCACGCTGGTGCCCAGCTCCTTTGGCTTACTGGTTGGGTTCGTCGTCTTATGTCTTGCCAGCTCCTTGAGTCCGTCCTTAGCGCTGTTCCAGTATTTCTTCGGGGTGAGGAAGTGGGGGATGTATCATTGCGTCTATGCGAGAAGGGGACGAGAACTCATTGTCGAGGTGCCGGACAACGCTAACGGTTGGGCGGAGTGATTCGTCTTTGTCACGATACCAGAAGACGCGGTGCTGATGTCGAACTGGGGGGCTTTGAACTCTCTGATGAGCGAGGAGGTGTCAATGACGGACGAACTTCTGGCGAACACCCGGATTTTGGCGGAGTTACCCGAGGCAGACCGTTGATTGGCGGGCTTGACGCAGGAGGGTCGGCTCGCCCAGGAGTTTTGGCCCCCAGGTACTCTGATTACGACGAGCCCTCAAGTAGGCTTACCCTGATTTCTCTCTTCTTTGCAGGTGAGGACGTGATGCGTTCGCGGGAGGAGATGCTGAGGACGGTCGGGGTGAGGATCACGAAGAAGGCCGACCCTCAGGATAAGGGTAAGAGGAAGATGGGCGAGGAAGGGCCGGCAAAGGGGGCGGCCCAGAAGCTGAGCGCCGAAACTCCGGTCGTGGAAGAGGCGAGCAAGAGGCAGTATGGGTCCGAGTCGACCGTGCCTTCCTCCCGAATCGGCAGTGCCGTGACTGGTGGCTTGCCCAGCTCGGAGGCAGTCAGCACGGTCCCCTAGGTTCCGGCTGTAGAAGAGGAAAACAGGAGGGAACGGGGGGCCGAACCGAACATTCCTTCCTCCCAAACTGGTGGGGACAAGCTTGGCGGCTCACCCAACCCGGAGATGATCAGCATAGCTCCCCCGAGGGTTCTGAACTCGGGCAAGCGCCGCTGGCCTCCTCCCGTCGAGAAGTGGCCTTACGGAGTTCCCCCGTGGGAGATGGGGAGAGAAGCACATCCAGGTTGCGAGAGGGCGCTCACCCACTTCAATTTGACGAGGGCCGAGGATGAGGTCATACCGAACGAGGATCTCCATCAGCCGGTCTATCGGGTGAGCTGGCAGGAGTCCGTGTTCGAGGATGCCGGGGTTGCAGCCCGTCTGGCGGAGTACTTCGTGCTGCCGTGGGACTGTGAGTCCTTAGCCAATGTGGGCACGGAACAGTTGTGCGACACTGCAGTGTGGCATACGATGTAGGTAGGCTGAACTTCCTTCGTTGCGTTCGGAGTCTTCTAATTTGTGTTCTGACGGGGTCTTGTTCTTTGGTAGGCAATGTCTGCAGTGGTGGCCCTACAGCACCACACCCCTGTGGCCGCGGTCCGGGCTGCCCGAGATGAGGCGAAGGACAAACTTCGAGAGGTGCGGAGCCAATTGCGAGGGAGGGAGGCGGATTTGGATCAAGTCATCAAGCTCCATGCCCTCGATGGGTCGCGGCTCGAGTTCCTAGAAGCGCAGGGGGCTAGGCTCGCCCGCCGGCTGGAGGACAAAGAAGGCAAGGGGGTCTTGCTCACCTGCCACCTAGAGGAAGAAAAGGCGCGGGGGGACTTGCTCGCCCGCCAACTGGACGAAGAGAAGAAACGAGGGGACTGGCTCACCCGCCATCTTGAGGAAGAGAAGGGGAGGGAGCCAGACTCGCCTGTCGTCTTTGGGAAGAGGAGGAAACACGTAATGATATCCTGAAGAGGAACGTCGAGGCGGCGGCCAGCAAGAAGCGTGTGATCGACGTTCAGCAGAAAACATAACCGAGCTGAAGCGGGCGATCGAGTCGGAGATAAAGGGGAAGGCCATCCTGAAGAATCAACTGGAGGACAGGGCGGCCGGTCAGGATGCGATCAACTCCGCAGTCCGTCGTTATCAGGATGAGCAGCTGATCCCTTTGATGACAGAGGCGAGGGAGGCGGGTGTTCTCCAAGGGATGGAGAAGATGAAAACCTGACTGGCGAGTCTGCATCCTGAGCTCGTGGCCGATTTCCCTCGGCTCGACACGCCCTTGGTGGGAGAGATGGAGGAGGAAGTGACGGAGCCGAGGCGCTCATAACGAAGGGAGGTGAGGGAGATTTTGTACGGCCGGCGGATGGCCGAGCCTGATCTCGCATTGTACTACAGACGAGCTAAGAAGTTGAATGATATATATATATATATATATATATATATATATATATATATATATATATATAGGGCAATCTTCCATTGCGAAAAAGGGGCTTTTCGCACCGTGCGAAAAGAATTTTATCTTTTTTTTGAAATTTTTTTTTTCAAAAATTCTTTTTTTGATGTTTAATCCATACAAATATATACCCCAGGGAAAATAATGGGTGAACCCGTTGGGCATTAGAGCACCCATCCACCCGTTACAAATTTAACGGTCTCAAAATGTGCGAATTTGATGAAATGGCTTGATCGAAGGCCAAATGACATTATTTCTCAACCATTATTTTTTGAGGGGGGTATAACAACATATAATGAGGGTGGAAAAAAGAATTTTTGAAAAAAAAAATTTCAAAAAAAAGATAAAAACATTTTCGCACGGTGCGAAATGTTCTCATTTGAAAATTTTCCTATATATATATATATATATATATATATATATATATATATATATATATATATATATATATATATGGGTAAAATGCGCCTGAGCTCGTGCTCAGATGGGATTCCTGCGATCGGCCCCTCCTGACCGTCCGATCCGATCCCACGGCTGTTGTTAAAAGCGGAACATGAGGAACTTTTGGTGCAATTACCAACGGGCCCTTACGCGCCCGGAAATTTTGGGGCAATTACCATCCCGCCCTTATAACCCCTATGAAAGCAACTTTTTAGAACTATTGGTGCAATTACCATCCCTCCCTTTATATCCTTTTCAAAGAAATAGTTTACACTATACGGCACCGTTGTGCGCGTCGACCCAGAACGGAGTATATTACTCCCCGCGAACAACGCGCTACAGCCTATGCGTCGTGCGCGGCGTGGGATTAAAACGCACAAGTGTTGAGAAGTTACCAACCGTGCGCACGACGGGCAAAATTACCCCCGTCGTGCGCGAGGGGGAAAACGCAACGTGTACAGAAATTTCCATCCGTGCGCACGACGTGCAAAATAAACCCCGTCGTTCGCGGGGGTTAAAACGCCTAGTGTGAAGAAATTCACATCCGCGCGCACGACGGGCAACATTACCCACGTCGTGCGCGTGGGTTAAAACGCCTAGTGTGCAGAAATTTCCATCCGATCGCACGACAGGCAAAATTAACCCCGTCGTCCGCGGGGGTTAAAACGCCTAGTGTGAAGAAATTCACATCCGCGCGCACGACGGGCAAACTTACCACCGTCGTGCGCGTGAGTTAAAACGCCTAGTGTGCAGCAATTTCCATCCGAGCGCACGACGGGCAAACTTACCCCCGTCGTGCGCGGGGGTTAAAACGCCTACTGTGTGAAGCAATTTCCATCCGCGCGCACGACGGGCAAAATAACCCCCGTCGTGCGCGTCGCCCGCGGGGGTTAAAACGCACAAGTGTCGAGCAATTTCCATCCGCGCGAACGACGGGCAAAATTACCCCCGTCGTGCGCGTCGTGTGCGGGCAAATGCACAAGTGTGGAGCAGTTTACAGCCGTGCGCACGACGGGCCAAATTACCCCCGTCGTGCGCGTCGTGTGCGGGAAAACGCACAAGTGTGGAGCAGTTTACAGCCGTGCGCACGACGGGCCAAATTACCCCCGTCGTGCGCGAGGGGGAAAACGCAATCTGTAAAGCAATTTCCATCCGCGCGCACGACGGGCAAACTTACCCTGTCGTGCGCGTGGGTTAAAACGCCTAGTGTGCAGAAATTTCCATCCGATCGCACGACGGGCAAAATTAACCCCGTCGTCCGCGGGGGTTAAAATGCCTAGTGTGAAGAAATTCACATCCGCGCGCACAACGGGCAAACTTACCCCCGTCGTGCGCGTGGGTTAGAACGCCTAGTGTGGAGCAATTTCCATCCGAGCACACGACAGGCAAAATTACCCCCGTCGTGCGCGTCGTCCGCGGGGCTTAAAACGCACAAGTGTCGGGCAATTTCTATCCGCGCGCACGACGGGTAAAATAACCCCCGTCGTGCGCTTCGTGTGGCAAACGCACAAGTGTGGAGCAATTTACAGCCGTGCGCACGACGGGCCAAATTACCCCCGTCGTGCGCGAGGGGGAAAACGCAATCTGTAAAGCAATTTCCATCCGCGCGCACGACGGGCAAACTTACCCCCGTCGTGCGCGTGGGTTAAAACGCCTAGTGTAGAGCAATTTCCATCCGCGCGCACGACGGGCAAACTTACCCCCGTCATGCGCGGGGGTTAAAACGCCTACTGTGTGAAGCAATTTCCATCCGCGCGCACGACGGGCAAAATAACCCCCGTCGTGCGCGTCGTGTGCGGGCAAACGCACAAGTGTGGGTCAATTTACAGCCGTGTGCACGACGGGCCAAATTACCCGCGTCGTGCGCGATGGGGAAAACGTAATCTGTAAGGCAATTTCCATTCGCGCGCACGACGGGCAAACTTACCCTCGTCGTGCGCGTGGGTTAAAACGCAGAAGTGTGCAGCAATTTCCATCCGCGCGCACGACGGGCAAAATAACCCCCGTCGTGCGCGTCGTCCGCGTGGGTTAAAACGCACATGTGTCGAGCAATTTCCATCCGCGTGCACGACGGGCAAAATTACCCCCGTCGTGCGCGTCGTGTGCCCGTAAACGCACAAGTGGATATTAATTTACAGCCGTGCGCACGACGGGCCAAATTACCCCATCGTGCGCGAGGAGGAAAACGCAATATGTAAATAAATTTCCATCCGCGCGCATGACGGGCAAACTTACCCCCGTCGTGCGCGTGGGTTAAAACGCCTAGTGTGAAGAAATTCAAATCAGCGCACACGACGGGCAAAATAACCCCCGTCGTGCGCGTCCTGTGCGGGCAAACGCACAAGTGAGGAGCAATTTACAGCCGTGCGCACGACGGGCCAAATTACCCCGTCGTGCGCGAGGGGGAAAACGCAGTCTGTAAAGCAATTTCCATCCGCGCGCACGACGGGCAAACTTACCCCCGTCGTGCGCGTGGGTTAAAACGCCTAGTGTGGAGCAATTTCCATCCGAGCGCACGACGGGCAAAATTACCCCCGTCGTGCGCGACGTCCGCGGGGCTTAAAACGCACAAGTGTCGAGCAATTTCCATCCGCGCGCACGACGGGCAAAATAACCCCCGTCGTGCGCGTCGTGTGGCAAACGCACAAGTGTGGAGCAATTTACAGCCGTGCGCACGACGGGCCAAATTACCCCCGTCGTGCGCGAGGGGGAAAACGCAATCTGTAAAGCAATTTCCATCCGCGCGCACGACGGGCAAACTTACCCCCGTCGTGCGCGTGGGTTAAAACGCCTAGTGTAGAGCAATTTCCATCCGTGCGCACGACGGGCAAACTTACCCCCGTCGTGCGCGGGGGTTAAAACACCAAATGTGTGAAGCAATTTCCATCCGCGTGCACGACGGGCAAAATAACCCCCGTCGTGTGCGTCGTGTGCGGGCAAACGCACAAGTGTGGGGCAATTTACAGCCGTGCGCACGACGGGCCAAATTACCCGCGTCGTGCGCGATGGGGAAAACACAATCTGTAAGGAAATTTCCATCCGCGCGCACGACGGGCAAACTTACCCTCGTCGTGCGCGTGGGTTAAAACGCACAAGTGTGCAGCAATTTCCATCCGCGCGCACGACGGGCAAAATAACCCCCGTCGTGCGCATCGTCCGCGGGGGTTAATACGCACAAGTGTCGAGCAATTTCCATCCGCGTGCCCGACGGGCAAAATTACCCGCGTCGTGCTCGTCGTGTGCCCGCAAACGCACAAGTGGATATTAATTTACAGCCGTGCGCACGACGGGCCAATTTACCCCGTCGTGCGCGAGGAGGAAAACGCAATATGTAAAGCAATTTCCATCCGCGCGCACGACGGGCAAACTTACCCCCGGTCGTGCGCGTGGGTTAAAACGCCTAGTGTGAAGAAATTCAAATCCGCACGCACGACAGGTAAAATAACCCCCGTCGTGCGCGTCCTATGTGGGCAAACGCACAAGTGAGGAGCAATTTACAGCCGTGCGCACGACGGGCCAAATTACCCCGTCGTGCGCGAGGGGGAAAACGCAGTCTGTAAAGCAATTTCCATCCGTGCGCACGACGGGCAAACTTACCCCCGTCGTGCGCGTGGGTTAAAACGCCTAGTGTGGAGCAATTTCCATCCAAGCGCACGACGGGCAAAATTACCCCCGTCGTGCGCGTCGTCCGCGGGGCTTAAAACACACAAGTGTCGGGCAATTTCCATCCGCGCGCACGACGGGCAAAATAACCCCCGTCGTGCGCGTCGTGTGGCAAACGCACAAGTGTGGAGCAATTTACAGCCGTGCGCACGACGGGCCAAATTACCCCCGTCGTGCGCGAGGGGGAAAACGCAATCTGTAAAGCAATTTCCATCCGCGCGCACGACGGGCAAACTTACCCCCGTCGTGCGCGTGGGTTAAAACGCCTAGTGTAGAGCAATTTCCATCCGTGCGCACGACGGGCAAACTTACCCCCGTCGTGCGCGGGGGGTTAAAACACCAAATGTGTGAAGCAATTTCCATCCGCGCGCACGACGGGCAAAATAACCCCCGTCGTGCGCGTCGTGTGCGGGCAAACGCACAAGTGTGGGGCAATTTACAGCCGTGCGCACGACGGGCCAAATTACCCCCGTCGTGCGCGATGGGGAAAACACAATCTGTAAGGAAATTTCCATCCGCGCGTACGACGGGCAAACTTACCCTCGTCGTGCGCGTGGGTTAAAACGCACAAGTGTGCAGCAATTTCCATCCGCGCGCACGACGGGCAAAATAACCCCCGTCGTGCGCGTCGTCCGCGGGGGTTAATACGCACAAGTGTCGAGCAATTTCCATCCGCGTGCCCGACGGGCAAAATTACCCGCGTCGTGCGCGTCGTGTGCCGGCAAAAGCACAAGTGGATATTAATTTACAGCCGTGCGCACGACGGGCCAAATTACCCCCGTCGTGCGCGAGGAGGAAAACGCAATATGTAAAGCAATTTCCATCCGCGCGCACGACGGGCAAACTTACCCCGGTCGTGCGCGTGGGTTAAAACGCCTAGTGTGAAGAAATTCAAATCCGCACGCACGACAGGCAAAATAATCCCCGTCGTGCGCGTCCTGTGCGGGCAAACGCACAAGTGAGGAGCAATTTACAGCCGTGCGCACGACGGGCCAAATTACCCCCGTCGTGCGCAAGGGGGGAAAACGCAGTCTGTAAAGCAATTTCCATCCGCGCGCACGACGGGCAAACTTACCCCCGTCGTGCGCGTGGGTTAAACGCCTAGTGTGGAGCAATTTCCATCCGAGCGCACGACGGGCAAAATTACCCCCGTCGTGCGCGTCGTCCGCGGGGCTTAAAACGCACAAGTGTCGGGCAATTTCCATCCGCGCGCACGACGGGCAAAATAACCCCCATCGTGCGTGTCGTGTGCGGGCAAACGCACAAGTGAGGAGCAATTTACAGCCGTGCGCACGACGGGCCAAATTACCCCCGTCGTGCGCGAGGGGGAAAACGCAATATGTAAAGCAATTTCCATCCGCGCGCACGACGGGCAAAATTACCCCCGTCGTGCGCGTCGTGTGCGGGCAAACGCACAAGTGTGGAGCAATTACTGCCGTGCGCACGACGGGCCAAATTACCCCCGTCGTGCGCGAGGGGGAAAACGCAATCTGTAAAGCAATGTCCATCCGCGCGCACGACGGGCAAACTTACCCCCGTCGTGCGCGTGGTTTAAAACGCCTAGTGAGGAGCAATTTCCATCCGAGCGCACGGCGGACAAAATTAACCCCGTCGTCCGCGGGGGTTAAAACGCACAAGTGTGCAGCAATTCACATCCGCGCGCACGACGGGCAAAATAACTCCCGTCGTGCGCGTCGTGTGCGGGCAAATGCACAAGTGTGGAGCAATTTACTGCCGTGCGCACGACGGGCCAAATTACCCCCGTCGTGCACGAGGGGAAAAACGTAATCTGTAAAGCAATTTCCATCCGCACGCGCACGACGGGCAAACTTACCCCCGTCGTGCGCGTGGGTTAAAACGCCCAGTGTGGTTACCCCCGTCGTGCGCGAGGTGGAAAACGCAATCTGTAAAGCAATGTCCATCCGCGCGCACGACGGGCAAACTTACCCCCGTCGTGCGCGTGGTTTAAAACGCCTAGTGAGGAGCAATTTCCATCCGAGCGCACGCGGACAAAATTAACCCCGTCGTCCGCGGGGGTTAAAACGCACAAGTGTGCCGCAATTCACATCCGCGAGCACGACGGGCAAAATAACCCCCGTCGTGCCCGTCGTGTGCGGGCAAATGCACAAGTGTGGAGCAATTTACTGCCGTGCGCACGACGGGCCAAATTACCCCCGTCGTGCGCGAGGGGAAAACGCAATCTGTAAAGCAATTTCCATCCGCGCGCTTGACGGGAAAACTTACCCCGTCGTGCGCGTGGGTTAAAACGCCCAGTGTGGAGCAATTTCCATCCGAGCGCACGACGGGCAAAATTACCCCCGTCGTGCGCGTCGTCCGCGGGGGTTAAAACGCACCAGTGTGCAGCAATTCACATCCGCGCGCACGACGGGCAAAATAACCCCCATCGTGCGCGTCGTGTGCGGGCAAACGCACAAGTGTGGAGCAATTTACAGCCGTGCGCACGACGGGCCAAATTACCCCCGTCGTGCGCGAGGGGGAAAACGCAATCTGAAAAGCAATCTCCATCCGCGCGCACGACGGGCAAACTTACCCACGTCGTGCGCGTGGGTTAAAACGCCTAGTGTAGAGCAATTTCCATGTGAGCGCAAGGCGGACAAAATTAACCCCGTCGTGCGCGTCCTGTGCGGGCAAACGCACAAGTCTGGAGCAATTTACAGCCGTGCGCACGACGGGCCAAATTACCCCCGTCGTGCACGAGGGGGAAAACGCAATCTGTTAAGCAATTTCCATCCGCGCGCACGACGGGCAAATTTACCCCCGTCGTGCGCGTGGGTTAAACGCCTAGTGTGGAGCAATTTCCATCCGAGCGCACGACGGGCAAAATTACCCCCGTCGTGCGCATCGTCCGCGGGGCTTAAAACGCACAAGTGTCGGGCAATTTCCATCCGCGCGCACGACGGGCAAAATAACCCCCATCGTGCGCATCGTGTGCGGGCAAACGCACAAGTGTGGAGCAATTTACAGCCGTGCGCACGACGGGCCAAATTACCCCGTCGTGCGCGAGGGGGAAAACGCAATCTGTAAAGCAATTTCCATCCGCGCGCACGACGGGCAAACTTACCCCCGTCGTGCGCGTGGGTTAAAACGCCCAGTGTGGTTACCCCCGTCGTTCGCGAGGTGGAAAACGCAATCTGTAAAGCAATGTCCATCCGCGCGCACGACGGGCAAACTTACCCCCGTCGTGCGCGTGGTTTAAAACGCCTAGTGAGGAGCAATTTCCATCCGAGCGCACGGCGGACAAAATTAACCCCGTCGTCCGCGGGGGTTAAAACGCACCAAGTGTGCCGCAATTCACATCCGCGAGCACGACGGGCAAAATAACCCCCGTCGTGCCCGTCGTGTGCGGGCAAATGCACAAGTGTGGAGCAATTTACTGCCGTGCGCACGACGGGCCAAATTACCCCCGTCGTGCGCGAGGGGAAAACGCAATCTGTAAAGCAATTTCCATCCGCGCGCACGACGGGCAAACTTACCCCGTCGTGCGCGTGGGTTAAAACGCCCAGTGTGGAGCAATTTCCATCCGAGCGCACGACGGGCAAAATTACCCCCGTCGTGCGCGTCGTCCGCGGGGGTTAAAACGCACCAGTGTGCAGCAATTCACATCCGCGCGCACGACGGGCAAAATAACCCCCATCGTGCGCGTCGTGTGCGGGCAAACGCACAAGTGTGGAGCAATTTACAGCCGTGCGCACGACGGGCCAAATTACCCCCGTCGTGCACGAGGGGGAAACGCAATCTGAAAAGCAATCTCCATCCGCGCGCACGACGGGCAAACTTACCCACGTCGTGCGCGTGGGTTAAAATGCCTAGTGTAGAGCAATTTCCATGTGAGCGCAAGGCGGACAAAATTAACCCCGTCGTGCGCGTCCTGTGCGGGCAAACGCACAAGTCTGGTGCAATTTACAGCCGTGCGCACGACGGGCCAAATTACCCCCGTCGTGCACGAGGGGGAAAACGCAATCTGTTAAGCAATTTCCATCCGCGCGCACGACGGGCAAATTTACCCCCGTCGTGCGCGTGGGTTAAACGCCTAGTGTGGAGCAATTTCCATCCGAGCGCACGACGGGTAAAATTACCCCCGTCGTGCGCATCGTCCGCGGGGCTTAAAACGCACAAGTGTCGGGCAATTTCCATCCGCGCGCACGACGGGCAAAATAACCCCCATCGTGCGCGTCGTGTGCGGGCAAACGCACAAGTGTGGAGCAATTTACAGCCGTGCGCACGACGGGCCAAATTACCCCGTCGTGCGCGAGGGGGAAAACGCAATCTGTAAAGCAATTTCCATCCGCGCGCACGACGGGCAAACTTACCCCGTCGTGCGCGTGGGTTAAAACGCACAAGTGTGCAGCAATTTCCATCCGTGCGCACGACGGGCAAAATAACCCCCGTCGTGCGCGTCGTCTGTGGGGGTTA
The DNA here is from genome assembly GCA_030789695.1 of Scilla litardierei. Classification (NCBI taxonomy): domain Eukaryota; kingdom Viridiplantae; phylum Streptophyta; class Magnoliopsida; order Asparagales; family Asparagaceae; genus Scilla; species Scilla litardierei. Next base: position 115,136,499 of record CM061141.1, read on the forward strand.
AAACGCACAAGTGTCGAGCAATTTCCATCCGCGCGCACGACGGGCAAAATTACCCCCGTCGTGCGCGTCGTGTGCGGGCAAACGCACAAGTGTGGAGCAATTACAGCCATGCGCACGACGGGCCAAATTACCCCCGTCGTGCGCGAGGGGCAAAACGCAATCTGTAAAGCAATGTCCATCTGCGCGCACGACGGGCAAACTTACCCCCGTCGTGCGCGTGGTTTAAAACGCCTAGTGAGAGCAATTTCCATCCGAGCGCACGGCGGACAAAATTAACCCCGTCATCCGCGGGGGCTAAAACGTACAAGTGTGGAGCATTTTCCATTCGCGCGCACGACGGGCAAAATTACCCCCGTCGTGCGCGTCGTCCGCGGGGCTTAAAAAGCACAAGTGACAAGTGTGGTGAAATTTCCATACGAAGGTAGCAATATGGGTAAACATATCTTTTAATTTCTTACAACAAGTGATTATTTTGCACAAAACCTAACATCAATTTTATACAGAATTTTTTTCAATATCAACATTCTTGTTGTCCCTTTTTACTCGGTGACGTGCATTATAAATTGATTTGCATGGAAGGTTGGACTTTCAAAATCTCAGCTGGCCTCAGCGTGCTATTTGCCAAATCTCTCAATGATCCATCTCCATTCCCAGCTACTGCCCTTCATCGGAATGGCCCTCGACATATTTAGCAGCTTGATGGTTGTGCCTGCCCGCAACGCCTGTTAACCTTCACTCCTCACCGCCAACGCCGACGCCCACCATTACCACGCAATGAGAACAGACATTGACACTTCTTGGTTTTAACTGGCCTGTCGGTCGTTTTTTCCTTTCGGTGTCACCTGTAAACCCCGCTTCATTCACATGCAAAGTTGTTTACTTTGCATGTGAAAGAAGCGGGGTTTACAGGTGACACCGAAAGGAAAAAACGACCGACAGGCCAGTTAAAACCAAGAAGTGTCAATGTCTGTTCTCATTGCGTGGTAATGGTGGGCGTCGGCGTTGGCGGTGAGGAGTGAAGGTTAAGAGTCGTTGAGGGCAGGCACAACCATCAATCTGATAAATATGTCGAGGGCCATTCCGATGAAGGGCAGCAGGAATCCTATCGGAAGTTTTACATGCAAAGCGACAACATTCTTGAAGGTGCAATTTGTTTGCGAAGTTAGACTGATTTCATTGGAGTCATCTTCTACCGCCATCCCATTCTCTTTACAGTCATCTACATCATGAAGGAAATGGTCCACGACTCCACATTGAAATAGCAGGAGTAACTTTCAATTTTATCTTCCATTTACCATGGTATATTTCTACATCAAGCAGAACGAAGCAATGGTTAGAATTTGTCCGGTTAAACTGAGAAACAAATATATTGTAAGAAAAATATGTAGAATACCGTGGCTATACGAGGAAGATCCGAGAAGAAGAATACTTGGCAGATGTAATTGAAACCGCTGAGGCGCGACCTCGGTGGTAGTTGCCGGTTGCTCCCAAAGGTTAACACAGCAGCCCCTGGCCGCGTCCACACTTGGCCAGAGACTTTGGATTTTGCAGAGTATAGCTACCCAGGAGAACGGGATGATGCACAGAAGAATATTTGGAGGAAGCAGTTTTTCCGTGTATTTTCTTGAGGAAAGCAGTTGGATATAAATAGAATTCAAAAAATAGCTGTTATGAATTCAAACGGTGAAATATTAAACGAGTATTAAAATAGGCTTTGAATGATGCGTATTAAAGCGAGGCTTTAACTGCGTATTTATTGAGAGGTTTTGAATGCTGCAATCAAATTAGCAGTTACCAACATTTAAGAATGAGACGCCATTTATTATAGACGATTTGGACTGCCCATGGATGAGGATGAGACTACAGTTGATTTACTGTGAGTAATGGAAAGAACCCGTGAGTCTACAGTTGTTGAACTCGTGAATATACAGTATATACAGATGTTGCAGTGTGAGTAATTTTTGAGGGTAATGTCAAACACAAAGCGAAATTTTTGAGGGTGTTCACGGTCAATTTATAGTGAAATTGACCATTCAAATTGATGAGTATAAGTCCGTTATCCTACAGCGATCCCTTCATTGCAAACATCTACGTAGACAATCATATGTATCAGTTTGTAAGAGCATAGGCTAATGAATCAGTTTGTGTCTGTATCAGTATGTACATCAATATAGTTGAATTCGATTGAATATGCCTTCAGCTTGCATAAGTATCAGATTTAATTTTAAAGTTTGCATGTAGTTTCTGAGTCAGAGTGAATAAGTATCCGGTTTAATCTACAATGTTTCCAGATTGAACAAGTATAATAAGACTTAAATCTAAAAGCTTGCATGTAGGCTTGATTGGGATTCAGAATAAGTATGATTAAATATATTCCCGTGGTCGTGTTGAGAAAATTTGTCATCGATGAAACATCAGCTTAACACGTACAACGAGTAAATTCTGCTGGTTGTGCGCGTTAAACAATTGTCCATAAAATACCTTAGATGCTCAAAGCGAACAGCTGGCTCTGGCTGTGCTTGTTGTGCACTTTACGCAATTAAAGTAACCATTATAAATATCATCAACGCGCACAACGGCCATAAATTAGTTGGTTCTGGGCGTTGAGCAATTATGTAAGCGGCTATTAATTTTTCCAGCCCACGTCCCACCGACCGGTCAAACATTCTTGAGAAATGCACATGTCTGGTATCAATCAGCTGTAGATTTACGAACAGTCTTTTGTATATTCACGAGAACCCCTCAGTTTGTAAGAGCATAGGGCCATAGGCTAATGAATCAGTTTGGATCTGTATCAGTAATTCAGTATGTATATCAATATATTTGAATGGCTGGGTAATTTTCAAAATGTCATCAATTTGAATATGTATGAGATTTAATCTATAATTTTGCATGCAGTTTATGAAGTCGATTGAATATGCCTTCAGATTGAAAAGGTATCAGATTTATTTTTAAAGTTTGTATGTAGTTTCTGAGTCAGAGTGAATAAGTATCCGGTTTAATCTACAATGTTTTCAGATTGAACAAGTATAATAAGACTTAAATCTAAAAGTTTGGATGTAGGCGTGGTTGGGATTCAGAGTAAGTATGATGAAATTTGGAATTTGATTGATTCACTGCGGTGGCGCGCAGTGGGAGTAAACTTATAGCATCTCACAAATATGATCAAAGAGCAAAACGGTCAAATTTATTCCCGTGGGGGCGTTGAGCAAATTTGTCATTGACGCAACTATAGAGCTTAACGCGCTAAACGGGCATAATTCTGCATGTTGTGCGCTTTGCGCAATTATGTTAGCCATAACAAATTTGAGAACGCGCACTCCGGCTCAAAGTGAACACCTGGCGATACTTGTTTCTGCATACATTGTTAATCTAATACATTGTTTCTGCATGAAAGAAAACTATAAATAATATTATTCTTCAATGTTAATTTTTTTAATTTTTAAGTATTTAGTATTTCTTGTAATGTTGTAAATATTTTAAAATTTGCTCGAAAAATATCCAATATTGGTCTCAGGTAGTATGTATAATTGAGATATTTCCATCGGTTCTAAACTTATTAAATTTGGTCATGTGCCTTGTAAAATACGTTTGTAATAAATAGCCGTTACCAAGCTATGACGGTAATAAACGCAACGAAGGGCTGATATCAATTATCCGTTGTGCGCGTCGTGCGCGGTGGTTAAAAGTCATAGTGTGAATCAATATCCATCCGCTGTACACACACGGTCTCATATCTGAGGACTCCACAATCCACATTAAACACAAGGGCTTATAGTGGAACAAATTAAACCGCACTCACAACAGAAACAATTTGATAGTTTTTGATGCGCTGGAAAATAAATAATTTTTCGAGTGTTCGACGGAGAGTAATTCAAGGCGCAAAACGGTTCGGTATCCTTGTCCTGTGGGGAGAGTAAATTGCCTCTTTTTCAGCTGAGCCTAAAATACTTAGGATTACGCGTTTTTCTCGGTGGGATTACGTGTTGAGTAAATAAGATGTTCATTCCCGAGATCCTTAGCATTACTGTAGGATAACGGACTTAATACTCATCAATTTGATCGGTCGTTTTTCACTATAAATGGACCGTGAATGCCGTGAAGGCCCTGGAGAAGCGTATGAAATCGGAGGCCTACAGGCTGATGCAGTCGCCTCCCGAATATGCTTCTATCCCTGGTCTGCGAAGAGAAGAATGGCCCCCCGGGCCTTTGCGCCCTGGTTGGCTGCTCTGGGTCAATTAGGTTGGCGGTGCATGGCTACCATCTCTCTGAGGCACAAGCACTCCCTTCTGTTCTTTTCGATCTCTTGGCTCGCAGCCAAATTGGGCAAATCTGACTGTGGATGAAGCAGATCATAATTGTCCCTTTCCTCCTGGGGATTTCCAATTTTGGCTACGAGCCAAGAGATCGAAAAGAAGAGGAGGGAGTGCTTGTGCCTCAGAGGGCCGGTAGCCATGCACCGCCAACCTATGTGACCCAGTGCAGACAGCCAGGGCGCAAAGGCCAGGGGGGCCATTAATCTCTTCGCACTTCGCAGACTAGGGATTGGAGCATATTCGGGAGGCGACAGCATCAGCTTGTAGTCCTCCGATTTCATACGCTTCTCCAGGGCATTCACGGTCCATTTAGTGTGAAATTGACCATTCAAATTGATGAGTATACTCCGTTATCCTACAGCGAGCCCTAATGCCTGACGCTTACGGTAGAAATGGACGATGGAATTCAACCAGTTATCTTTTCACGTAAAGCTAAATGGTTGCTGTTGGAAACTTACACAATGGTGGTAATAAACGCAACGAAGGGCTATCGTCCATTTATAAACATGCATGCCCGATGAATGCCTTCCATATGTGAGCATTTCGCCTTCCACTCCTCGACTATACACTCCATATCCATCTCCTCTTTATAAACTCCATCCAAACCATTAAATCCTTCATCATTTCACTATACCTCGTCTATGACACACAAACACTCCCTCCTGTTCTTTCCGATCGCGAAGATAAAAAGCTCATTCTATTTGTTATGCAACCATTTGGTGTTGTTCGACGCCTCATGTGAATCGGAGTTCCTCGGTGTCTTTGAAACGGCTACATACCCGACTGCAGGTTACACCGACGCATGCTATGACTACACTCATAGCCAGCCGATGATGGCAGAAAATCGGCAACGACGGTAATAAACGGAACGAAGATGGTCGCCCGGTGAACTCGCGGAAGTTGACGGGGAAGCACGCAGATCACACCGACAATCACATGTTTCAGTTTGTAAGAGCATAGGCTAATGAATCAGTTTGGATCTGTATCAGTATGTACATCAATATATTTGAATGGCTGATCATTTTCAAAATAACATCAACTAGAATATGTATGAGACTTAATCTACACTTTACATAAACGCGCACAACGGGCATAATTCTGCTGGTTGTGCGCGTTAAGTATGATGAAATTTGGAATGTGATTGATTCACTGCGCTGGTGCGAGCACTGCGAGGTGGAATTAAAATTATAGCATCTCACAAATATGCTCAAAGCGCAAAACGGTCAAATTTATTCCCGTGGGGGGGTTGAGCAAATCTCTCAATGATCCATCTCCATTCCCTGCTACTGCCCTTCATCGGAATGGCCCTCGACATAATTAGAAGCTTGATGGTTGTGCCTGCCCTCAACGACTGTTAACCTTCACTCCTCACCGCCAACGCCGACACCCACCATTACCACGCAATGAGAACAGACATTGACACTTGGTTTTAACTGGCCTGTCGGTCGTTTTTTCCTTTCGGTGTCACCTGTAAACCACGCTTCTTTCACATGCAAAGTTGTTTACTTTGCATGTGAAAGAAGAGGGGTTTACAGGTGACACCGAAAGGAAAAAACGACCGACAGGCCAGTTAAAACCAAGAAGTGTCAATGTCTGTTCTCATTGCGTGGTAATGGTGGGCGTCGGCGTTGGCGGTGAGGAGTGAAGGTTAACAGGCGTTGCGGGCAGGCACAACCATCAAGCTTCTAATTATGTCGAGGGCCATTCCGATGAAGGGCAGCAGGAATCCTATCGGAAGTTTTACATGCAAAGCGACAACATTCTTGTTGTCCCTTTTTACACGGTGACGTGATTTATAAATTTATTTGCATGGAAGGTAGGATTCTCCTTCAGGAAAATTTCAGCCGGCCTCAGCGTGCTATTTGCCAAATCGCTCAATGATTCCATCTCCATTCCCTGCAACTGCCCTTCATCGGAATGGCCCTCGACATAATTAGCAGCTTGATGGTTGTGTCTGCCCAGCTGCCCTCAATGACTGTTAACCTCCACTGAACGCTGGATTTTTTTACGACATAAATAGTACCTTGGATTTTTGTACCTTCTCGAGCAATCTCAACCGTATCTGCATGCATGTAAAATCACCAAATTTCTACATCATTTTCCACCCAATTGAATAAGAATTACACCTATAGTGTATTTAAAAGTATATACTTACCAAATGGAAAACCTCGAAAATCACTACTATCACACCCAAGAAAGGAAGAAAATGCTCATGTATCCTAGAAGGTCCTCTGACCGTTGAGATCTTCTGGGAAGATTTGAAGGTGCATTGTGGTTGTAAATGCTACTACGCTGACCGCTGAGATCTTCTGGAAAGATTTGAAGGTGCATTTTAGTTGCGAAGTTAGACTGATTTCATTGGAGTCATCTTCTACCGCCATCCCATTCTCTTTACAGGCATCTACATCATGAAGGAAATGGTCCACATTGAAATAACAGGAGTAACTTTCAATTTTATCTTCCATTTATCATGGTATATTTCTACATCAAGTAGAACGAAGCAATGGTTAGAATTTGTCCGGTTAAACTGAGAAACAAATATATTGTAAGAAAAATATGTAGAATACCGTGGCTATTCGAGGAAGATCCGAGAAGCAGAATACTTGGAAGATGTAATTGAAACCGCTGTGGCGTGACCTCGGTGGTAATCGCTGTTGCCGGTTGCTCCCGAAGGTTAACACAGCAGCCCCTGGCCGCGTCCACACTTGGCTACGTACCGTGGCTATACGAGGAAGATCCGAGAAGCAGAATACTTGGCAGGTGTAATTGAAACCGCTGTGGCGCGACCTCGGTGGTAATCGCTGTTGCCGGTTGCTCCCAAAGGTTAACACAGCAGCCTCTGGCCGCGTCCACACTTGGCCAGAGACTTTGGATTTTGCACAGTATAGCTACCCAGGAGAACGGGATGAAGCAAAGAAGAATTTTTGGAGGAAGCAATTTTTCCGTGTATTTTCTTGAGGAAAGTAGTGGGATATAAATAGAATTCAAAAAATAGCTGTTATGAATTCAAACGGTCAAATATTAAACGAGTATTAAAATAGGCTTTGAATGCTGCGTATTAAAGCGAGGCTTTAACTGCGTATTTATTGAGAGGTTTTGAATGCTGCAATCAAATTAGCAGTTACCAACATTTAAGAATGAGACGCCATTTATTATAGACGATTTAGACTGCCCATGGATGAGGATGAGACTACAGTTGATTTACTGTGAGTCATGGAAAGAACCCGTGAGTCTACAGTTGTTGAGCTCATGAATATACAGTCTATACAGATGTTGCGGTGTGAGTAATTTTTGAGGGTAATCTCAAACACAAAAGCGAAATTTTTGTGGGCGTTCACGGTCCATTTATAGTGAAATTGACCATTCAAATTGATGAGTATAAGTCCGTTATCCTACAGCGAGCCCTTCATTGCAAACATCTACGTAGACAATCATATGTATCAGTTTGTAAGAGCATAGGCTAATGAATCAGTTTGGGTCTGCATGAGTATGTACATCAATATAGTTGAATTCGATTGAATATGCCTTCAGCTTGAATAAGTATCAGATTTAATTTTAAAGTTTGCATGTAGTTTCTGAGTCAGTGTGAATAAGTATCCGGTTTAATCTACAATGTTTCCAGATTGAACAAGTATAATAAGACTTAAATCTAAAAGCTTGCATGTAGCCTTGATTGGGATTCAGAATAAGTATGATTAAATTTATTCACATTGTCGTGTTGAGAAAATTAGTCATCGATGAAACATCAGCTTAACGCGCACAACGAGTAAATTCTGCTGGTTGTGCGCGTTAAACAATTGTTCATAAAATACCTTAGATGCTCCAAGCGAACAGCTGGCTCTGGCTGTGCTTGTTGTGCACTTTGCGCAATTAAAAAAACCATTATAAATATCATCAACGTGCACAACGGCCATAAATTAGTTGGTACTGAGCGTTGAGCAAGTATGTAAGCGGCTATTAATTTTTCCAGCTCACGTCCCACCGACCCGGTCAAACATTCTTGAGAAATGCACATGTCTGGTATCAATCAGCTGTAGATTTACGAACAGTCTTTTGTATATTCAAGAGAACCCCTCAGTTTGTATCCTTGTCGTGTAGGGAGAGTAATTTGCCTCTTTTTCAGCTGAGCCTAAAATACTTAGGATTACGCGTTTTTCTCGGTGGGATTACGCGTTGAGTAAATAAGATGTTCATTCCCGAGATCCTTAGCATTACTGTAGGATAACGGACTTAATACTCATCAATTTGATCGGTCGTTTTTCGCTATAAATGGACCGTGAATGCCGTGTATGCCCTGGAGAAGCGTATGAAATCGGAGGCCTACAGGCTGATGCAGACGCCTCCCGAATATGCTTCTCTCCCTGGTCTGCGAAGAGAAGAATGGCCCCCGGGCCTTTGCGCCCTGGTTGGCTTCTCTGGGTCAATTAGGTTGGCGGTGCATGGCTACCGTCTCTCTGAGGCACAAGCACTCCCTTCTGTTCTTTTCGATCTCTTGGCTCGCAGCCAAATTGGGCAAATCTGACTGTGGATGAAGCAGATCATAATTGTCCCTTTCCTCCTGGGGATTTCCAATTTTGGCTGCGAGACAAGAGATCGAAAAGAACAGGAGGGAGTGCTTGTGCCTCAGAGGGCCGGTAGCCATGCACCGCCAACCTATGTGACCCAGTGCAGACATCCAGGGAAGGCCAGGGGGGCCATTCATCTTTTCGCACTTCGCAGACCAGGGAGAGAAGCATATTCGGGAGGCGTCTGCATCAGCATGTATGCCTCCGATTTCATACGCTTCTCCAGGGCATACACGCCCGATGAATGCCTTCCATATGTGAGCATTTCGCCTTCCACTCCTCGACTATACACTCCATATCCATCTCCTCTTTATAAACTCCATCCAACTCTTTATCTCCTCATTCTATTTGTTATGCAACCATTTGGTGTTGTTCGATGCCTCATGTGAATCGGAGTTCCTCGGTGTCTTTGAAACGGCTACATACCCGACTGCAGGTTACACCGACGCATGCTATGACTACACTCATATCCAGCCGATGATGGCAGAAAATCTGCAACGACGGTAATAAACGGAACGAAGATGGTCGACCGGTGAACTTGCGGAAGTTGACGGGGAAGCACGCAGATCACACCGACAATCACATGTTTCAGTTTGTAAGAGCATAGGCTAATGAATCAGTTTGGATCTGTATCAGTATGTACATCAATATATTTGAATGGCTGGGTCATTTTCAAAATAACATCAACTAGAATATGTACGAGACTTAATCTACACTTTAGCTAAAGGCGCACAACGGGCATAATTCTGCTGGTTGTGCGTGTTTAAGTATGATGAAATTTGGAATGTGATTGATTCAATGCGCTGGTGCGAGGTGGAATTAAAATTATAGCATCTCACAAATATGCTCAAAGCGCAAAACGGTCAAATTTATTCCCGTGGGGACGTTGAGCAAATTTGTCATGACTTTACCTAAATGCGCACAACGGGCATAATTCTGCTGGTTGTACGTGATTAAGTATGATGAAATTTGGAATGTGATTGATTCAATGCGCTGGTGGGCGGTGGAATTAAAATTATTGCAATTCACAAATATGCTCAAAGCGCAAAACGGTCAAATTTATTCCCGTGGGGGCGTTGAGCAAATTTGTCATCGACGCAACTATAGAGCTTAACGCGCACAACGGTCATAATTCTGCATGTTGTGCGCTTTGCGCAATTATGTTAGCCATAACAAATTTGCTAAACGCGCACACCGGGTCAAAGTGAACATCTGGCGATACTTGTTGTGTGCTTTGAGCAAATTTTTAAAACATTAAAAATTTGCTCACCGCGCACAACGGCCAAAATATAAATTTTGCCAGCTCACTTGGCACTGGTCATACATTCTTGGGAAAATCATATGTGTGGTATCAATCAGCTGTAGATTCAGGAGCAGTATTTTCTTATTCACGAGCAACCTTCTGTAGCTTGACGGGGTCTTCGATATAGCCACACAGTTAATATGGTACTTCAGCAGTCACATCCTCATTGACCCATCTGCGTTGCGCGCATTGAGCAATTCCCGTTTTCCATGCGTTTTGCGCGGTGATCAATTAATTGTTTCTCTCTTCTGTATTATTTAGCCCGGGGTGCGTGTCGAATAAAATGTATTAAAAAATCTTAGTGGAGAGTAGTATTGTTTGGAGTAAGTTTCCTATTAGCATCAATGTTGATCAAGGCGAAAAATCGTTGAGTTTCATTGTTATGCGCGGAGAGTAATTAACCAATTTGGATCCAGATGCTAAAATAATTGGGATTACGCGATTTTCGCGTTGGTATTCCGCGGTTTGCACGTTGAGTAAATAATTGTTGATTCCCGAGATCCATTGCATTACTGTAGGATCAAGGACTTATTATACGCTTCATTTTGATTGCTCCAATTCCCCTATAAAATTGGCGGACAAGGAGCACTCATCTTCTCACAAGTTCATCTACTTTCTTCCATCATCTTCTTCTTTATTTGCCCCCACAACCTTCCTATTGAAACAGTAAGTCCTTCAGCTGTTCGTGCATGCTTGATATAGATATCAGATATTGCTATCAAGATTCAAGCATGCACGATAGCATTCATTCAGCTGTTCGTCCATTTATAATCAGGGATTCCCGAAAAAGGGTTTCCATATGACCGTCCCCGAAACTGGGCACCCAGGTCAACCGCCCAAGAAGTACTGGTCAGGGGGACATAACCAGCACATTGTGTCAAGTATGATACATACTTGACAGCCGGTTACAACGACGCGTGCAATGACGCCACTCCTATCATGTTTCACTGTTGCCGACAGTCGGCAACGACGATAATAAACGTAACGACGATGGTCGACCGAGGTAACTAGATGGTTATAGATTGTTATGGACGCCTCCCCCAAGCTTTTAACAGTTCATTTTTTTGCTTTTAGCGATCGAGGATCATCTCATCCTTCTTAAGATCATCGAACTTTGTCCGCTCCTTCGGAATACCCTTCAAGATTGAAGCACGAACAACGTCCTCGGGCCCAGGAAGTATCGAAATTACTGTAACCATTGATCCAGACGTTCTAGAATGCTTCGTTGGATGCGAGCCGTTGCGCCCGCCAATGTTCCAGGTTCAAAAACATGGATTTTTGAACCTGGAACATAGGCGGGCGCAAGGGCTCGCATCAAACGAAGCAGTCTAGAACGTCTGGATCAATGGTTACAGTAATTTCACCATATTCCCACTCGATTGTTCTTCATTTTCTTATTCAATTTGGATTCGAACCAAGAGATCGAATACAAAAGGAGGGATTGCTGTTGCCTCAGAGGGACGGTAGCCATGCACCGCCAACCAATGTGACCAAGGGCCGCCATCCAGGCTTAATCATATGTATCAGTTTGTAAGAGCATAGGCTAATGAATCAGTTTGGATCTGTATCAGTCTGTATGTATATCAATATATTTGAATGGCTGGGTAATTTTCAAAATGTCATCAATTTGAATATGTATGAGATTTAATCTAAAATTTTGCATGCAGTTTATGAAGTCGATTGAATATGCCTTCAGATTGAAAAGGTATCAGATTTATTTTTAAAGTTTGTATGTAGTTTTTGAGACAGAGTGAATAAGTATCCGGTTTAATCTACAATGTTTTCAGATTGAACAAGTATAATAAGACTTAAATCTGTTGGAATTCAGACTAAGTATGATGAAATTTGGAATTTGATTGATTCACTGCGGTGGCGCGCAGTGGGAGTAAACTTATAGCATCTCACAAATATGCTCAAAGCGCAAAACGGGCAAATTTAATCCCGTGGGGGCGTTGAGCAAATTTGTCTTCGACGCAAATTTTGCGTCACGCGCACAACCGGCATAATTCTGCATGTTGTGCGCTTTGCGCCATTATGTTAACCATTACAAATTTTGCTGAACGCGCACACCGGCTCAAAATTAACACCTGGCCTTACTTGTTGTGCGCTGTGAGCAATTTTTTGGTACTGAACATTGAGCCCTTATGTAACGGCTATAAATTTGTCATCGACGCAACTATAGAGCTTAACGCGCACAACGGTCATAATTCTGCATGTTGTGCGCTTTGCGCAATTATGTTAGCCATAACAAATTTGCTGAACGCGCACACCGGGTCAAAGTGAACATCTGGCGATACTTGTTGTGCGCTTTGAGCAAATTTTTAAAACATTAAAAATTTGCTCACCGCGCACAACGGCCAAAATATAAATTTTGCCAGCTCACTTGGCACTGGTCATACATTCTTGGGAAAATCATATGTGTGGTATCAATCAGCTGTAGATTCAGGAGCAGTATTTTCTTATTCACGAGCACCCTTCTGTAGCTTGACGGGGTCTTCGATGTAGCCACACAATTAATATGGTACTTCAGCAGTCACATCCTCATTGACTCATCTGCATTGCGCGCATTGATCAATTCCCGTTTTCCATGCGTTTTGTGCGGTGATCAATTATAATAGTTTCTCTCTTCTGTATTATTTAGCCCGGGGTGCGTGTCGAATAAAATGTATTAAAAAATCTTAGTGGAGAGTAGTATTGTTTGGAGTAAGTTTCCTATTAGCATCAATGTTGATCAAGGAGAAAAATCGTTGAGTTTCATTGTTATGCGCGGAGAGTAATTAACCAATTTTGATCCAGATGCTAAAATAATTGGGATTACGCGATTTTCGCGTTGGTATTCCGCGGTTTGCGCGTTGAGTAAATAATTGTTGATTCCCGAGATCCATTGCATTACTGTAGGATCAAGGACTGATTATACGCTTCATTTTGATCGCTCCAATTCCATATAGCAACTCCACCACAAATCTCTAAAAACCCCCTTTCAAAATGGAATATCTCTAAAAGATGCTATTTTTGAGGATGTGCAACTCCAACCCACCATCTTCAAATCCTATTTTTTCTTTGTTTAAGCTTTACTAATGAAAAATATTTATCGTTATAATGGGTTAATCTAATACATTGTTCCTGCATGAAAGAAAACTATAAATAATATTATTCTTCAATGTTAATTTTTTTAATTTTTAAGTATTTAGTATTTCTTGTAATGTTGTAAATATTTTAAATTTGCTCGAAAAATATCCAATATTGGTCTCATGTAGTATGTATAATTGAGATATTTCCATCGGTACTAAAATTATTAAATTTGGTCACGTTATTTGTAAAATATTTGTAATAAATAGCCGTTACCAATCCATGACGTTAATAAACGCAACAAAGGGCTGATATCAATTAGCCGTCGTGCGCGTCGTGCGAGGTGGTTAAAAAGTCATAGTGTTAATCAATATCCAACCGCTGTACACACACGGTCTCACATCTGAGGACTCCACATTACACACAAGGGCTTATAGTGGAACCAATTAACCCACACGCACAACAGAAACAATTTGATTGTTTTTGTTGCGCTAGAAAATAAATAATTTTTCGAGTCTTTGACGGAGAGTAATTCAAGGCGCAAAACGGTTCAGTTTCCTTGTCGTGTGGGGAGAGTAAATTTCCTCTTTTTCAGCTAAGCCTAAAAGAGTTAGGATTACTCGTTTTTCTCGGTGGGATTACGCGTTGAGTAAATAAGATGTTCATTCCCGAGATCCCTAGCATTACTGTATGATAAATGGATCGTGAATGCCGTGAATGCCCTGGAGAAACGTATGAAATCGGAGGACTACAGGCTGATGCAGTTGCCTCCCTAATATGCTTCTCTCCCTGGTCTGCGAAGAGAAGAATGGCCCCCCGGGCCTTTGCGCCCTGATTGGCTGCTCTGGGTCAATTAGGTTGGCGGTGCATGGGTACCGTCTCTCTGAGGCACAAGCACTCCCTCCTTTCTTTTCGATCTCTTGGCTCGCAGGCAAATTGGCCAAATCTGACTGTGGATAAAGCAGATCATAATTGTCTCATAATGCAGAAGCTGGAAGCCTGGAACCTGTGCGGAAACACAAAAGGCATGGTTGTCTCAGATTTCCAGAAAATCAAATGATGTGAAGAGTCACACATCCATTTCCTCGTCCGAACAGATGATGGTGATGATGCTCAAGTAAAGCGACAGAAATTACAAAACGAGCAGGGAAGTGACTGTAATGACACGCCAATGACGGCATGTCGCGCCTTTGAACTATTTGAATTGGAAAATGTTTTGAACTATTTGAGTCTTTGGATAATTATCGGAGGAATCCATCTTATGAACACTTTTCCTTGTGTATGCGTGTGCGGAGGCCCATGTCCAGTAGTGCACATATCATATTTGTCTCTTATATTGGTCTCTTACAGGCGGTGAAGATCTTCTCTGGATTAAGCTTTTACTTCACCGATCAGTTCGAGCCTCCTTAAAGGGGCTTCCTCGAAAAGGTGGATCTAGCTGCCGGTCGAACCGTCCGGATGAATGTTGACCAGGTGATGGACGCATCAAATGCCAGTGTGTTCTCCGTAGGATCCGCCTTCATTGTCTACAACGAAGATCATCCACTTACGTGCGCCTTAGCAGATCTTGAGGAGGTTGTAACGAAGAGATGCGACGAGGTTGGGGCCGCATGCAAGGTTTAGTATTCTCTTACTGGAACACATCGCCGCATGCAGTTCTGCATCTGAGCTTGTAAGTTGTTCAAAGACCAACGGTGTTTAGTATTTTGATCTGTTGGTGTTGTTCGACGCCTCATGTGAATCGGAGTTTCTCTAGGTGTCTTTGAAACGGCTACATACCCGACTGCAGGTTACACCGACGCATGCTATGACTACACTCATATCCAGCCGATGATGGCAGAAAATCTGCAACGACGGTAATAAACGGAACGAAGATGGTCGCCCGGTGAACTCACGGAAGTTGACGGGAAAGCACGCAGATCACACCGACAATCACATGTTTCAGTTTGTAAGAGCATAGGCTAATGAATCAGTTTGGATCTGTATCAGTATGTATGTACAGCATTATATTTGCTGAACGCGCACACCGGGTCAAAGTGAACATCTGGCGATACTTGTTGTGCGCTTTGAGCAAATTTTTAAAACATTAAAAATTTGCTCACTGCGCACAACGGCCAAAATATAAATTTTGCCAGCTCACTTGCCACTGGTCATACATTCTTGGGAAAATCATATGTCTGGTATCAATCAGCAGTAGATTCAGGATCAGTATTTTCTTATTCACGAGCACCCTTCTGTAGCTTGACGGGGTCTTCGATGTAGCCCCACAGTTAATATGGTACTGCGTTTGCGTTGTGCGTTGTGCGCATTGAGCAACTCCCATTTTCCATGCGTTTTGCGCGAGGATCAATTATAATAGTTTCTCTCTTCTGTATTATTTAGCCCGGGGTGCGTGTCGAATAAAATGTATTAAAAAATCTTAGTGGAGAGTAGTATTGTCGGGAGTAATTTTCCTATTAGCATCAATGTTGATCAAGGCGAAAAATCGATGAGTTTCCTTGTTATGCGCGGAGAGTAATTAACCAATTTTGATCCAGATGCTAAAATAATTGGGATTACGCGATTTTCGCGTTGGTATTCCGCGGTTTGCGCGTTGAGTAAATAATTGTTGATTCCCGAGATCCATTGCATTACTGTAGGATCAAGGACTTATTATACGCTTCATTTTGATCGCTCCAATTCACCTATAAAATTGGCGGACATGGAGCACTCATCTTCTCACAACTTCATCTACTTTCTTCCATCATCTTCTTCTTTATTTGCCCCCACAACCTTCCTATTGAAACATTAAGTCCTTCAGCTGTTCGTGGAAGGCGAAATCCTCACATCTGGAAAGCCTTTTTCGGGCATGCCTGATTATAAATGGACGAACAGCTAAATGAATGCTATCGTCCATATCAGATATCTATATCAGGCCCGTTACTCTGTGGTGTCTCTTGCCGAAGATGAAAGAACTCACCCTCAGCCGGATACCCTGCACAACAACGACGTTTTCAATCCTGTCATGCTTGCTGAATAGCTGCCCGAACCTGGAGGATCTAGTCATTGGAGTAAGTTCAAATTTTCTAATTATTTCCTCTGAATAATTCAAAACTACGTATGTATGTATGATGGCATTAAGCATTCTGTTTTGTTACCAGGATGAAATGTTTGATTTTCCAGACCCGGAAGCTTCAGCGCTAGAATACTGGGATCAGCAGATGCCTTCGGATTGCATGACAAATACGCTGAGCACGGTAACTGTAAACGTGGTCGATGTACACCGCAAGGGCTCGCAGCCAATGAAGCATTCGAGAACCTCTGGATCGATGCTTACACGAATTTCACCTTTTTCCGTATTCCGACGCGATTCTGATTCATTTTATTCTTCAATTTGGATGCGAGACAAGAGATCGAAAACAACAGGAAGGAGTGCTTGTGCCTCAGAGCTAGAGGGACAGTAGCCATCCACCGCCAACCTATGTGACCAAGGGCCGCCATCCAGGCTTAATCATATGTATCAGTTTGTAAGAGCATAGGCTAATGAATCAGTTTGGGTCTGTATCAGTATGTACATCAATATAGTTGAATTCGATTGAATATGTCTTCAGATTGGTTGTGCGCGTTAAACCATTGTCTATAAAATACCTTAGATGCTCAAAGCGAACACATGTTAAAGCGCACAACGACTCATAGCGTCTACACCTGTCGTTTCTTGTTGTTCGCTATGAGAAATTATTTAAACCATTAAAAATTTGCTCATCGTGCACAACTGCCATAAATTTGTTTGTTCCTAGCTTTGTGCAATTATGTTAGCAGCTATTAATTTTTCCAGCTCACCTCCCACCGGCCGGTCAAACATTCTTGAGAACTGCACATGTCTGGTATCAATCAGCTGTAGATTGACGTGCAGTCTTTTGTATATTCACGAGAACCCCTCCTGTAGCATGACGGGGTCTTCGATGGAGCCACACATTAACTCTACTTCGGTCGCATCCTCGTAAACCTATAAAAATCGCTGCCATGCGTTGTGCGTTGTGCGCCTTGAGCAATTCCATTTTTCCATGCGTTTTGCGTGGTGAGCAATTCTGATTGTTAGTTTGTTACTCGATCCTGTATTATTTAGCACGGTGTGCGCGTCGAATAAAATGTTTTTAAAAGGATTAGTGGAGATTAGTATTGTTGGGAGTAATTTTCCAATTGGCATCATTGTTGATCAAGGCGAAAAACAGTTTAGTTTCATTTTGATTGGTCCAATTCCCCTATAAATTGGCGGACAAGGAGCCCTCATCTTCCCACAACTTCCTCTAACTTCTTATATCATCTTCTTCTTTTTGCCCACACAACCTCCGTCTGGAAACAATAAGGTCTTCTTTTGTTCGAGCAATATGCATGAGGTAGAAATGGACGAGATGGAGATGGATATGGGGTGTAAAGATGAGATGGTTTTCTACTGTTCGGGCCTGATGCTTGAGATAAAAATGGACGATAGAATTCAACCAGTACTTTTTTCACGCATTCACGTGGAACGGCCATCTCCTCTTTTACACTATCTTCTCCTCCATCCCCTTCATATTTGTACTATAGATCCTCTATTTATAACGAACCATGTGTCGGTGTTCACCGCCTCTTGGCAATCGGAGTTCTTTTCGGTGTCTTTGAACCGTCGTCATACGACTCATACTTGACAGCCGGGTACAAGGACGCCTGCAACGACGACACTCCTATAAGGGCTACGGTGGCAGATAGTTGGCAAACACGTCCATAAACTCTACGAAGATGGTCGCTTCATTGCGTTAGTTAACGTCGTTGCCTACTTACGTCAACCGTAGGCAGGATAGGAGTGTCGTCATTGCAGGCGTCGTTGTAGGGTGAAGCACGCAGATCACGCCGACAATAGATCCGGTAAAAAGCACCTTCATTGCAAACATCTTACGAAGACAATCATATGTATCAGTTTGTAAAGAGCATGGGGTAATGAATATGTTTTGTTCTGTATCAGTATGTACATCCATATAGTTGAATGGCGGGGTCATTTTGAAAATGTCATCAATTGGAATATGTCTGAGATATAATCTAAAAATTTTCAATCAGTATACGAAGTCGATTGAATATGTAGCCGATTTAATCTAAAATGTCTTCAGATTGATTATGTATCAGAGATAACCTAAAAGTTTGCATGTAAACAAGTTAATTTTATCATAGACAGAATTTAACAACTTGCTTGGAGGGACATTTTCGCGTTCTTTACAATACGTCGATAACGACGCCAGTGGTTGAATGCAGGACGTTGGATGGCGGGCCGTTCCACTTTACTGTAAACTGCATCAGGATGTGCGACGGGAGGTCGAGGAGTGGAAGGCAGGCCTTTGGATGGCGGTCGGGGGTTTCGTTCCAATTTACTATAACCTGCACCAGGATGTGCGACGGGTCGTCAAGGAGTGGAAGGCATGCCGTTGGATGGCGGGCTGGGGTTTCCTTCCACTTCAGGATGTGCGACGGGAGGTCGATGAGTGGAAGGCAGACCGTTGGATGGCGGAGGGACCCGTTGTCTGGGAACGGTGGTGCCCAGTGGGGTGATTGGCATGGCGATGCCTTCACTGGTGATTTGGACCAACACCCCGCGGGCGGCGACGCCTCCACCGGAGGTGGAGGTTGTCACAGAGTAGGCGCTGGAGGGGAGGAGCGGTCCGCCCTAAGTCCCCTGGCGTTAGTTCTCCAAGGGAATTCGGGGAGTGGAAGGCTGGCCGCTCCATGTGTAAGACGAATAACTCGTCGGCGATCCGCCTGAGAAAGGAAGAATTCGTCGGGAAGGAGAGGTCCGGTATCGGGCCAGCGGGAGGTTTCGGCGACGCCGCCCCCGGAGGTGGAGGTCGTCACGGAGTAGGCGTTGGAGGGGAGGAGCGGTCCGCCCTAAGTCCCCTGGTGTAAGTTCTACAAGGGAAGTCGGGGAGTGGAAGACGGGCCGCTCCATGTGTAAGAGTAATAACTCGTTGGCGATCCGCCTGTAAGACGAAGAATTCGTCGGGAAGGAGAGGTCTGGTATCAAAGGAGGGCCTATCCAACGATCGGGCCAACGGGAGGTTTCTTTTGAGAGGGGAGGAGTGTCTAGAGGCAAATCGCCCCAACACCCTGGGATTGTGAGGAGAGATCGAATACGGGGGCTTTTCTTTCTTTGCTTTGATCAATTATGTCTCAGCGTTGAGCAATTAAGTAAGCGGCTACAAAACCACTCATACCTCAGAATTACTCACCGCACACAACCACTCAATCTCAGAATAAGCTCCCGCACAAAACCCACTCAAAACTCAGAATTGATCAGCGCACAAATCCACTCAAAACTCAAAATTGCTCATCGCACACAACCACTCAAACTCAGAAGTGCTCACCGCACACAACCGCTCAAAAATCAGAATTGCTCAGCGCACAAAACCACTCAAACCTCAGAATTGCTTTTGAGGACATTTGTGTAATTTTCCGGGTCAAAGGTCTCCCTGAGAGCTTTCAAATCGCTCCTGCTACATCAATTCTCTCCCATCGCAATTAACGTCTCTTCATCTCTCTGACATCAATCCGCTGTAGATGAGCAGTCATTTGTATATTCACGAGAACCCCTCTGTAGCACGACGGGGTCTTCGATGTAGCCACACATTAACTCTACTTCTTCTCATCAATACAATTCGCTGTCATGCGTTCTGCGTTTTGCGCATTGAGCAATTCTCGTTTTCTAAACGTTCTGCGCGGTGAGCAATTATGATAGTTACTCGCCTCTGTATTATTTAGCCCGGTGTGCACGGCGAATATAATGTATTAAAAAATCTTAGTGGAGAGTAGTATTGTTGAGTGTAATTTTCCTATTATGTCATCAAGGCGAAAAACCGTAGGGTTTCATGGTTTTGCGCGGAGAGTAATTAACCTATTTTTTTCCACATTCTAAAATAATTTAAGGAGCCCCTTTGGAGATGCTCTAAATGTCGATTCCCGAGATCCATTGCATTACTGTAGGATCACGGACTTTTTATACGCTTCATTATGATTGGTCCAATTTCCCCTATAAATGGCGGACAACGAGCACTCATCTTCTCTAAACTTCGTCTACTTTCTTCTATCATCTTCTTTATTTGCCCACACAACCTCCGTATGGAAACAATAAGTCCTTCAGCTGTTCGTGCATGCTTGATATAGATATGGACGATAGCATTCATCCAGTACTCTTTTCACGTAAAGGTAAATGGTTCATGTTGGAAACTTATGCAACGAATGGCTATCGTCCATTTATAATCAAGCATCCCCGACAATGCTGGGGGGTGTTGCAACTGCGTTGAGAAAATTTTTCCCAAACAACACTATGAAAAATGTGTTCGATGATCATACCATATTCTTTTGGGGTGATATTGACTATGATGTCTCACATGTTTCAGGTAAGCTGCTGGGTGTTGTACCATGATAGATTGTTATTCCCTCCTATTATGAATTGTGGCTATGTATTTGTTTTGCGTGTCTTGCTATACACTCCATATCCATCTCCATCTCTACACTCCATCTCCTCCATCAAACCCTTCATCGTTTCACTATACATCATCTTTGACGCACAGACACTCCATCCTATCCTTTCCGATCTCTTACACTCCCAAACACAACTTCTTATGCAACCCTGTGTTGTTTTACATCGTCTCCGGTAACGGAGTTCCAATCGGTGTCTTTTGTCCTGACTTCATGTTACAACGACGACAGCAATGACGGTAATAAGCGAAACGGTCTGACGACTTTTTAATTCACGGCGTCTCCTACAAAGGACAAAGTTCCACGTCATTGCAAACATCTGGTATGACAATCATCTTGAGCAGATCAGGGCAGAAATTCAGCAACTGCAACGTAGATGTGGAGCGCATTACCCGTGTCGTACATCGCCACAGGGGAATCGGGGTTCCAGGCGTTGTGTTTGACACGGCTACATACTTGACTGCAGGTTACAAGGACGTTAATAAACGCAACGAAGATGTGCGCCCGATGAACTCGCGGAAGTTGAAGGGGGAAACACGCAGATCACGGGCCACTTCATTGCAAACATCTGCGAAGACACTCAAATGTATCAGTTTGTAAGAGTAAAGGGATATGTATCTGTTTGGATCTGTATCTGTACGTACTTCAGTATGTTAGAATGGGTTGGCCATTTTGGAATGGTCACCGTTTGAATATGTATCAGCGTTAATCTAAAGGTTTGCATGCAGTTTCTGAATCAGATTGACTAGGTATCAGCTTTTATATAAAATGTCTTCAGAATGAATAAGTATTGGCCTTAATCACAATTAGGTAAAGTTTCTAAGCGAAGTTTGACTGTTGGCATATGGCGGAATCACAATTTTAGTATGATGAAAATAGGAGTGGGAATGATTAACCGTGGGAACAAAAATTACAGCATCCAACAAATATGCTCAAAGCGCACAACCGGCAAAATTAGTCCGTGCGGGGCGCGTTGAGCAAATGGGCTATCGTCGAAACTTTGCTCAACGCGCACACCGGGCATAAGGCTACTAGGTGTGTGCGCGTTTAACATTTGTCGAAACGTTGGCATATGGCGGAATCACAATTTTAGTATGATGAAAATAGGAGTGTGAATGATTAACCGTGGGAACAAAAATTACAGCATCCAACAAATATGCTCAAAGCGCACAACCGGCAAAATTAGTTCGTGCGGGGCGCGTTGAGCAAATGGGCTATCGTCGAAACTTTGCTCAACGCGCACACCGGGCACAAGGCTACTAGGTGTGTGCGCGTTTAACATTTGTTGATAAACTACCTTTTATATGCTCAAAAAGCGAACCACCGGCTTTCCTTTTTGCCCGTTGTGCGCGTTGTTTTGCCCGTTGTGCGCGTAATTTTTTCCCGTTGTGCGCGTTGTTTTCCCGTTGTGCTCGTAATTTTGCCCGAGCCTAAAGGCATTATTTTGCCCGTTGTGCGCGTTGGGCTATTTTTTAAGAGGCTACAGTTTATCCCAACGCGCAAATGAGCAACTCCAACCCATCTCTATAACTCTAAAATGGAGATTGAAGTTGCTCCAACCCATCTCCAAAATGAAGATAGAGATAGAGATTTGCAATAGTGCCCCTTCATATTTGGAGGGGCACTATTCACCCCTTCAAATCTCTAAAGTTCTCATTAATGACAACTTAGACCTTAATTAAAATCTTATAATTATTTATTACTAATGTATTTTACAAATCACATGACCAAATTTAATAATTTTAGTACCGTCGGAAATATCTTAATTATACCTACAACATGATACCAATATTGGATATTTTTCGAGCAAATTTAAAATATTTACAACATAACAAGAAATACTAAATACTTAAAAATTAAAAAAAATTAACATTGAAGACTAATATTATTTATAATTTTCTTTCATGCAGAAATAATATATTAGATTAACCCATTTTAATGATAAATATTTTTCATTAGTAAAGCTTAAACAAAGAGAAAATAGGATTTGAAGATGGTGGGTTGGAGTTGCCCATCCTCCAAAATGGCATCTTTTAGAGATATTCCATTTTGAAGGGGGGGTTTAGAGATTTGGGTTGGAGTTGCTCGCATTAATCATTATAGAGCAGAACATCCGGCTGGTAGCAATCCGCTGTATATTAACGATCCCTGCTCTGTATGTTCACCAACACTGATCTGCAGACTCGAGGGGTCTCTTAGAATATTAGTAAGACCAAAGGTTATAATATATCGCCGTTGTGCGCTGTGAGCATTTCTGTTAACCATTAAAAATTTGCACGGTGCGAGCAGCAATAAATGTGGATATATCAGCAAATTTTATTGAGTGGACGAGGAGGAGTTTTTTTTCGCACTAACAAAATTGCTCACCGCGCACAACAGGCCAAAATTATTTGTTCTGATCGGGGTGAATGGTGAGCAATTGTAGTAACCACTAACAAATTGGCTAATAAAGGCGCTCAACGGGCAAAACTTATCAATGGGAGTTTGTGGTAAGCAATTTTGTCAGACAATAACATATATGATACAATAACCCTACTCTCACTTGGAGTATTGGACACTCTAACAATGACACATTCTCATCGCATAACAATTTGGAACAAAGGTTGATGTTATTAAAAATACCCAGAGCGCAAAACCGGCACTAATATTGCCAGTTCTGCGCGTTGAGCAATTTGGTCGGTAAAGACTTAATTACTCAAAGCGCAAAACGGGCAATATTACTGCAGTGTTGCGCTCGGTGTAATTGGTATGATACACAACATCAATCCATACCGATGATGACATTTGCACATTTCGGAAGCCATGATAAAATTTCATCCGCCAAAGTGGTCCATTTTTATACCAAAAAAAACTTATTACATTGATAAACGTTTTATCTTACAGATACTAAAAACCATCAGCGGTAGCAATATCCGTATCTTTTACTTTATCAACGAATGACTGCATCCTCTGCTCGTAACCAGCCGGCCATCCATCGGCCACAGGGTCATGCGATCTTGTCCACACAACTGAAGTCGGAGGGACGTCACCTGCTGGCTGAAGTTGAAGGATAAAAAAGTGATTTCCGTTCACATAACCCAACGTTATGTGGCGTCTGGAGGCTCGGTTTACTGGAGGACTTCTCAATGGAAAAAATGTCACACACATACGATTTGAAATCAAATGTACTACACAGTTGTAGCATGAGGCAATGACATGTCCCATGTCTGGCATCTGCATCCAATTTTCCCGTCCTGGACCTTTATCAGTAATAAAATAGTCCACTGCCTTCAAATTATTATTATATGAAACCTCACTCAGAACACGCCTGTACAATCCGCTGTATGTCCGCATCTCACGGAGCAAATCAGCTCTGACAGTCCCCCATTCGGAAGCTTTCAAGCCCAACTGAACTGCCACAGCCCTGTACCCACAGTTGCCATCTGCATCCACGTCTACGCCGCCCGCCATGAGGGGTTGTAGCGTGCGATGAAAATCCAAATAATATGGTATGAGGAAGTTGGCAGGCAAATCATCAACATAATCATCAGGGGGAAACGAAGGTTTCGGCTTCTTTATTTGAAGTTTCGGACGCCTACTACTTTCCTTCGAAGGCCGCCTCTTCCATTTAGGCTTCTCCTTCGTCGTCGCCGTATGCTCCGCAATTGAAAGCAACCGTGGAGCCTTAACAAGCTTCCTCCTAACTGTAGGCTTCTCCGTCACATCCGAAAAATGATCAGAAATCTCATCAACCAGGGGAGAAAGTTGTTTAAGCATGACATCCATCTCTTCGTGCTCATCAAAATACGAGGCCACAGCCGTCTCCTCCTCCCTCCCAGCAGTCTGCGCATTCACATTATGATCCCCCGTCTCCATCGTCGCCCCCAACTCCAACGTAAGCTCAGCTTGCAACAACCCAGCATCCTCTATCTTCTCATCCTCCACATCCTCCACATTCGCCTCATCCTCCTGCGGCTCCTCATTCTCCCCAGCTGCATTCTCCCCCTCATCCATCTCAGCAGTCTGGTCAGCCACATTACGTTCCACCGTCCCCGCCGTATCCACCAACTTCCCAGTATGCTCCTCAGCAATCAAATCAGTAGCCACTTCCTTATCATCATCCTCCTCGTTCGCCTTCTCCTCATACACCTTCGGCTCCACAGTCTCAGCCGCTGCATTATCCTCCACCACTACCTCCTCAGCATTCTGCACCTCCACGTTAAGGGCAACCGTCTCCTCCGTCTCCACCATCTCCCCAATAACATAATCATCTACAGTCAACTCAGCAGCCACTGCATTCTCAGCCTCATCATCCACATAAACATCATGCACCCTCGGCTCCACATTCTCATCCGCTGCATTAACCGCATCCTCCTCCGCAGCATTATGCTCCTGCCCACTAAGAGCCAACTTCTCAGCAGCCTGCTCCATCGCATTACGATCCACCACATCATCCTGCCAATAAGCAGCCAATGCAGTCGCCTCCTCAGCCTCATCCACCTTCTCCTCATCTCCCTTCTGCTCCTCCTCAACATTATCCACATGCACCACAAGCTCATCACCCACAATTCTACAAGGTGATGCTAACTCCTTCAACTTGTTTACCATACCCACACTCTGCCCCCTTAGTAATCGGGAACGTGCATTATAAATTGATTTGATTGGTGTTTCATTGAAGGATTTAGTTTCCTTCAGGCCTTTCAAAATTGCTGACGGCGGCACCTTTCTATTTGCCAAGTCTCACAATGCTTCCACCTCTTTTCCCTGCAACACCCCGTCGTCGGAATGGCCCGCGACATAATTAGCAGCTTGATGGTTGTGCCTGCCATCAACGACCGTTAAACTCCACTCACCGCCATCGCCCACCTCATTACCACGCAATTTGAACGGGCATCCACACTTGTTGGTTCTAACTGGCCGGTTGCTCTTTCGTACTGGTCGGTGTCCCCTGTAGTTCCCGCTTCTTGCACATGCATAGTAGGCAGCGGGAGTCCTATTGGACGATTTATTCATACTCGACGCACTGGTAACAATCACATGCCCCTGTTGTCGTCCGACGCTCTTTATCCACTGAAAGAGTTCGTCTCTACTTTTAAAACGTTGAAGCGTAGTAAATTCGGCTGTATAATCCATATACACCTATATCAAACAATTCATACAACTAATTGGACCGGGAACCAAACATTAGTTACATTATTGACGTAAAGAAAAATCAATATTACCTCCGAATTTTTTAGCATCTCCATCGATCTCAACTGTATCTGCAGGAAATTAAAAACCAAAAATTTCGCCTCCTCTTTCTACACATTGTAATTGTAACAAGGATATCAAATAAAATGTACTTAACATTGTATACTTACCAAATCGCGATTTCGACAAATTTAGGTCGAAAACCCCTAAATCGATTGCTCTCGCTTCACCGATATGTTTGAACGCAGTAGTTGCCACTGTGATGTAAATGTCGAGCCCAGTAATAAAAATCAAATCTTTGGAATTTCCCGCCTGTGCGCCTTGAGCAATCTACGAAAAACTGGTCGTTTGATATTCCGCCTTGAGCATTCTGTGGAAGGTTATGGCTGTGAGCGATGAGCAGAATTTATCAAGGGATGAAAGAGGGTCCAAACGGGTCAAAACGGGTAAAAATTTTAACCCGTTGCGTGTTTCGAGTAAATTCGGTGGGTTAGTTGGCAAAATTTTACTCAGCTCGCACAATGATTATATTTAGCACGATCCAAACCGTTTTGCGCGCTGAGTAATATTACATGGATTGTCAGGCTTGACATTAGTAACGGTAATCGTTATTAATCGCGACGCTGAGAACGATTTTGACCGCGGTGCGCGCTGAGGAGATCTAAATTTTGTTTTTAATATTTATTCTATTGGATTCCTCATATTCTTATGCCGATGTTAACAACATTATTGATACATATAAAATAATATAATACCAACGTGATAACTATCATTAGTTGTATTAATTAACACCCTTAAGAAAATCTGGATAGATTGCGTGTGTTATTAAGCATTCAAAATCCAGTATATATCAGTATGTACCCGTTCACCAAAAAGTTAGTAAGAGGCAAACTTGATTAGTAGGTCTATCGTTGGGCATAACTTATAGATACCATACACCAAAGCACGGCATACAGATGATAACATTTGCACATTTAGGCAGACATGATAAAATTTCATGCTACCAATCTGTCAATATGAAATAAACAATCCACAGTAAAATGATACAACGTTTTATCCTACAATATTTCAATAACGTCAACGGTTGCAATATCGTGCCCAAATACTATTGACTGGAATTGTTGCATCCTATCCTCATAAGCAGCCGGCCATCCGGCTGACACATCGGAACGGTATCTTAGCCACATACTTGAAGTCGGAGGGACAGGACCATATGGGGCAAGTTTAACAATAACGAAGTGATTATTGTTCACATGAACCAACGTTATGTGGCGTCTGGATGATAGGGGTACTGGAGGAGTTCTTAAAGGAAAATATGTCACACACTGATGAGGTGCAAGAATATGTACTACACATTCGTAGCATGAGGCAATGACATGTGCCATTTCTGGCATCTGCATCCACCATTTAGCTTTTGGACGGTCTAACAAATGGCCCAGTGCCACTACATTCTTTTTAAATTCCACGGCACCCATAAGTTGCCGGTACAAGCCGTCGTGGTTCTGCATCTCTTCTCGCAAGTCATATTTCACCTGCCTCCATTCGTCCTCACCCAGTCCCAACTGAGCTGCCACAGCCCTATACCCACAGTTTCCGTCTGCTTTCACATCTACGACATGCACTATAAGGGGTCGTAGACACTCAGGAAAAGCGTTCCAATATGGTATTATTATGTCGGCAGCCAAGTCCTCGTCACTATCATCATGTGAAATTGATTGTTTCAGCTTCTTTATTGTACGTTTCCACAACGGTCTACTTCTTCCCTTACCCGGCTTACACGTCAATGTAGACGTATCCGTTATCTCAGCATGCTGCTTAGCAATCTCCGCTACCAGGGTAGAAATTTGAAGACGTAGAACCTCATGCTCCTTCTCAAAGGCCTTAGCCACTGCATTCTCATCATCCTCCTCCTCCTCCCCAGCAGTCTGCTCCGCCTCATTACGATCCACCTTATCATCCTCCCCACCCATCTTCCCAGTATGATCCTCCTCCTGCAACTCAGCAGGCACTGCATTCTCCCAAAACGCCTCCCCCACCTTCTGATCCCCCCCCTCAATATTCACAGCCTTCACATTCTCAGCACCCACAATTTTATCAGCTGATGCTAACTCCTTCAACTGTTTTACAATACCAACCTTCTTCCCCCGTTGTAACCGGTTTCGTGCATTATAAATTGCTTTGATTGAGGTAGCACTGAAGTTTTTATTTGCCTTCAGTACTTTCAAAATTTCAGCTGGCCGAACCTTGCTATTCGCCAAGTCACGCACTGTTTCCATCTCCATTCCCTGCAACGTCCCGTCATCGGAATGGCCATCGACATATTTAGCTGCTTCATGGTTGTGCCTGCCACAAACGACTGTTACCTTCCACTCCTCAATGCCCACGCCCACCATATAACCACGCAATGAGAAAGGACATGAACACTTCTTGGTTTTAACAGGCTGGTTGGTCTTTTTTAGCTTTCGGTGTCCCCGATACTCACCGCTTCTTTCACACGCAAAGTACACAGCATGATGCCCTTTGGCTGTTTTACTTAATCTCCCCGAACGTGTAACAATCACATGCCCATGACTTAACCCGACGTTTTGTATCCACTGAAACAGCTCTTTTCTATCCTTGAACAGTTGATTGGTGGTAAAGTCGGTTGTAAAATCCATAGTATCCTGTATCAAACAATTCATAACCTGATCCTCAAAGATTTAATGCATTATTGCCGAGAAGATAAATCAATATTACCTTGGATTTTTGTACCGACTTCATCAACCTCAACCGTGGATGAATGCATGTAAAATCAAAATAAGAAAGGCAGATAAACTGTACTTAAAAGTATAGACGTACCAAAGAGTCGATGTTGATAAATTTAGGTCAAAAACCCCTAAATCGATTTCTCTCGATTCAGCTCTTTGTTTGATCTCACCAGTTGACTAAGTGATGTATCCTTCGAGCAATTAAATAAAAATCAAAGCTTTTGGATTTCGGTCTGGGCGACTGGAGCGATCTTTGAAAATACTTGCCGTTTGAAATTCCGCCGTGAGCAATCTGTGTAATTGTCTGTCAATTCGCTGCGAGCAGAAGGTATCACGGGACAATTTCGGGTCCTACCGGGTCATATCGGGTCTACAATAATTTACCCGTTGTGCTGGTTGAGTACACAAGTCTAGTTTGAAATATTACTAGCAAATAACCCGTCCACATGTGCACGTGGACTTGACCAAAACGGTTGTGTGCGGTGAGCAATTACGGGTTTTGAGTGGTTGTGTGCGCTGAGCAATTCCGAGTTTTGCGTGGTTGTGTGCGCTGAGCAATTCCGAGTTTTGCGTGGGTGTGAGCGGTGAGCAATTCCCAGTTTTGCGTGGTTGTGTGCGCTGAGCAAGTCCGTGTTTTGCGCGGTTGTGTGCGGTGGGCAAACTGCTAGACGGTTTACAGAGGAGAGCAATTTACATTTTTGCCCTCCCACTGTTCGCGATGAGTAATTTACACTATGAACCACTATTTCTACGCATCCGTATATACAAATGCAGCGTAACAGCTTCCATATGCGATCAGTTTTGTGACCTAAGGCGGGAAAAGCTAACGAGATAGGGTTTGATCTACAGAAATTATTCTAATTCGCTGAGGTATATAGACTATAAGAGTTCCTGCTTATATCAAACGAAGGTCCTTAAGGCAGTGCAAAAGATTTGTGTCATTGGGTTGGGGTGCCCTAAAATACTCGACTGCGACCGCACTGCATCGTAAAGTTGGTAAGCCATTAATTGATGCTAATTAATTTGGTATTTTTTAATAATTTCAGAAATTTATTGCTGTAATGTACATTTGGAACATGATTGCGTAGAAATTACGAAGATTGATATGGGCTCGGTACACAATGAGGGGATCTGGGATGAAGCGGACAATGAAGCAAAGGTTTGAAATTATTTTGCTTTGTTAACTGACTAATTTACTAGAAAATTAAGCTTAACATTTAGTGACTATATTGGTATCTGGGACTTAATTCAGCGTATTGTTGAAGGCTCAGAGGTTAATGAAGATTATACAAATCAGTTCACAGCAAATAAAATTTTCCCCAGCATAGAAGAGCTTGGTAAATGGGTAAAAGGGGTCGGTGTGAAAACCGGGAATTTGGTTGTTACAAAATCATCAAATATGAGTACAAAGGGCAATAGGGTCCCAACTTATTATTTTTGTTGTGAAAGAAGTGGGAAATATCGGCCACACAGGCCGGATATATCGGCCAAAAAATCAACTCGAAGCAAGAAGTGTTCATGTCCCTTCTACTTGAGGGCTAATGGTGTGGCAACAGATAAGTGGATTTGACAGTTGTACGTGGCAATCACAACCATAAACCCGCAATGTACATCGAGCGACATCTAGATGAGAGGAGGTTCGGAGGTGGGGAGATGGCCACGGTGAGAGACTTGTCACATAGACTGCTTAGGCCAAGGGAAATCTTGAAATACCTGAAGGAAAAGGATAATGCAACATCTACCACAATCAACACTATTTATAAAGCCAGACAGAGGATGAAGGCAGGGGAAATGGCCTGGAGAGCAGAAATGCAGCTATTCCTTAATCTACTGACACAGCGTAATTACATTGTGTATCATGAAGTGGACGAAGTGACAACTGCAGTGAGGACTATATTTTGGGCACATCCCCAGTCGGTTGAGTTATTACGAAAATTTCCAGAGATTCTGGTTATGGACTGCTCGTTGAAGACCAACCGCAACAGGCCACCATTGATGGAGATGTATGGGGTGACGTCCACAGATATTCAGTTCGCAGCGGCATTTTGTTACACGGAGGCCGTACGTGAGGAGAACTACTTGTGGGCCTTGGGGAAGTTGAGCTCTTTGCTGCAGGGATACAGGATGCCACGTGTAATTTTGTCAGCACTGGAGCCAGCACTTATGAATGCCATTGGCCATGAATTTCCCCTTACGGTGCACCAAATATGTAGAATGCACATATCCAAAAATATTGCCAAAAATTGCCAGCCCTCTTTTGAAGATCAAGAAAAATGGTTAGGTTTCATCTCTAGCTGGAATTTATTGGTGGGGGCACGCAAGGAGGAGGAGTATGTTGCTAAACTGAAGGCATTGGAGACCGAGTACAAAGATTACACAAGGGTCGTGAGCTTTGTGAAGACATCTTGGTTGGACAAGTACAAGGAGAAGTTTATTTCTGTATGGACAGATGGCAATCTCCACTTTGGAAATGTCAGTACCAACAGAGGGCAGACCAAAAGAGCACAGACTGAACATTCTAAGCTTAAAAGGGCATTGGGTTCATCGGCCTTCAGTTTATCCGCTTCTTGGCCAACCATACATGAATCATTAGAGGGGCAGCATATCGAGATCAAGGCATCATTCGAGAAATCTAAGATCATGTTGCAACATAATGTGCATGGGTTCTTGTTCAAGGAGCTGATAGGATTTACAGCCGCTGCGGCGTTGAAGATAATGTCTGTGGAAGCTGATAAATCTGACCCTATGGGAACGGACCAATGCACAGGTGATTGTCTAGCTAGAATGATTTATGGTGTACCATGTGCCAATGAGATTGGCAAATACACAAGGGAAAATCGCCCCATTCCCTTAGATGCCGTAAATTCTCATTGGAAGCAGCTAGACATGGAGGCTAAGCCGGAATTGATGTCTGAAGAAGATGGGCTTATACATGCTGAATTAGAGCGCATACACATGCTCTATGCTCAACTTGATGGGCCGATGAAGCAGGAGTTGTTAATTAAGTTGAAGGAGCTAGCTACCCCGGTGACAAATCTGATTACAGAGTCGCAAGTTAATGTCGTGTTCAATGGAAGAAGAAAAAGGGATATTAATTTGACAAATGAAGAAACAGCCACCCCCATTCATCCTGCTCATTTTGATCATGACTTCGGCGATGCGGCTAGTTGCTCTGCTCAAATTCCACCTAAAGTCTCATCGAAACAAGAAAGCGTCGGCCGTGTCCAGCCGAGACGGTCCCAAAGGATCAAAAATACGTCTGCCCCACCCATTCCTCCTCAACTTGCTAGAAAGAAACCAACTGGCAAAGCCGCGACATCTGGCAGTATGACTGGGGTTTCTGCTACAGCTTCATTTGCAGCAGCAAATTATGAAGCAAAGGACGCTAGAGCCGTTCAAAGAGGCATACCTTATCTTGATCAATTCCCCCCTGCAATCGCCAAATATATATCGACCGTCACAGATGTGATGGCAGATGGGAACTGTGGTTACAGGGCTATATCTTCACATCTAGGGATGGGAGAGGACCAGTGGAAGGTGGTCAGAAGAGAATTGCTTCAAGAGCTGCGTGACCACTATGATGTGTACTCAAAGGTGATGGGTGAGGAAAGTGCACAAGAACAGGTAGTGTCAATTAACTATATGGGTGACCACCCCCCGATGCAATATTGGATGACCTTCCCTGAAGTTGGACATATTATCTCAAGTCGTTATAACTGTGTAATACATCTGCTGTCAATGCAACAATGTCTTTCATTTTTTCCGTTAAGATCAGGACCACACCAAGGTACGAAACGTGGTCCCTTCACCATAGGTTTTGTAAATAATAATCACTTTGTAAATATTCAACTTAAAGATAGAAGCCCGGTCCCACCGGTAATAAGGCAATGGAAGGCTAACCGCCTGCCTGAGGCCGAAGGATGGCTGGAAGGCCTTGAAGAGAGGATGCGACAATTCGAGACATTATTCTGTAAAAATGTAGGCAAATTTCCCACTGTAATTACCGTATCATCAGAGCATTGAATTTATAATTTTGTGCAAATGTAGTGACTGAGTTTATAATGAAAGAATATACTGAATTTTTTGGGATTTTTGTACAAAATCTATGGGATTTCTGCACAACGGGAACTCAACGCGCCATCATGTCTTTGCTTGTTGTGCGCTTTGATCATTTATGTTATGGGATACAGTAGCTAAATTCGCATGCCTGGCATAATTTTGCCCGTTGTGAGCTTTGAGCAATTTATGTTACAGCATTAAAAATTTGCTCACCGCGCACAACGGACATAAAGGAGAATGCTAAGAGTTGGACTCATAATTGTGTGCTTTGGTATGTTAGTGATGTTGAAGACCGTATACAGCAGTAAATGTGTTATTTATGTTGCATGAAGTGATTTCCACCTCTGCGTATTCTTGAATCTTTCTCTCCTTGACGATGGTCTACTTGAATCTATGGCATAAGTCCAATATCCCAAGTTCGTTTAAAGGAAACCTCTATACGTAACAATCTCGATGCATGTAGAGGCTATGTGAATGCTGGAGAAAATGACTCCAATGAAACACACTGACAAATCAGATTCATCCATACACATAAGGTAAAAGGTGGGACCGGTGTGAGCAATGAGAAAAAAATTGTATATCTGGTTCACTGTGATGCTAAGCTCAATTCCAACGCAGTTCACGTGCACTAAATATATTCCCGGGAAACTTCGATATTTCACACCATCCTTGACCATTTCTGTGATGGCTGTATGCTAATAGTTTTAATATCCACAAGAAATTAAGCAATCAGTGTACGAAGATCGCTAATGGTTGGCAAACAGATAATTAAACTAACAAGCGGTAAAAGACTGGACCAGACGGTGTTCATTGCCAACTGAATGTTCGGGGTTCATTACTAACGCGTAAACCATCACATGTTCACCTCTCAAAAGATGGCCACGATTCACACAGACGCCTTGCTGGAGGGGGCGTTGGTAGCCAAACCGTCCTACGTTTGGGCCGATCCTCCACCGGACTCCCGACCAGATCGCTGACGCTTCCTCGCCTCAGCCTCATGCCTCACATCTGCAATCGAGTTTGGAGGAAGCGAGTTTCTCTCCAACTCGGCTATACGAGCCAGGAGACTGCTCTTCTCTACGTACCATCGCTCTTCGGAGCTCTTCCGAACCGCTGACATAGAGGCCGCCCGATCTTTAGCTTTCACAACCTCCCACTCCGCCTGAGATCTGCGGTCTCTCTCTTTCATCAGCTGCTCCTTCAAATCCTTAAGTTGAGATTCGAAGGAAACCGCCTTTTTCCGGTCGGCAATCAACAATTGCACCACTCGGCGACGCAGTTCCGCCCCGACCAATGATGTCTGCAGGGAATCATGGATAAGTAAGACTGTAAGAGTAAGGCAACAGCACAACGAGACGACATTAGTACTTAACCTGGTAACTGCCATAAACGACGGAGTTAGCGAGCCTTTCAATGTCAATTTGACCCACGACACTTTGGTCAATGGGAAGGATGGAGTTCTCCACCAGCCGACTGGCCACCCCCCTATCCACCAATGCAGACTCACCGTCCCAGACGGGGAAGAAGGGTCGGTGACGGTTCCCCCTAGTACCTTCCGATGGAACGTCAGTGGGCGGATTCAACAGCAATGCCCCCTCGTACGCCGGGGGTACATAGCCTGCCGGAACGAGACCTCCCCATGGCCACGTATCCCTTAGGGGAGTCTCAGGCAACTGCGGCCGCACATCCCCCCTGTCATGAAGACTGGCCTTGCAAAGTTTCTTCGTCCCACTGACACGATTTCTCAGCCATATCTGCAGTCAAGGCACAAATCATGGCGAATGGTGATATATCCCCAAATTTGGCGGGATAAATATCCTCCACTTGACCGGACGCATGGAGGGGTTTTCTGGGGTCTTCGCGGCGTTTTTTTGCGGTCTGCTACATTAATACTCCGAGTTTGGCGGCAACTCAAATTTTTTGCCGGGTACTCCATTATGGGTGGCCATCTTGCTTCTTGACTCTCTCGCTCTTCCGTTTGTTATTACAAGTATAAACAAACGGCGGATTAATTACTGAGCTCGCAAAACGCGGCAAAATTTGAACCGATGTTCGCGGTGAGCAAACATAATTTAGTCACGCGCAGTATATGCGTAAATGTGGGATAGTTGTGCGCGGTCGAATATTTGGATTTATTATAGGAATTTCCTCATCGAGCACATATGGCATTACTGTATACAGTTGTGTGAGGAGATATATTAAACGACTAAAATGTTTTACTTGTCAGAATGGATACAAATATTCGCTGATATGGCGCTGACGTGAAAAGCTTTTCTCGAACAAAGTTCCAGCAAAGTCGGCAGTTGGATCAGTAGATGACCGGTCGAATTCTTGTTTGTGGTCCCACCAACCTCTCACCTCATCCGCAATTTCCATCACTACGTACCATCGCTTTTCGTCTTATTAATAGTGACACATTAAAGTGGAGCCCACAGAGGGAAAAAGATAAAATATTTCAACGCAGCACAGCGGAACGACGCGAAACCTACTGCAAATTGCCCAGTTAACAACATTCGAACGCGAAGGTCCGCAGACTGTTTAGCGGGCCCCACAATATATTCTCGAGTCTCGACACCCCACTATCCAACCCCATTGAATCTAGTTGGTAGATGATGTGACATTTAATTAGGTATTTTTTCCCATATTTAGTTTACGTGAATTAAGCTATATTCGACGACTCCATGCAAGTCTAAGCGGAAGTTGGCCGGTTATATCATCTCCAAACCACACTGCAACAACACGCCAAATATGGCATTTTCCCTCCATCAACCGCCCTGCAAAACTGGAATCAATTTGCCGGTTTGCTACAGGGCCATCCAAATTTGGAGAGTCAATGTAGCAACTTCCGGTGTATAAAAAACAGTGTAGAAACCTACATCCAGTTTTTGTATGTCTGTTTATTAGACCATACATAGAACATTCATTACGATTCTGTTTGTTTATTTCGATCCCCCTATGGCATTATCCAAAAGGCGGCAGTAAATTAACAACAATCGTGCCAAATAAGAATCTAAATATATATAAATATAAAATCCAAAAAATCATAAAACCACATTATATACTTAGGTGATAAGAGGAACGAAAGTCCAATATCAACATTGAGATACACGAAGGAAACTTAACGTCTCAAATCACAACACATATAGATATAGCATACATGGAGACCATATCACAAAATTCACACATATATATGATATATGATCAACAAATATAGTGCGGAATTAAAATTAAACCCAAATAATAAACAAATGCACACGCAATTATGTTTCAAGTGTTCGGATTACCCAAGTAACTTCCCGCCTTGTTCCCGGTTATCCTACGTCCCTTCCACCCGGAAACCTCCGGATACTCAAGTTAGAACACTAACTTGAGGTTGCCTTTATACCCACTTGTAGCAACCCTACAAGTGAAATCGAATATAATCGATGTCCTTCACTCCTACAACTTGTGAGTAAGCAAACCGCTCTCGGAAACCTAGTACAAAAACAAAATAACGAAAGTTATGAAATTATGAAAGCAACACTTACAATCCCATATGCCTTGAAGTAGAACTTGAAGGAGAAGTGTGTTGTGTGTTGAAGACTCTCTTGGAAGAGAGGAGAAAGCCATTTCTCTTGACTGCACCTATTACCTTGACGATCACATTCCGTTTGAGTACACATCGCTCCTGCCTTTGCACCGGCACCATTATATCAGTTCCCGCCTGTTACTCAGGAATCCCTGTCAATAGAGAGGACTACTGCCGTAAAGGTGGAGGCCGAGGTAATAGATCGGGTGCCAAACGGCGGCTCTAGGCTGGACCGATATACGTGCACCTCATGGGCATTCACATTCCGGATGATGCACATCTCTCCTGCCTTTGCACCGGCACCATTATATCAGTTCCCGCCTGTTACTCAGGAATCCCTGTCAATAGAGAGGACTACTGCCGTAAAGGTGGAGGCCGAGGTAATAGATCGGGTGCCAAAGTGCGGCTCTAGGCTGGACCGATATACGTGGACCTCATGGGCATTCACGTTCCGGTTGAATGCACATCGCTCCTGCCTTTGCACCGGCACCATTATATCAGTTCCCGCCTGTTACTCAGGATTCCCTGTCATTAGAGAGGACTACTGCCGTAAAGGTGGAGGCCGAGGTAATAGATCGGGTGCCAAACGGCGGCTCTAGGCTGGACAGATATACGTGCACCTCATGGGCATTCACGTTCCGGTTGAATGCACATCGCTCCTGCCTTTGCACCGGCACCATTATATCAGTTCCCGCCTGTTACTCAGGATTCCCTGTCATTAGAGAGGACTACTGCCGTAAAGGTGGAGGCCGAGGTAATAGATCGGGTGCCAAACGGCGGCTCTAGGCTGGACCGATATACGTGCACCTCATGGGCATTCACGTTCTGTTTGAATGCACATCGCTCCTGCCTTTGCACCTGCTCCATTATATCAGTTCCCGCCTGTTACTAAGGATTTCCCGCCTGTTACTAAGGATTCACTATCAATAGAGAGGACTACTGCCGTAAAGGTGGAGGCCGAGGTAATAGATCGGGTGCCAAACGGCGGCTCTAGGCTGGACCGATATACGTGCACCTCATGTGCATTCACGTCCCGTTTGAATGCACATCGCTCCTGCCTTTGCACCGGCACCATTATATCAGTTCCCGCCTGTTACTCAGGAATCCCTGTCAATAGAGAGGACTTCTGCCGTAAAGGTGGAGGCCGAGGTAATAGATCGGGTGCCAAATGGCGGCTCTAGGCTGGACCGATATACGTGCACCTCATGGGCATTCACGTTCCGTTTGAATGCACATCGCTCCTGCCTTTGCACCGGCACCATTATATCAGTTCCCGCCTGTTACTCAGGAATCCCTGTCAATAGAGAGGACTACTGCCGTAAAGGTGGAGGCCGAGGTAATAGATCGGGTGCCAAACGGCGGCTCTAGGCTGGACCGATATACGTGCACCTCATGGGCATTCACGTTCCGTTTGAATGCACATCGCTCCTGCCTTTGCACCGGCTCCATTATATCAGTTCCCGCCTGTTACTAAGGATTCACTATCAATAGAGAGGACTACTGCCGTAAAGGTGGAGGCCGAGGTAATAGATCGGGTGCCAAACGGCGGCTCTAGGCTGGACCTACGTGCACCTCATGGGCATTCACGTTCCGTTTGAATGCACATCGCTCCTGCCTTTGCACCGGCTCTATTATATCAGTTCCCGCCTGTTACTCAGGAATCCCTGTCAATAGAGAGGACTACTGCCGTAAAGGTGGAGGCCGAGGTAATAGATCGGGTGCCAAACGGCGGCTCTAGGCTGGACCGATATACGTGCACCTCATGGGCATTCACGTTCTGTTTGAATGCACATCGCTCCTGCCTTTGCACCGGCTCCATTATATCAGTTCCCGCCTGTTACTCAGTAATCCCTATCAATAGAGAGGACTACTGCCGTAAAGGTGGAGGCCGAGGTAATAGATCAGGTGCCAAACGGTGGCTCTAGGCTGGACCGATATACGTGCACCTCATGGGCATTCACATTCCGTTTGAATGCACATCGCTCCTGCCTTTGCACCGGCACCATTATATCAGTTCCCGCCTGTTACTCAGGAATCCCTGTCAATAGAGAGGACTTCTGCCGTAAAGGTGGAGGCCGAGGTAATAGATCGGGTGCCAAATGGCGGCTCTAGGCTGGACCGATATACGTGCACCTCATGGGCATTCACGTTCCGTTTGAATACACATCGCTCATGCCTTTGCACCGGCACCATTATATCAGTTCCCGCCTGTTACTCAGGAATCCCTGTCAATAGAGAGGACTACTGCCGTAAAGGTGGAGGCCGAGGTAATAGATCGGGTGCCAAACGGCGGCTCTAGGCTGGACCGATATACGTGCAACTCATGGGCATTCACGTTCCGTTTGAATGCACATCGCTCCTGCCTTTGCACCGGCTCCATTATATCAGTTCCCGCCTGTTACTCAGGATTCACTATCAATAGAGAGGAC
Source organism: Scilla litardierei (assembly GCA_030789695.1). Taxonomy (NCBI): domain Eukaryota; kingdom Viridiplantae; phylum Streptophyta; class Magnoliopsida; order Asparagales; family Asparagaceae; genus Scilla; species Scilla litardierei. The sequence goes on from CM061141.1 coordinate 115,175,206, forward strand.
TACTGCCGTAAAGGTGGAGGCCGAGGTAATAGATCGGGTGCCAAACGGCGGCTCTAGGCTGGACCGATATACGTGCACCTCATGGGCATTCACGTTCCGTTTGAATGCACATCGCTCCTGCCTTTGCACCGGCTCTATTATATCAGTTCCCGCCTGTTACTCAGGAATCCCTGTCAATAGAGAGGACTACTGCCGTAAAGGTGGAGGCCGAGGTAATAGATCGGGTGCCAAACGGCGGCTCTAGGCTGGACCGATATACGTGCACCTCATGGGCATTCACGTTCTGTTTGAATGCACATCGCTCCTGCCTTTGCACCGGCTCCATTATATCAGTTCCCGCCTGTTACTCAGGAATCCCTATCAATAGAGAGGACTACTGCCGTAAAGGTGGAGGCCGAGGTAATAGATCGGGTGCCAAACGGCGGCTCTAGGCTGGACCGATATACGTGCACCTCATGGGCATTCACGTTCCGTTTGAATGCACATCGCTCCTGCCTTTGCACCGGCACCATTATATCAGTTCCCGCCTGTTACTCAGGAATCCCTGTCAATAGAGAGGACTTCTGCCGTAAAGGTGGAGGCCGAGGTAATAGATCGGGTGCCAAACGGCGGCTCTAGGCTGGACCGATATACGTGCACCTCATGGGCATTCACGTTCCGTTTGAATGCACATCGCTCCTGCCTTTGCACCGGCACCATTATATCAGTTCCCGCCTGTTACTCAGGAATCCCTGTCAATAGAGAGGACTACTGCCGTAAAGGTGGAGGCCGAGGTAATAGATCGGGTGCCAAACGGCGGCTCTAGGCTGGGCCGATATACGTGCAACTCATGGGCATTCACGTTCCGTTTGAATGCACATCGCTCCTGCCTTTGCACCGGCTCCATTATATCAGTTCCCGCCTGTTACTCAGGATTCACTATCAATAGAGAGGACTACTGCCGTAAAGGTGGAGGCCGAGGTAATAGATCGGGTGCCAAACGGCGGCTCTAGGCTGGACCGATATACGTGCACCTCATGGGCATTCACGTTCCGTTTGAATGCACATCGCTCCTGCCTTTGCACCGGCACCATTATATCAGTTCCCGCCTGTTACTCAGGAATCCCTGTCAATAGAGAGGACTACTGCCGTAAAGGTGGAGGCCGAGGTAATAGATCGGGTGCCAAACGGCGGCTCTAGGCTGGACCGATATACGTGCACCTCATGGGCATTCACGTTCTGTTTGAATGCACATCGCTCCTGCCTTTGCACCGGCTCCATTATATCAGTTCCCGCCTGTTACTCAGGAATCCCTGTCAATAGAGAGGACTACTGCCGTAAAGGTGGAGGCCGAGGTAATAGATCGGGTGCCAAACGGCGGCTCTAGGCTGGACCGATATACGTGCACCTCATGGGCATTCACGTTCCGTTTGAATGCACATCGCTCCTGCCTTTGCACCGGCTCCATTATATCAGTTCCCGCCTGTTACTAGGGGTGTGCACGGGTACAGGGTACCCAGATACCCGATCGGAACCTACCCTAACGGGTAGGTTCTGGGTAGATAGTTATCGGTTCCGGGTAGGTTCCGGGTAGGAAAATTTAGAACCGACGGGTATCGGGTCCGGTTCCGGTTCCCATCTATAGAAAGCGGGTACCTAGAACCGGAACCGATATTATATATATATAATTGTTTATATATTATAATATTAAGGATCAAAATATATAAGAGTGATCCACCCTGGCTATATCTAATTTGAACTTATAATATTAGTGAGTACAACTTGCATCCTGAAGTTTTGAGCAACGTGTAAGTTCATTAAACAATGCATTTGAATCAAAGATCATATTGTTCTCTTATGCGTCCAAAAGAGCAGTAGAGGTAAACGTGAATCATTCTTCCATATGTCTAGCTTTATCTAGTAGAAATGACTGGTCAGTATGCATTTATCACTGAAGAAAGAGACTTTATTCATGCGTATTTGAGGTAATTGTCATGCACAGATCATTTGGAAATCATTGTTCGTAATGCCTCACAAATTAGATTTTTTTTTACAGGGTACCCGGAACCTATCCGGAACCATAGGGTCCGGGTAGGGTCCGAGTATAGGGTTCAACTGGGTAGGTTCCGGGTCCAAATTTTAGGAACCAGTCCCTTACCAGGTAGGGTCCGGGTAACATGAAAAAACAGGGTACCCGGACCCGCACACCCCTACCTGTTACTCAGGATTCCCTGTCAATAGAGAGGACTACTGCCGTAAAGGTGGAGGCCGAGGTAATAGATCGGGTGCCAAACAGCGGCTCTAGGCTGGACCGATATACGTGCACCTCATGGGCATTCACGTTCCGTTTGAATGCACATCGCTCCTGCCTTTGCACCGGCTCCATTATATCAGTTCCCGCCTGTTACTCAGGAATCCCTGTCAATAGAGAGGTCTACTGCCGTAAAGGTGGAGGCCGAGGTAATAGATCGGGTGCCAAACGGCGGCTCTAGGCTTTACCGATATACGTGCACCTCATGGGCATTCACGTTCCGTTTGAATGCACATCGCTCCTGCCTTTGCACCGGCTCCATTATATCAGTTCCCGCCTGTTACTCAGGATTCACTATCAATAGAGAGGACTACTGCCGTAAAGGTGGAGGCCGAGGTAATAGATCGGGTGCCAAACGGCGGCTCTAGGCTGGAACGATATACGTGCACCTCATGGGCATTCACGTTCCGTTTGAATACACATCGCTCCTGAACGTGCAGTGGCTACTAAACAATAGATATTTATAGATCGGTTACGAGACGCAATCGGTATGCCACGTAATGATGAAAGTACAACCGCCATCTCGTACAATCTTATTTCGGAGGTACGTAATGATGACAGTAAATGATTCTGCTTTCTTCTCAACAATGTTCACGTGTGGTAACTGGAGAATGAGTCAAGTAGAACCTCGGTTTCCGTGTAAGCCCTTAATTACGATTTTTTTGCCCATTCGAACGGATGCTTTACCCCAGTCGTCTGATGAGATCGTTTTAGTCAGTTCCACTTCCATATCTAATCCAGCGGCTGAGATTAAAATAACCAATCATTATATATATGTGGAGTCAGTAGACGAGGGGTTTCGCGGAAAATTTCATTCCTCTTTCCTTTGATCTGTCGTTCCGTTTTCTTCTTCATCTCAACACTCTAGCATTTCGTACTCGGGTTTCTTCATGCCGCCAAAACGATCTCGTGTGTCGACTTTTTCTGACCCTTGGGGAGTTAGTGATGATGATTCACCGTCACCTGAACACGATGATCCCCTTCCCTCATCGTTCCCGGCCTATAGACCCATTCTGCGTGATTCGCTTTCGCTTGGTCCAACTCAAGGTGAACACAATGTGCTGTTGCCTCCTCCTGCGTTTCCTCCTTTACATGCAGGTTCATCAGTTCCATCTCCGGCTGAAAAAGCCCCACTCGAGGACAACAGTTATAACGGCCTCCTCTCTATGGATGGGATGTCTCACCGTCAGGACTCTGTTCTGCACAACCTCCGTAGCAAACTCGAGGAGCTTACTACGTTTGTCTCTGTACTTACAGATGAACAACGTCAGCTTAAGGATATACTCATAGGCAATGTAAGCCCCGCATCTGCTGCTTCATCATCCTCCCATCAGCCGGTGAACTTTACTCGTATATTAGGAGAAATTGAAACCCATCTCTCCAACACCAATCTGGCGATCTCACTTCTGCGTAGCGACTTCGACACTATGATGCTCATAATGTCGAACATACAAGAGAAGATGGAGACTCTGGTGCCCTCTCCTAGAGACATCCGTACTGTTGCGCCACCATCACCACCTCCGCCTCCGCCTCCGCCTCCGCCTCCAGGTTTTTGAGGTGGGTTTTTGAGGTGGCCGGTCCTTTGGCGCACAAGCCTTTCTCTTGTCTTATATTGTATTTTTGATCATCGACGGAGAAGAGTGTTTGTGGGTAGATATTCTTTGGTGTTTTATGTCATTATGTACGAAATGTAGTTTCAAATTTTTTGTGGTATATACAGTGTAACGTATAAATGTTGTAGTATGATAGAATTCAGACCTTAATACATTGTCATTTAATTTGATACAATTGCATGACATTATGAAATTGATATATGTGATATATACATCGATGCTTACTTGAATCAATGTCCAAAATTGAAATTACCTATGTATAAACTTTTTACCGTTATATGATTTACCCAGCGAGCACAACGGGCATAAATTGTGACCGTCCTTATATACGTTGTGATAAAACATTTACGTTTGCACACAATTACTCAGCGCGCACAACGGTCACATAATGAGTTTGACCGATGTGCGGTCTGTGAGCATACCCGTATCTGATTATCCACAATTACTCAGTTCACACAACTGCACGTATTTGTGACCTTTTTGCGCGAGGAGCCAAACTCGTTTTTTGAATTCTAGGGCTGACCAGTACATGATAAAGAGTGGCTAGGATTTGATCCTGGGAAATCAATGGCTGAGATTGGATTTTATGAAAATTTTAGTTGGAAAACTTAAATTTTAGTGGGAAAAGTGTCTTGGAAACCAAAACTTTGAAATTAGAAGTGTCTTTGGATAGATTGTGGAGATTAAATTTGGGGGGGACGTGCCATGGGAACCTAAACTTTGAAATTAGAGGTGCCTTGGGAAAGATTGTGAAGATTAAATTTAGGGGAGAAATGCCTTGGAACCCTAAACTTTGAAATAAAAAGTGCCTTGGGAAAGATTATGTAGAAGCATGATCCATTAACTTAAACAAAATAAAAAATTTAGTGTAAAACAATTTAGCGGAACAACAAATTAAATACTTAAAAGTGCCTTGAGTAATATTGTACAAACATAAATAATTTGCTCATCTTGCATAACAGCCTTCAAGTTTGCTCAACGCGCACCGTAAAGTCCAAACCTTCTTGGGAACATCATCTGGCTGAAACAGTTTGTTGTAGATTCACTCGTCTTTATGTCCAATACAATATCACGCACAGTGACTCTACTGTAGTCTATCGTCCTCATCAATGGGCCAGTCCAATTCGTCTATAAATAGCCTCTCTTCCCACTAGACCTTGTCAACCACTCCACTTCTTAATGATAGTATTCTAACTAATTCTATCTGTTTCTACTTCATACACTATTTTTTCTTCACAATGCTAAATATTTCCCGTTGTTCCTCACTGTTTCGTCTTCAACACACAAAGATGAACAATATACTACCGGCAATTGACGTGTACTGGAAGATGTTATTTGCTCCTTCATATGTTCTACTACAGCAGCGGATTCTTCCGAGAAGAAGCAACCGTGATATATTTTTATATCAGTCCCTAAACGTAAAGTTGCATGTCTTTATACCCTATTTTTTTTACTTAAATATGCTTTTTATCGTTCATAATTGATGCTTCTTCAACGCATACAGTGGCATGCGCTGAAGAATCCAGATCAGCCAACTTCGTTAAAGGAGTGGCTACTTATACCGTTATGGATGATCTGGATGCTAGTGATGATGGTGCGTGCTATTGGAGCTGATCATAAATGCCATCTTGCTTGAGCTGTTCAGCATGACTCTGTCACTGTGAACAGTTTTGCGTAGTGGGATTCAATGTACCATTAGGATATTCCCGTGATTGAATTTCATACCAGTTCCAAACTGTAAAGTTGCAAAATGTTTAGCTGTAGTTTCAACTTTGTTGTGTAATGTACAGAATAATCCATAAATGTTGTAGTATTTTGGAATTCAGACCCTAATACAAAAATGATATAGGTGATATATATGTCCGACGTTGATATTACTGAGCAAAATTGTTTACCGAACTATAAATAACATGTATGCATTATGTACATTATAATGCATAATGCTGTAGTTTGTTAGAATTCAGACCTTAATACTATGTCATTTAATTTGATACAATTACAGGACAATACAAAATTGATATAAGGTCATATATACATTGATGCTTACTTGAGTCAATGTCCGACATATATATTCTGATCAAACACTGTTCACCTAACTATAAATTCCCCAGGGCACACAACAGGCTCATGCTATATGTTGTGATAAACTATTTACGTGTGCACACAGTTACTAGCATGCACAACGTTCGTATCGATTTGTTTGACCGCTGTGCGCGATGAGCAAAACAGTTTCTTGTTATCAACCATTACCCAAATCACACAACTTTTGCTCGCAGAGCCAAACTGTATGCAATTAAACACAATAGACCATCGCACACAACAGTCAGATGCCATGACCGTTGTGCGTGCTGAGCAAAACTGTAGTACATGCACTATTACCCACAGTTAATCATCACGCCATATGGGCAACATTAGCTAAGGTTGCGAGCACTGATCAAATTACACGTAAAACGTTCGTAACGAATAATTGCTCTGCGCGCAAAACGGATCAAAATACACCCCGCTGTGCGCGTTGAGAAAAGTGGACGTTACCAATAGTTACTCTGCGCCCACAACGTTCAATACAAAATCCCCATAATTAATAACTTCAGCGCGCACAACGTTCAATAAAAAATCCCAATAATAAAGAAGAAAACAAAATTGGGGGAATTAATTAATGTCAGAGTCACTTCAAACTGACAGGCTAGTAAAAAAATTACCATTGAACTTATCTGATGCGCAATAGTTGATTGATGGACATTTAAGTGATAAGACAACACATATCAGACCTTTTTTCAGAATAAGACAGCAAAAATATCTACATTTCTTTAATTTGTTAAAATTTGATCCTTAGTGCGGGGTATATAAAAAGGTATACATTTATAAAATATAATACAGCGCGCACAACGGATTTAAATACACCCAGCTGTGCGCGTTGAGCAAAACGGTCGTAACGAATAATTCCTCTGCGCGCACAACGTTCAATAAATTTAATTCCCATAATTCCCATAATTTATTACATCAGCGCGCACAACGTTCAATACATTTAATTAATAAGACAACACATATCCGACTGTTTGCAGAATAAGACAGCAAAAAGATATACATTTCTTTGATTTGTTTAAATTGTCCCTTAGTGCGAGGTATATAAAAAGGTATACATTTAGAATATATAATACAGCGGGCACAACGGAACAAAATATACACAGCTGTCCGCGTTCAGCGTAATGGTCGTAATGAATACTTACTCTGCGCGCACAACATTCATTACAAAATCCTCATAATTAATAACTTCAGCACGCACAACGTTCAATTAAAAATCCCAATAATAAAGAAGAAACACAAAATATTTGTAGATTAATTACTGTTCATACTGACATGGAAGAAAAAAAATCATAATTGATGCAAATATAATGGCAGCAGTTGATTGATGGGTGTAAGGAAATTTAAGTGATTTGACAACACATATCTGACAGTTTACAGAATAAGACTGCAAAAATATTCACATTTCTTTGATTTGTTAAAATTTTAGTTTTAGTGCGCACCGTGCGGGGTTTTTAAATTGTAAACATTTTGGATATATAATACAGCGCGCACAACGGATCAAAATACACCCAGCTGTGCGCGTTGAGAAAAACGGTCGTACGAATAATTACCAAGCGCGCACAACGTTCAATACTAAATTCACATAATTAATATCTTCTGCGCGCACAACGTTGAATAAAAAATCCCAATAATAAAGAAAACACAAAATTGGGTGGAGAATTAATTAATGTTGAGACTGACATGCCAGTTAAAAAAATCAAAATTGATGCAAATAAAATGCGGAGCAGTTGATTGATGGGAATATTGACATTTACGTGATAAGACAACACATATCCGACAGTTTACAGAATAAGAAAGCAAAAATATTCACATTTCTTTGATTTGTTTAAATTTGCGTCTTAGTGCGGATTGTGCATGGTATTTAAAAAGGTATACATTTATAAAATATAATACAGCGCGCACATCGGATCAAAATACACCCAGCTGTGCGCGTTGAGCAAAACAGTCGTAACGAATAATTACTCTACGCGCACAACGTTCTATACAAAATTCCCATAATTAATTACCTCAGCGCGCACAACGTTCAATAAAAAATCCCAATAATAAAGAAAACACAAAATTGGGGGAGAATTAAATAATATTCAGACTGATGGGTGTACAGACATTTAAGTGATAAGAAACACATATCTTACTGTTTACAGAATAAGATATAAATGGATGGGTGTACAGAATAAGGTGTACGGACATTTAAGTGTTGATACTCATGGGTCACGCTGTTTGATTTGGGGCGTTCACATCGCTATAAATGGATTTATGAGTAATATTGTATAAACATAAATAATTTGCTCAACTCGCACAACTGCCATATTTTTACCCGTTTTGCGCTTTGAGCAATTTTCTTAGAGGCAATCAATTTTGTTAGCGTCAATTTCTGTAGCCCACAGTAACCCAACTGTAGTCTCAGCCTCATCCATGCGGACCATACCCAGTCCAATTCGTCTATATAAAGTGATTCATTTCCCTCTAGACATCGTCAACCACTACTCCTCTCGATGATAGTGTTCTATATGGTTATAATACATATACACTATATTTTCTTTTACATGCTAAATTTTTGTTCTTACTACTGAATGCTTCGTCTCCGACACACAAAGATAGCCAATAAACTTGCGGCAATTGCCGTGTTGCTGAAATTGAATTCGTCACATTTATATGGGCATCAAAGATGGAGTCTGCTACTTCAGATATCATCAACTATGGTGTTGGCTCCTTCAGAAGAAGCACACGATGTTTTCGAATGCTTCACATTGCCATCAGCCTGAAGGTGCCTCCAAGGTATCGGCTCTCAAACTGCGCAATCTTCTCTGAAACTGTGCATCCTCATTTGTTTCCATGCTCAGAAGAATTTCTTACGCGTGCCATAACTGCAAAAATGTGAAGAATCTCTATTGGAGCTGCTCATAACTGCAATATCCCCAGGAGACAAGGTCACGGCATGAGAACTTGTCGTATGAGCAAAACTGTATTCCATTGCTCAAAGTTAATCAGCCCGCACTGCGTCCAAAAGTAGTGACCCTTGTGTCCACTAAGCAAAAATATTAACTATACTGTGATTTGTCACAGTTACTGTCTTCTGATATGATGCTGTATGTTTTTTTGGAAAAACTTGGCCATGCACCGCAAGAGTATCGGTGTATTTAGATTTTTCTCTTATGGTAATCGAAACCAGATGTTTTTTTTGCCGTTGTGCGCGTTTAGTATAAAAAGGTCTACCTTCAAACAATTTTTCTCTTCGCCCACCACCGCACTCGGATACTAGTTGGAACAACGTCTGGCTGGTATCCATCTGTCATATATTCACGAGCACGAACTGTTACTCTACGGTGTTTCCATCCTCGTACTTGGTCAGTCCAACTCGTCTGTATATGGTTTCCGTACCCACCAGACCTCATCAACCACTACCCCAGGTGATTATAGTTCCTTTAACTGATTCTCTCTGATTCTTCTAATACATTGTTTTTTCTTCAAATTTGTAATTTTGTTGTTGTTCATGAGTGCGTCGTCTACAGCACACAAAGATGGCCAATATACTAGCGGCAAGTGCCGTGATGCAGAAATTGTATACATCACCTTTATATGGCGGCGAAGATGTTCTTTTGCTCCTCTTCGCATTATCTGTTCTTCTTCATTACAGCTTCATTTTCGTCGTGAAGATGTTCTTTTGCTTCTCTTCGCATGTTCTTGCAATCATTACAGCTTCATTCTCGTCAATGCCAACTTGCAAAAATTCTTTGACCCTTCGTAAGTTCCGTTCAGAATCATTGCATACATAACTGCTTGATGATAACAACTGTTCTATCTTATATCTATCTAAGTCTAATTATATTTACCTTTTTATTCTATCTTTTTCTAGGGGAGTTTGTACTTGCTGGTATCCCTCCTGCTCCCAAGGGTGTTCGAAGTGTCATGGTTTGCCTTGAGATAGATGCCGACGGTATCTTGAATGCCTCTACAGAGGAAAGTATGTGTGCAGAAAATAAGATCACTATCACTAACGATAAGTGCCACATACAGAGGAAAGTATGTGTGCAGAAAATAAGATCACTATCACTAACGATAAGTGCCACGTAGACCCAGGAGGAGATTGAAAGGATGTTCATTGAGTCAAAGAAGTATAAAGCAGAAGATGCAGCGAACAAGAGAACGGCGGAGATGGAGTGTTATGTTCATTGGAATGCATAAATGTTGTAGTTTGTTGGAATTCAGACCTCAATATAATGTCATTTAATGTGATACATTTGCAGCCCATTACACAGACCTTAATACAATGTCATTTAATGTGATACATTTGCAGCCCATTACAAACTTGTGATTCGTGATATATACATTGATGCTTGCTTAAATCAAATTCCAACAATGAATTTTAATGGGAAAAGTTAGTGAAAAGTAATATACAAAGATTTACACACCGCGCACAACTGGCAAACGGCGTGAACGTTGTGCGCGTTTATAAATTTTGATCGAGGCCAACGAATCTGCTCACATCGCTCCGCACGTCAGAGGATCTTTATTTGGGAACAGCATCTGTGTAATACATACAATAAATACACGAGGTACACGATTATTCTGTATATTCACGAGAAATCGTCTGTTGACCTTTATTTAGTAGAAGTGCTACTTTTGTTTATACCAGCTTCCTTTTACCCCTGGACACTAATTAATCATCCCACATAATTGCTCAGCGTGCACAACTTGCAACAAAAATGAAAGTTGTTCGCGCTAAGCAACGCTTTCTACAATTACCGAGTTTTGCTCGTCGCACACAACGGTGATATTTAACAATCCGTTGTGCGCTCGGAGCTAAACTGTATACAATTACACATTACACACAATTACTCATCGCGATCATATACGGAAGGTCATTCTCCCGCCAGTCTCGTCCTCGGTGACGGGGCCGTGTCGGCCGTCCAACAGGGTTCCCGGGTGTCGACCTGGAATCAGGGGGAGGAAGTAAACGCTCTCACTCGGCGTCTGTTGCATAAATCCCCTTCATTAAATTCTGAAAAAATTACATATGACTTAAGTACCAAAAAAAATTACATATGTCTCGCTCGCGAGCAGCAGTCTTACAAAAGTAACGATTCCCAAAATTTAGGAAGACGACGCACCGTCGGCTGTAAAGAGGTCCTTTATCGCTCTCCCCACCCTTTCCATCTTGGCGGTGACCCGAGATTTGAAAGCGTCGACCTCTTGCTCCTTCTCGAGAAGCTTGGCTTGCAGGGCAGCAACCTCCTTCCTCGATTCCTCAAGATCAGCTCGGAGTTGAGAACGCTCTCTACCCCACTGATCTTCCAACTGCTTCTTGGCGCTTGACAAGGCGGCGAGGCTGGATTTCGCGTCCGAGGCCGCCCAATCCGACTTGCCCTTGGCGGCCATTATCTTCCCCAAATCTTCCTCCAGCTTCTTCACCTGAGCTCTGAGCTCAGAAGCCTCGTTCTCGGCATCCGCCACCCGGCGCTGCCCCTCGATCAGTTCGCGGGCCCTGCGGCGCAGACCTGCCCTAAAAATGGTCACCTGCAGATGGCGACAATCAGCAAAACCAGAAGGGGAAGCAAAATTCGGAATGCACATTGGCAACGAACCTGAAGGCCACTGCGAACGAAGCAGTTGGCCATCGTCTCAAGGTCGACCCCATTCAGGAAATCGGCATCCCTTGGCAGAGTGATATTCTCCGCCAGACGAGCCCCCGTCCCAAAGTCCAGGAGGGCCGACTCGGCCGTCCCCACGACGTACGGTGGCCGATAGGTCTCGCCGTGAATCTCCCCATGATGGTCAGACCCAATGCGGTTCGACTGCAGAAGGTGGCCGAACTCTGGAGGTATGGGGCCGACGGAAGGGACCGGAGGATCAATGTCCTCGTATGGCCACCCGTCGTGTGGCGTGCTGGAGGACGATGCGCCCCCATCTCGAGGATCAGAAGGAGCCGCCTTCAAAGACCGCGCAGCTTGACTTGAGGAGCATCCAGCCTCCCCCAACTCCAGCATGCGGTTCCCGGTTTCCTCCGATTCCTCCCATTCCTCCCATTCCTCCTCTTCCTCCTCTTCCTCCTCTGCCCTCTTCCTCATACGGCCTTCTTCATTGGCCCGCTCCATCTCTGAAGTAAACTCTCTGTATGCTCCTCCCGCCATTTTTGTTTCTGGAAGAAATAATAAGATCAGATTTCCTCGGAGCGCTAAAGCCATTGGCCTCACCTCCAATTTCTTTTATTACGCGAACGAACAGACAAGATGAGCGAAACGTGTCGGAAGTTTGGCAAAAACAACGGTTGAGATAGGCGAAAGGTTTTGGCGGCCTTAATCCAAATTCGATGCTTCGACTGCCGTGCCCTATTAAAGGAAATTACCTATCAGTCGGCCTCGATCCACGTTTATAATCGAGAACGAATCATGGGGGCCAATGTTGAACCCGTGTACGGCGCATCGCACAAAGGGATGGGGTTATTGCTCATCGCACAAAACGACTCAAACCCTATAATTGCTCTCCGCACACGCCCACTCAAAACTCACAATTGCACACAGCACACAACCATTTTTTTTCCCATCCACGTTTACATGTGAAAGGGTAAATTTATTATTCGTATCACCGTTGCATAATTGTTAAGAAATTCCATGTCACAACTAGTCCTTACATAAAGTTTGGAAATGGTGCATGTCAGCAGGCAGAGTGTATGTCATATACATCTACTGTAGTAAAGGCAGCAACAACTATACTTATGAACATGTGAAAGCGTGCACGTGCAACAGGCAAGGTGTACAACAATGGATCGACACATGCAACAGGCAGAGTGTAATGCAAGACTGAGGTGCATTCAATCATTGAGATACAAAAACAATCAATTCAAAGTGTCAAATAATACATTTTATGCATGTAGTCCTCATCTAAGGGTGTTAGTGTTACGATTTGATGTATGATGAGAGACTTGTACTTTTGCCCATCTTTTTTCGAGTGAGTTGTGAATATGAAGATGTTGGTGTATGTATAAGATGTATCAATGTATCATTAAAATGGAATATTGTGTTATTTTCTCAGTCTTTTTATCTGTGTTGGAGTTTTACTTGTACTTCCATGCAAGTGCGAACTGCGAACTACCTGCAGTGTTCTTTCTGCTCTCTTCTTTTATTTCTTTCTACGTAAAAACACTCGTCTTTTCGGGAATACATGATAAGGATTCGTACTTATCGGATAACCCGGGGACCGGGTCGCATTGAATGAAGGCCAGTCGAACGAATTCTCCCGCCCATGGGGAGTGGTATTCGAAGTGCCGCCTCTGTGAGACTTTGACACGTGTCCCTTACTGACGGCTTGGATTCGAAGGGACCTTCAGTATAAAGCCTTTCTCCTTTTAAAGTCTGCTTTACCCGTTGCTCGTTACCCTGATTTTCATCTTTTTTGCTCAGATGGTGGGTCGGGATTTCAGTGAAGACGTTCCTCACCATCCGCCCTTGGGCACGGCCGAACCTTCGCCCTTCGTGGCGAATCAGATTGATTCGCCCTCCGGTCTCGACCTCGGAGAGGGGGACGTGGCGGCCGTCGAGCAGGGTTCCCGTGTGTTAACCGGGAATGAGGAGAAGAAGAGATGCTCTCACTCGTGGTCTGAAGGTCCCGAGAGGAAGAAGAAGAGGAGTGAGAGTAGTCCAGCTGTCCTTTCGAGTGACCGCTCCTTCAGGTTGAAACTGGCAGACTCTCTGGTATGGCATATCCAGCATGTCGGACCCTTTTTTTCTTCAACGACTGTTTTGTTGATGGCGGCATTCATCCCTGCGGTCTTGCAGGTTTACCCGGTTGCTGTAGATGGTCTTAAGGCGGCCTTGGCGCAGGAGCGCCTGAGGGCTGAGGCGGCTGACCAATCAGCCAAGGAGGCCCACCAGTTCAAACTGAGAGTTGCAGAGCTCACCTCGGAGGTGGGATGTTTGACGGAGGCTCTGGCTGTCGCCAAGAGTTCGGCCAAGTATGCTGAGGATGCACTGTCCCTCGCCCGGGAGGAGCATAGAAAGGCGAAAGGCGCTCTTTGGGCCGATATAGGCGACCTGCGGGAAGTGGCCCATGGTCGGATCGTAGCTGAGGTCCAGAGGGACTATGGGGATGTCCTGGCTCCGAAGATCGTGGAGTCTATCCGTGAGGGATTCCGGGAGTTCTCGGCCATTTTTGCTGCTCACATCGAGAAGTCCTTCCGGGATGGTTTGGCAGCGTTCGAGGCGCGGGTCCGAAGAATGCTTCCCCGACCTCCGGTTGTCCCTGGTCACCCTACTGGTTCGGGAGAAGACGAATCGCCTGGGGACGCCTCTTCTCGAGCTCCTGCATCATAGGTGCATCGAACCCTTTTTTGTTTCTCCTTTTTGTTCGTTGTACTTGGAGTTATTTTTGATCAATGGAAACAATTTCTAGAATGATTTCTTGACAATTGGCGTGACCTGCTGTAACAGATAAATTATAAGATATGAGATCGACAGCAGCATATAGATTTCTCGAATGATAGGCATCATCCTCATACTCTTATAATTAAAACTTTGGGTATTAAGTTTTAGTTTGTACCCGCAGACCTAGGAATTCAAAGCCACACTAGCTGCATTTTGAACTAAAATACCAGATAAATCATTTGTCATAGATACAGCTTTCAAGAGATTCAGTTTTCAGCACATTTAATGATGGGCTTCATTACATAAATGCTTTTCATACCACTGCCACTTTTTCTTTGGTGATGAGCTTGATGACTGAGCCCACAGGCATGGCCAAAAGGCTGAAGAGGAAATTGACAAACTCTTTGCCCGCTTCCGCGAACAACACTCTCTTCATCCCCTTGTCTATGAAAAGCTTCAACCTCGTTTGGGTGGCCATCTTCACTGCTGCAGCAAACCGGTGATGGTTTGTTTAAGCTATGGTCTCTGGTTGTTTGGGAAGGGTTAGCTTGATATGGTCAGAGTAATATTTGAGCAAGATTACTTCTTTCTCATGCCTTTCACAGCACTCGAAGCTGTGTGGTTGAATATAATTTGTGGGCATGGAAGCCATTTATAGACGAATTGGACTGCCCTTGGATGAGGATGAGCCTACAGTCGAGTGTAGCATTACTCCTTCCTCATGACTGATAACCATCACTCGAAGTGTAGAGATTGAAGAGGGCTTGTGCGTTGGAAAGCCATTTTATAGACGAATTAGACTGCCCTTGGATGAGGATGAGTCTATAGAAGAAACCCCGTGAGTCTACAAAGCAGTGATCGTGAATGTACATAAGATTTTATTCATCGCGTACATCTTCCAAAATTATTTGCTCTCCGCGCAAAACGGCCATATTCTTGCCGGTTGTGCACGTTGAGCTATTTTGTTTGCTCAACGCGCACCACCACGGTCATACATTATTGGGAACTCAATCTGCTGTAGATTCACGGGCATTCTTCTGTATAATCACAAGCAATTTGCTGTAGACTCACGGGGTCTCTTGTGTTGCCTCCCAGTAACTCTACTGTAGTCTCATCCTCATCCAATGGCATCCAAAGTCGTCTATAAATGGCTTCCCTTCCCACAAGCCCTCGTCAACCACTACACTTCTTGATGATATTATTCTATCTTATTGTATCTTATTCTAGTTATATGATATTTTCTCTACGACATTCTATTTTTTCCTTCATCACTGCTGCGTCCTCAACACTCAAAGATGGACAATATACTAGCGTCTAGTGACGTGATGCAGAAATTGAATACATCACATATATATTGATTCGAAGATGTTCTTTGCTCCTTCATATGTTCTGTTTGTCGTCATTGAAGCTATCACCTTCCATGCACACCCGTTTCTTCACTGCTTGTATATGCTCCTTGATACTTCGTTGCAGACATCACTGCTCGATGATAATAAATGTTCTATCTTATTCTAAGTCTACCCGTACAATATTTTTACTTAATTATGCTTTGTTATGTGTTCATCACTGATTCTTCTTCAACGCAGACAGGGGGACGGATGGCCAAGATACAATGAAGCAAGTGACGCTGATGCAGCTGCTGGAGCAGCTCATAAATGGCAACAAACTTTAAATTTTTTTCATGGTGGGAATCCATGTATCCCTAGTATAGTCTAGTGCTTTAATTGCTTAGTCGGGCAAAAACTATGATGTTGCAAAATGTTTAGATGTAGTTTCTACTTTGTTGTGTTATGTACATTTGAATGCATAAATGTTATAGCATGTTGGAATACAGATCTTAATACAATGTCATTAAATTTGGTGCAATTGCATCACATTACAAAATTGCGTGATGCTAACTTGAAGTACCCACAATTGCTCAGCTCGCACCAACGGCAACAGCATTCAACGTTGTGCGAGCTGAGCACAACTGTCTACGATTACCAACATTTACTCATCGATCATAACCGTCAAAGTTATGAACCGTTGTGCGCGTGGGGCTTAACTGCTTACAATTACCCATATTACTCAGCGCGCACATCCGTAACATTATTGAACGTTGTGTGCGCTTATTAGGAAGCCTGTAAAAGAGCTTAAAGGGCGTTTTGGTAATTGCACAAAAAGGTCAGATATTACCATGATCGCTGATCGGATCGGACGGTCAGGAGGGGTCGAGCGCAGGAATCCCATCTGAGCACGAGCTCAGGCGCATTTTACCCTCTATATATATATATATATATATATATATATATATATATATATATATATATATATATATATATATATATATATATATATATATATATATATGATTTATTCAGTAGCTGTTCTTCTTGTGTTGTGGAAGACTGTGTGATGAATGCCCCCAACGTTCCCTCTAGGACGAGCACTGGGGTGAGGAGTAGGGGAAAGTTGTGAAAGTAGGTGCCGATGTTTCTGGGTGCCCTATGTGGGTCAGCTTTTCTTGATAAGCTTGCACCCCTAGGTCGAACCGGTCGCACTTTTGCCTTTTACCAGCTTCTCGATAGGAACGCCCTGCGCCGGGCCGCTTGGCCTAGCCCCCCTCTTCGCCTCGGGCACTGGGGGAGTAGTCGTATGGTCTGGACGAAGGTAAAAGGCGGGGATTTATTTCGAAATTCCCACCCCGAATTGCCGTCGATTCGCAGACGTCACATCGGATTAATGGTGGGCGGGATTCGAAGCGTCCTGACCGCTCATCGGGGGACGCGTGGCGGGATGTGACAGCGGGTCGTCAGGTGAGGCGTCAGGTGTGCTGGATTGGCGATGCGTGGCAGGCTGCGTGCGGCTGAGATCGGTAGGCGGTTCCTATAAAAGGAGGCGGGGGGCGCTGGGGAGGAGTTTCGTGTTACCGAAATTTTATAGAGTTATCCTCTTTGGTTCAGACAACTGTCTTCATGGAGGCAGAGGTCGTTGCTGGAGGTTGCACCGCCATCGCCGTCACCATTGTCGCCGTAGCGGGTAGTCGACAGGTATATTTCTTTTCTCTTCTCTGGGATGGTTTCGTCGTCTTCAACCTCGTCGTTGGGGTCGACTGGCGGCTCCACAGCCGAGTCAGTGGAGGTTGTAGGTGGGGTGTCGCCTGGGGGTCAGAGCTGTATCGGGCCTAGGTCCACAGTAAAGGGCGGGGGCACGAGGAAGGGAAAGGTGCCCCTAGGGACGAAAGAGGGGTCATCCGTGCGGGCGCAAGTGATCGTTACTGAAGCCGGTGGAGTGTCTGCTGAGATAATGAGTCAAAGGTCGTAGGCACGGACAGACATTGTGCCCAAGGTGCGCGCGAAGTATATCAGGCCGCCTTATGAGGTTCGTCTACCGACAGCATCGGAGCGTGTTTGCTTTGCAAGGGATGGTGAGGTCGGGATCTACGTGGTGTGCTTCGAGCAGGGCTTGCGGTTCCCCCTTCATCCATTGTACCACGAGATCCTGGAGTTCCTCGGGCTGCCGTTCTGCCAGCTAACGACGAACTCCATTAGCACGATAGTCGGGTTTCTCGTTCTCTGCGCCAGGACCAAAGTCAGTCCGACACTCCCATTGTTCCACCATTTCTTCTTGGTTAAGAAGTTCAGGTCGCACTTTTATTTTTCGGTAAGGACGAGTCATCCCCTCATCTGGGGCCTGGCAGGGAAGATCAAAGGATGGCAAAGGTCGTACGTGTTTATCTCCCAGCCCGTCGATCTGATGCTAAGGTTGGGCTGGGGTACGCTCAACCCCCAAGCAAGGGAGAAAGTAAGCTTGGGTGCGGCTGAGGCGGCGCAGGCAGCGCGATTAGAGGTGGTACCCCCAGAGGGCCGGCAGTATGCCCGCCTTGCCCAGCCGGAGATGATAGCCCGACTCATCTGGCTAGAAGGTAACGCTGGTGGAGTAGCTTTTATTTCGAATTCGCCCACGCTGAACTCCTTCTTTTTTGCAGTTTCGACGATGAGCCTTTCATTTGAGGACGTTGACAGGATGGCCGACGAGTTGATGGTCGGAGAGCAACGGGCGGGCGGGCAGGTCGCCCCACCGCCCACCGGGAGTGGGAAGAAGAGGTCGAGGTCGAGTGATGGGGAGAGGGCTGAGAGAGCTGAGGGAACCAGCGGGCAGAAGAAGAGAAAGAAGTTAGTGGCGAAGCTGACCATGGTCGATGCGTGCGCCGGGGGATATGTCGAAGGTGTTGGTCACATCGACGTGCCCCCAACCATTGACCTCGAGGCCAAAGAGACACATGGCAACCTCCAGGTTGGCCAGGCGTCTCTCGGTGAAGGGGAGCATCAGGGGCTGATCGTCCGACGGTGGCTCCTGATCCGGCGTCGGTCCTTCAGGAAGGCCCCATAGGGTCGAGCTCGGGCATTGGGTCAGCCGCTGAGGAATCGTGGCCTTACGGCTGCCCCCGATATGCTCTGGAGAGGCCCGCTCCCCCCGGCTGGGAGGAGAAGCTGGCGACATTCCGAATGAAGAAGGCCGACGTCGAGAAATTCCGGAGGACGACCACTTAAGACCGATCCATCCGGTTGGGAAGGGTGAGTCGGTCTTTGACGAGGCTGGCGTGGCGACGAGGCTCGCCGAGAACTGTCAGTTGCCCCGAGACAGGGAATCTCTGGTGCACGTTGGGCCAGAGCGACTGGGAGCCACCGTGGAGTGGCACCTCGGGCAGGTATGTTAGCGGGCTATGAATGGGGCGCCTCAGGGTTTGTCATCATCGGGCTTTATTTTTCCTTGTTCCTGTCTACAGGCCACTACGGTGATGGCTACCCTGCAGCACTGTACCTCCGCCCTTATCAAGACTGAACATGCGACAGAGAGGATGAAGGTGGAGCTTGACAGGGCGAAGTCTAGGCGTGCCGCACTGAAGAAGTCATTCGCAGAGCAGCGGACGTTGCTTGAGGAGTACCGGCTGCATGTAGCGGAGCTGGAGGAGCAGATCCCTGTCGGACGCTCCTGCCAGGTCGAGCTGGAGGAGGAGGTCACTGCTGGACTTTCCCGCTACGCTAAGCTGGAGGAAAAAGCCAAACGGGACAGGGTCAGGATGGGCGACTTGGAGTCGTAGGCGAAGGCCGCCGAGGAGGCGTTGGTGAAGAAGACGGAGGAATTCCGGGCGTATCAGGTGTAGACCATCGCACCTCAGCTTGCCCAAGTCAAGATGAAGGCGTGAGAGACAGGCCGGAGGGAAGGATGGGAGTCTGGCCAAAAGGAAGGGTGGAAGGCGTGTCTCCCGAGGGTTACTGAGAGGGCCCTCGCTCTTCACCCTTCGCTAGAGGTTGACTTCGAGGCGTTGGCGGCCTCAGAGGAGGAAGACGAGGAGGAAATAGAAATCCCGGAGGTCGCCGCTGAAGGACTGGGAGGTGGAGAACAAGCGTCGGGTAGAGCGCCGCGGGGCGGTCCTGAGGAGGGCGAACGGGCAGACCAGTAGGAGTTCCCGTTTGAGATTTTGGATTTTTGTCTTTCTTTTAGTAATGGGGTGGGGGTTGAACTAAAGGGGGCCCATTTTGTAAGTTCTCCCCTCGGTGTTCGTAACAAACCTTGGTTTTTAGTACAATGCTAACTTTTGTCCTGCAATGTGCGAGCCTTTATTGCCTTTGTACAACTCGACCAAAGTCTAATGTCCATGGAACGTGGCGATTCATATCGGTTAGGGAGGGTAAGCGCATAGCTCGGCCTGTGTTTCCCTCCGGTTTAGCCGGCTGAGCTTCGTAGCTCGACCTGGAGTTCGAAAGGGTCCCGTGACCTCGACCAAAGTAAATAAGTTGGCTTTTCGTTAAGATGGGCTTTTGTAATCCTTTTGTTTATTCTCCCCGGAGGGTGTTTTTTATTAACTTTTACAAGGAGTTTTAAGGAGAATGACAATAGTTGAACAACTGTTTAATGATCGGTCTATATTTTACACCTTTTTTCTGCATGTTTGCACGCCATTTCGATTGCTCATATTGCGATTTTCACGATTATTCGATGATATTGTGTTACTTTCCACTATTTCTTGTTTTTGTCAGATTTCAGGAAATATGAGCAATTGGGAGCAAAAATGAGCTTAAAGGATTTGCACGCATAACGGAGCATCGCTCATGGACTTATTGAGGACCTATCAGCGATAGAGGATGAACGGAAGAAGAAAGAACGTCGTAGGAGCGACGGGGAAGTGAAAAGATGAAGATTGGGTATTTTCAGCATGCCACTCGGCCGAGTGAAAGACTCACTCGGCTGAGCAAAGAAGCCCGCTTGGCCGGCCAGACCAGACACGCGAACAGCTTGAAGATCAGCGTGCACTCGGCCGAGTGACGACATCCCACTCGACCGAGCACGGAGACATCACTCGCCCGAGTGGCACACGAACGACGGCAGGAGAAAAGATGCAACTTACTGTAATCCGTCAGAGAAACTCCGAGGTCCGACTCGGCCGAGTACCAAAAGTCCCTCGGTCGAGTGATCAAAGTCACTCGGCCGAGTGACTTCCGAGTGATGCCGAGGACACGCAGCGCCCAGATTTTCAGACTGTCTCCCATTCTTTTGAAATCTGCTATCATTCCAGCTATCAAAGTATTTTTCTCATATTGTTTATAGATAGTAGACTTCATGACGATTCCAACGCCGCCAAGAACACGTCAATCGGAGGTCGGATGAAATCTGGGGAATTTCTGCAAGTCGATGCTGCAGTGCTGGAATTTGCATGTCAGTGTCACTCGGCCGAGTGACATTTCCACTCGACCGGGTGAGTTTTCCACTCGGTCGAGTGACCAGTTTTTGACAGTTTTTGACAGCTTTGACAGAGTGCTGTTTTCTGGAGTTTCTGCAGGAGAGTTCACTCGACCGAGTGAGATGTCCACTCGACCGAGTGATATTTCCACTCGACCGAGTGAGATGTCCACTCGACCGAGTGATATTTCCACTCGACCGAGTGAGATGTCCACTCGACCGAGTGATATTTCCACTCGGCCGAGTCGTAACTGGCGCAGATTTCTGGGCACGCGCAGATTCAGTTTTGGGCCCGAATTTCAGGGGCTTTTTAGGCAGTTTTGCTAGGGTTTTTTGGGGGCTATTTAAGAGGGTTTGTAGCCGTCATTGAGGGGGGTTCCAAGATGTTTTATTAGTGATTATTTTAGAGGTTCGGCCATGCCCTAGGCCCTCTCTTGGATCTAAAAGATTGTATTTGGATTGAAAATCTTCATCAAAGCTAAGTATTTTGTTCTTGTTATTTGAATCCTTGTTTTTCTATCTTTTTGTATGCAAGCAATTGTTTTTATTGATTTCTATATCGTTATTGCTATGCTTGAGTAGATTTGATGTTCTAGGGCATGGGGATGAACCCTATGGGTCTAATTTCATATTTGTGATAAATGAACCTCTAAATTGCTAGAATTGCTAGGAGATTAGGTTGTGATTGATTTATTACGAATAGCTAGGGATTTCCATCGATTAGGGTTTGCAAGAGATTGGATCCTAATCGACGGGAAGGCCTAGATATTTGATTTAGATTTACAATTGGATTTCTCTAGATTTGGTTTGCAAGAGATTGGACCAAAGCTAGGATTTTTAATTGTAAATCTATACACATATTCGTTTGCAAGAGATTGGACGAATACGAGCTATCACAACCTAGATCGTGACTCGAGTTTGCACGAGAGTGGGCTCGAAGAGCGATTGAACGATGATGTCGATCCTAATGCTAGTGGCTTAGGTTAGGGTTTGCAAGAGATTGGGCCCTATCCTAGGTTGCTATAGACTGGCAATAGCGCGAGAGCGTGAGCTTGGTTCTCTATTCAGTTACGACTAGTTCACCTCAACACAAGTCTAGTAATATTGAGATTCACTATTTACAATGATGTATGACGATCCGTAGTGGGGATTTCCTAGCTCTAGACTCTTTTATTATCTTGTATTTAAATCGATACTTATCCGACTTCTCTATCTCTGACACCGACATCCATCACCACTGCCATTATATCATTCCATAGCCATCTCTATCAATAAAACATTCGTAGTCGAGCCAACCTAGGATAGATTGGAACCAACACCTCCTCCTCGTGTTCGATACCCGCTTGCCACTTTGCCGTGCGCTTGCGGTAAAACTACAGTCGTTTCCCGTGTGTGCACGCGGGACGCGATCATTTAACTGCGGAGTTCTGATGGGATCCGGTGCGCGATCTGATCTGTGTGGCAGGCTGGAAAGTCGTTTCGTCCTGCTGTAACCTGCGCCAGGTTGGGTGAGCTCTTGTCTACGGGGCAGCCATCTTTCTCTTCCATTGCTTGTCGCGTCTCTCTTCACCTCTCCTATGTTGAATGGTTGTGAGGTTTCCTTGCGGAGTCCGTGGCTCGGAGGGGAACCCTGGGAGAGGAGGAGAGCGAAGTGGCACTGGTGCGCTGCCTCTCCTTTCGCCTCCTCGACCGTGAAGGGTCGCAAGGTCCCTTTGGGGAATCCTTACGACGATGGAAACCCCCGGAAGAGGTGGAGGACGAGGTGGCGGAGGTGGCGTAACTTCCCCGGGATGGTCTCCGACGGCCCGGCCTCCATGGGAAGATAGAGGACTGGGAGGCGGAGTGGGCCTTTGGTGGCTGGTCTATCCAGCGGGGCTCTTGCCTTTCCTGCCAGTTGGATTCATTGTGGAGCGGGTGCGGATAGGGAGGGGCGGTCTGCCGCAGGTCCTCTTGTTCCCCTGTCACAAGCTGTCTAGGGAAAGTCGAGGAGTGGAAGACAGGGCACCCCTCATGTAAGAGGAATAGCCCATCGGCGATCCGTATGTAAGAGGAATAGCCTATCGGTGTGGCGGGCCGTTGGGAGGCGGGCCCGCAGAAGCTGGTAGGCCCAGTGGAGTGATTTGGCAAGGCTGGCCTATCCTTTGGGCGTGCGCCCTGGAGCGCCAGCGCGCGTCGGGCACCGGAAGAGGGGAATGGTCCGCCATTGGAGCTCCCGTTCCCCTGCCTTAAGTTTTGTAAGAAAAGTTGAGGAGTGATAGGCGGGCCGTCCTATGTGTAAGGGGAGTAGCCCATCGGCGATCGTCGTGTGGAAGCTGTCGCCTATCCGGGGGCAAAATGCCTCGTGCCTTTTCATCCTTCATTGGGGGGGACTGAGACTAACTCGCCCTCATGTTTTCTTTCTTCCCATCTCCATCGAAGGGGTGAGGAGAGTATTTATAGAGGGATTCTGCCAACGGTTCTCCCGAAGTTAATGCGATTAGCTGGCATCATTAGTAGGCCCCTCGGAATCACGCCCTTCGGAAACCGCTTTTGCCAGGTGGCGTTGGACACGATTCATCAATCCTTGCCTCTCGGTGGATGTATTGTCATTAATGGCGTGTTTCCCGAGCGTGCTCTGGTTTTGAAAACTCGCCTTGGGGGCGCGCTTTATCGGGACCCAGCACTGACCAGTGGTCATTGGCCTTCATGAGGCCTGCCTTGGCCCACGTGCCCTTGTCCTTTTCCCATGGTTCGAGTTTATCTCTCCTCCGGCTCGGGTGGTTGGAGCATGTCAGACCTGCCCCGGGCTTTTAATGGGAAGGGGAGTATGTGGCTCGGCCCGTGCCCTTCTCTGGTTTGGGTGGCGAGGGTTGGTCCTGCCCCAGAGTCTGGAGGGGGGAGGGAGCCCGTAGCTCGGCCCGTGCCTTTCTCTAGTTTGGGTGGCGAGGGTTGGCCTTGCCCCAAAGTATGGAGGGGGGAGCGAGCGCGTAGCTCGGCCCATGCCCTTCTCTGGTTTGGGTGGCGAGGGTTGGCCCTTCCCTAGAGTCTGGAGGGGGGATCTTACATTTAGCTCGGCCCATGCCCTTCTCTGGTTTGAATGGAGAGGATTGGCCCTATCCCAGAGTCTTGAGGGGGGGAGCGAGCGCGTAGCTCGGTCCATGCCCTTCTCCTATTTGGGTGGCGAGGGTTGGCCCTGCCCCAGAGTTTAGAGGGGGGAGCAAGCACGTAGCTCGGCCCGTGTCCTTCTCTGGTTTGGTTGGCAAGGGTTGGCCCTGCCCCAGAGTCTGGAGGGGGGAGTGAGCGCGTAGCTCGGCCCGTGCCCTTCTCTGGTTTGGGTGGGGAGGGTTGGCCCTGCCCCAGAGTCTGGAGGGGGGAGCGAGCGTGTAGCTCGGCCCGTGCTCTTCTCTGGTTTGGGTGGCGAGGGTTGGCCCTGCCCCAGAGTCTGGAGGGGGGAGCGAGTGCGTAGCTCGGCCCGTGCCCTTCTCTGGTTTGGGTGGCGAGGGTTGGCCCTGCCCCAGAGCCTAGAGGGGGGTGCGTAGCTCGGCCCGTGCCCTTCTCTGGTTTGGATGGCAAGGGTTGGCCCTGCCCCAGAGCCTGGAGGGGGGAGCGAGCACATAGCTCAGCCCGTGCCCTTCTCTGGTTTGGGTGGTGAGGATTGGCCCTGCACCAGAGCCTGGAGGGGGGAGCGAGCGCATAGCTCGGCCCGTGCCCTTCTCTGGTTTGGGTGGCGATGGTTGGCCCTGCCCCAGAGCCTGGAGGGGGGAGAGAGCATGTAGCTCGGCCCGTGCCCTTCTCTGGTTTGGGTGGCGAGGTTTGGCCCTGCCCCAGAGCCTGGAGGGGGAGCGAGCACGTAGCTCGACCCTTGCCCTTCTCTGGTTTGGGTGGCAAGGGTTGGCCCTGCCCCAGAGCCTGGAGGGGGGAGCGAGTGTGTAGCTCGGTCCGTGCCCTTCTCTGGTTTGGGTGGCGAGGGTTGGCCGGCCCTAGAGTCTGGAGGGGGGGAGCGAACGCGTAGCTCGGCCCGTACCCTTCTCTGGTTTGGGTGACGAGGGTTGGCCCTGCCCCAGAGTCTTGCGGGGGGAGCGAGCGTGTAGCTCGGCCCGTGCCCTTCTCTGGTTTGGGTGGCGAGGGTTGGCCCTGCCCAGAGTCTTTGAGATGGCGGGTATTTGGCCGTCGCCTTCCCACAACCTCTATAGTCGGACGGGTATTGGGCCGTCGCCTACCCCGCATATGGCGCTCCGGTTTGGGTGGCGAAGCTCCGTAAGCTTGCCCCGGAGGTCTTCACTGGAGGGGGGAGCGAGCACGTAGCTCGGCCTATGCCCTTCTCCGGTTTGGATGGCGAAGCTCCGTAAGCTTGCCCCGGAGTCTTTGAGAGGTAGGTATTGGGCCGTCACCTCCCCGTAGCCTCTATAGTCGGACGGGTATTGGGCCGTCGCCTACCCTGCATATGGCGCTTCGGTTTGGGTGGCGAAGCTCCGTAAGCTTGCTCCAGAGGTCTTCACTGGAGGGGGGATCGATCTCGTAGCTCGGCCCGTGCCCTTCTCTGGTTTGGATGGCGAAGCTCCGTAAGCATGCCCCGGAGTTTTTGAGAGGGTGGGTATTGGGCCGTCGCCTCCCCGTGGCCTCTATAGTCGGACGGGTATTGGGCCGTCTCCTACTCCGCATATGGTGCTCCGGTTTGGGTGGCGAAGCTCCGTAAGCTTACCCCGGAGGTCTTCACTGGAGGGGGGAATGAGCGCGTAGCTCGACCCATGCCCTTCTCCGGTTTGGATGGCGAAGCTCCGTAAGCTTGCCCCGGAGTCTTTGAGAGGACGGGTATTGGGCCGTCGCCTCCCCGCAGCCTCTATAGTCGGACGGGTATTGGGCCGTCGCCTACCCAGCATATGGTGCTCTGGTTTGGGTGGTGAAGCTCCGTAAGCTTGCCCCGGAGGTCTTCACTAGAGGGGGGAGCGAGCGCGTAGCTCGGCCCGTGCCCTTCTCTGGTTTGGATGGCGAAGCTCTGTAAGCTTGCCCCGGAGTCTTTGAGAGGGCGGGTATTGGGCCGTCGCCTCCCCGCGGCCTCTATATTCGGACGGGTATTGGGCCGTCGCCTACCCCGCATATGGCGCTCCGGTTTGGGTGGCGAAGCTCCGTAAGCTTGCCCCGGAGGTCTTCACTGGAGTGGAGAGCGAGCGCGTAGCTCGGCCCGTTCCCTTCTCCGGTTTGGATGGCAAAGCTCCGTAAGCTTGCCTTGGAGTCTTTGAGAGGGCAGGAATTGGGCCGTCGCCTCCCCGCAGCCTCTATAGTCGGACGGGTATTGGGCCGTCGCCTACCTCGCATATGGCACTCCGGTTTGGGTGGCGAAGCTCCGTAAGCTTGCTCGGGAGGTCTTCACTGGAAGGGAGAGCGAGCGCGTAGCTCGGCCCGTGCCCTTCTCCGGTTTGGATGGCGAAGCTCTGTAAGCTTGCCCCGAAGTCTTTTGTCTTAAACTGAAACTTTCAAGTGGAGACGGCGAGATTTGAAAATGTGAAGAAAAGAAAGTGTTTCATTAAAGACTTACCATTACTGGCAACATTTTAGCAGGTGCTCCGCGTTTCATGGGTGAACTAGCTCGCTCCCGTCGAGGGTTGCAAAGACGTATGCAGTCGGCCCAACGATGATGATGACATCGTAGGGTCCCTCCCGTTTTGCTGCCAGCTTCCCTCGGCGAGCGGTCTCAGCGGGCTTGAAGGTGGCGCCTCTGAGGACCAAGTCTCCGATTCCGAAGCTCTGCTTTCTCACCCAGGAGTGGCAGTGCCGGTGGAAACGGTCTTGTCTTCCTCTGCGGCCACGGGTACCTCCTCAACTTCTTCAGCAGGAGTTGGCCGTTGGTCGCAAAAGTCTTCCCTCTCATAAAAGAGGTCGACCGACAAGGTTTGCTCTGGACCCTTGTGCTTGGTCGACCCCACGTAGCAGCTCCTGGATAGCTTTTGGCTCCCCCGCACTAACCCCCCTCCTCGCGGAGTTTGGAACTTGACCATCTGATGGAGCAGGCTGGGGAGCTGTAACGGCCGCTTTCCGGCCGTTCGTATTTTCTACGTGCATGTACTTTTTGTGCACGTATTTTATTTGACTCTTTCTTGGTTTTGGTATATATGAAGTTATATGCCGTTGTGACCATATGAAAGTGTAGAATTTTATAGTAATTTTTGGGAACGTCATTTCACCGCTCGTTTTCTCGCAAAACAGCTTTGAATGGAAGGGCGTTTTGGTCTTTTGGCACCAATACGCGGTTCCCGATTTTACGATAATTTTTGGTAGGCGTAATACGCGATCAGAGACCGTAGCCCCGTACTTCTCATCTCCACGATCGTCCCGGTATTTTCGGATTATTTTTCCGATACCCGTAGTGGAAGATATCCTCTAATCAATTCTCAGCCGATGATTAGCCGCTAATCTATTTGAATTTCAAAACTAATCAAATCCCAAATTTTTCTCCCACGTATCATGGCAATAACTTACAGCCACTATTCACACCCTCCTTTTCTCCTAACTCCACTCTCCCTATCTCTATCTCTCTCTCACAATTAACCAAATCCCAAAGGCCATATAGCAAACCCCTTCTTCTTCAAATGGCAACACATGGCCAGCCGTAAAACATCTCAAGAAAACCCATCTTGCTGCGATTTTCTCCCTCTTCTCCGGCCACCCAACGCCACCCCCGACCTACCCCGGCCGTCGGCCACCTCTCCCCTCCGGCCACCCTTCTCTCTCCTCCGTTTTCTCTCTCTAAAAAGCCCCCAAACGCAAACAATCACAGATCTGGGTGCCTGGCTTCCAGCTCATGGCCAGCCACCGTTGGCCATGGCCGCCAGCCACCACCCCTGCCACTTTGTTCCCCTTTGACCCATCTCTGCTCTGCAACTTCCCTCACGCTCAAAGCCCACCTGTAGCTCCCGGAATCCTCGTCGGAACACGCCGTATCGGCTGTTTTTCACAGATCTGGAAGCTGAACTTCCACGCCGGCTCACGCCCACCTCCAACCACCCCCTGGCGACAACTCCACTGCCGTTGGCTTCATCTTGAAGTCCTTTACCTTCTGCAACTTCCCGTTTTCGATGGTTGTCGATGGAATTCTGCTGAGACGCGCGACAATGGACGTTGCACAAATCTGTCCTCTCCAGCTTCTCACGGCCACCCACCACCGTACGCACACGCCGTAGGCCACCCACCAGGCTGGGCATCTTCCACTGGTCCTACTTCATCTACCGACAGCCCTTTTGGACTCTCAAAGTTCACGTGCGTTGCCGCACGCACGTGTTTTTAGCCGACGTCGCCGTTATCGTGAAGATCCGTTGCGCTACTCACAACGGGAGGAGGATCACTGTTAGCTTGCTGATTTCGCACCACCACACCGCTGTCTAGAGGTACCTCACTGCGCTACCCGTGGCCGAGGAGTTCCAGACGACGCTGACGTTTCACCGATCAGACCCGACTTCCGCTTGTTGGATGTCGTCATGAGGTTGGTTTCCATAACGAGTAGTAAAAACCCACACTGTAGCTAACCAAAACCTAATCTAAAATTTGTCAACGTGAATTAAAGTTATATTCTACGTCTTTAAAACGTTGTCCACCGTAGGAAAGATAGACGAACGGACTATTTTTCTGTGCACATAGGGTAGACGTCGATCTAGACTGAACAAACACCAAAAACTTGACTTTGTGACTGATAGGTTAGTCCCGCCAAATTTAGAAACAAACCGTAATAGGATTGACAAAAAGCATGATCTGACATTGCCGTGATACTGTTTCAGACGAACCATCGCCGACGCGACGCTTGGACGGGACGCTCCGGACGGACGACACACTCGCCACCGCAGGCAAGTGTACTCGCTTATACCTTCGGCCGTGTCTAGGCCTTTGACTTTTTAGAACTGTTAAAATGTGAACAAAGAGAACCGGACATGAAATGATAGCGTCCGGAACACCCCTTGACAGCTTAGACTTGACGACGAAGTCTAAGCACAACAACAACTTTTGACACCTTAGGGTTTTCTTGTATGTGCGTGCGTGTGGACCCCCTAGAAGAACCATCCATGTCTCGTCATGTCGTGTCTTGTCATGCACAGCCTATGGGCAATAGGGTACTCTCTGAGTGATCCCTTGTACGGATAGACAGCCTGCGGGCAATAAGACGCTCACCTAGCAGAATGGGTGATCTTTGTTACAGAACATCAACGGAAAGCTCGGCATTCACCAAGCAGAGTGAGTGACCCAGTAGACTGTGAGGATAGTGGCACTCACCTAGCAGAGTGATTGGACCACACAGTGGTATAGAAGAACCTACGGGATGCACGGCATTCACCTAGCAGAGTAAATGTCCCCGCAGACCGTAGGATAGAGGCACTCACCTAGCAGAGTGAGTGGTTCTATATTGTCTTGTCTTGAGCACTTGGGTTTGGGGTAGGGTTGAGCGTGCGCACGAGGAGAGGGTCTGATCCCCCTCGAACCGTAAGGCGTGAACCCTTCGAGTCACACGTGTCTTGTCGTGTCTTGTCTTGTCTTGTCTTGTCTTGTCTCGTCTTATCTTGACCCATTTAGGTTAGTCCCGTAGTCGATAGCACACGCTACGGCTACAGCGTGTTGTGTTTACTTTCCTGCTCCGTTACTTTCTTTAAATGCCATGTTATAACCCCATCATGTTAATCAACCAGTAAATCATTGCTCTAAATTAAAATACACTTGCAGTAGAGTCTAACAATTTCTATGTAGACTTTACCTGACGTACAGTTCCTTTTCTCTTGGGTGCTGTACGTCAAGTGTTGAGCCGGAGTACGTGGACAAGCCGGATGTACCTGAGTACGTGGAGCCAGAGGGTGTCGACCCGGAGTACGTACCTGACGAGGACCAGTCCTAGAGGTCCCTCACCGTTGCAGTTCAGAGTTTTTCTTGCTTTCTAGTTCGGGTGCGTAGCACCGTTTACTTTTCTGCCTAGGTTGGGTGCTTGCACCAGTAGTTTACTTTCTGTGTGTTGCCATGCTGGTATTACTCCCTTTGTTAGACTCTTGTACTTCTGGATATCTTGATGGAATAAAATGAATGCATTTTCTTTCAGTACTTTCTGTTGTTACGAATTTTATAAATGCAAGAACCTGGAATTTTAAAATGGTGCTCCCTATAGACACTTATTGGGTCCGAGCTTCACAGCTCCGGCCCAAGCGGGCCTTGTCACGCTTCGCCTCCGTAGTTTTGGGAAGCGGAGCGTGACAGGTTTTAGTGATGGCCCATGCAGGTTGTGTAATTATAAAAGTTCGTAGCAATAGTATTACTCGCATTCATTTTTATTATCCAGTTATCGTGTATGAGTCTAATTTGGATATTCCTTGTCAATAGGATGGTAGGGAGACACATTACCCGAGCTGGGAGCTCACCGGATGGAGTTCCGGGAGACCAGGGCGGTGAATTTCGTCAGTTTCTGGGCCTCATGGGAGAGATGCTGGACATGCAGCATCAATTGGTTCCGCATTCCCATCAGGCTGCCCGAGCCGTCCAGGCTCCACCACCTCCGCATGCCCATCGAGCTGCTCCGGGAGTGAAGCAGTTCAATGAGCTTCAGCCGAGGACATTTTCTGGGAAGGAGGGACCCTTAGGTGCTGATGAGTGGATCCAGAGCACTGAGGAGAAACTGGTAGCTGCGAATATCCCTGATGACACCAGAGTTGAGATAGCGAAGATGCATCTGATCGAGAATGCTAGGAACTGGTGGCGCATTGAGGAAAGGCGTCTGCAGAAGCCAGTGGAGTGGAAGACCTTCAGATCGATGTTCAAGGAGAAGTATTTCCCTAAGGCAGCAGCTGAGAGGGAGCTATTGAGCAGGTTCGTGGATCTGAAGGAGGGGGACATGACCGTCGATGAGTATGAGGCGGAGTTCTAGATGTTGAGTTGTTTTGCCCTACATATGGTGAAGAAGGAGGAGAACCGAGCTGAACGGTTTCGACAGGGACCGTGTCTGAAGATTCATGCTTCTATGTCTTCGGTAGATTTTTTGACCATGGGATCTGTGCTAAATGCCGTCAGGAATCATGAGATCGTGGCACGTCTACCTGATCCTTCTGATGATAGAGGAAAGCGACCGAAGGAGCAGCATAGGCCTTCTGCTAGGTATATAGTGGAACCAGTTCAGTCAGTGCCTTTCAAGAGGCCAGGAGCACCTGCTCAGCATCAGATGAAGGGCCCATGCTTTTTCTGCGGCAAGCCAGGGCATCAGCAGAACACTTGCAGGAAGAAGTTGGGTTTGTGTCTGGCCTGTGGAGCTGCCACACATGCCGTTATAGGCTGCCCGAGGTATCACCATACTGAGGGTGGAGCACCAGCTCCACTGCAGAGTAGAGCGCCTGCCCTGAGAGGAGATATTGTTCGTGGAGCTTATGTCATGACAGCAGTGGATGGCGTCATTGCAGGTAACTTCATAGTTTTAGTATTTCATATTATATTTTAGTTTATTTTTGGCTGCTTATGTATGTTTCAAAAAAAAATTTTGTTTCCTTTCAAATCAAACCTTTAATGTTTTGAAACTAGTCCACGAGATCACAACCCACCTATCTTCCCTCATCCATTACCACAACTCCATACGTTTTCCCACATGTTATTTTTTTTTAAAAATATGTCTTTGGCCTTAAAATTTCTTTCCTCTTCTTCCCTCTTTGAAGTGTTATTTTTCATTGTTGTTATAGTATTAGAACAGGTTATTATTGCTATAGGATTATATTTGCGGGTAGGCTTAGAGTGAGGTGAGATATGTCGTAGTGATGATTAATTGATTTTGTAACACAAGGATATTAGATTAGATTTCTTTGAATGAAAAGAATGATGTGTCCAAGACTTATTTATAATACAGATGTGTGACGGACTCAATGGAGAATTCTGGTCAGATGAAATTATATGCGGGGAGATGATAACTTATCAGACTTGAAACTTGGACGAGTGGTAGGTAGGAGTAGCTACAGAGTATAGTATGATTTAGAGTGGTCATGAGAATGAGTAGAACATTTAAAGCATCAAGACTTGATCATTAAGTTGACGTGAGAAGACATTAGAAGTAACACAACATGTTGAGATGAATGGATAGTTAGGTGATCACTCCTTATTTTACACTTTTTTCCCGCATGTTTGCATGCCATTTAGATCGCCCAAATCATGTTTTTCACGATATATCGATGATATTGCGATGCTTTTCACGATTTGTTGTTTTTGTCGCATTTCAGGTGATTTGGCACGATTTGGAGTGATCTCGAGATGCGCTTACTCTAGACGGTCACCGACGACCTCCCCGAGGGGTATTTTGCTGTTGGAGAGGAGCGGAAGAAGAATGGACGTCGCAGGAGCGACGAGGAGGCCAAAATAAGCAATCTGGGCATTTTTAGTGTCCCACTCGGCCGAGTGGAGGAGCCACTCGGCCGACCAGCGAGACACCGCTCGGCCGACCAGATCAGACACGATTCCTATGTGCACTCGGCCGAGCGACGGAGACCACATCGGTCGAGTGACGACATCTCGTCCGCCCGAGTGGCGCCCAGACGAAGCCCTTCAAAAATTGCCATGTTACTGTTTTTTGGCTTCCTGAGTTTCAGAAGACCCACTCGGCCGAGTGGATTATCCCGTCCGCCCGAGTACCATGAAGCCATCGGCCGAGTGACGACAACTCACTCGGCCGAGCATCCCCGAAGTAGAGACCCCTGAAGATCGAGACTTACTGGAAAATTACAGGGTTTCTCACTCGGCCGAGCGACTTTTGTCACTCGGCCGAGTGCGACGCGCTGCCTGTAGCGAAAACTGCGGAAAACAGGCTGCGCAGGGGTATTTTGGTCACAGTTTTTGGACGATTTTGGGGGGTATTTAACCCCTGTTTTTACCCTAGTTTTAGAGAGCTTCTTCTTAGATTTTTTGCAGCTTTTTAGATTTACTTTTTAGTTTTATTCTTGAGATTGGAGAAGAGACAAAATCTTATTTTTGTTGGATTAATTGAAGAACTCCATTGGTTTGTCTATCTCTTCTCTAAAAATTCTATTTTTATTGCATATTTCAATATTGTGATGAATTCTATTGCTTATTTCATTGATTATTTTTGTGATCTTGCTATGAATTGTGAGTAGTCGCCACGTCTTGGGGCGTGGGGATGAACCCTACAAGCCCAACTTCATATTTGTGATGAATGAGTAGAAAATTTGCTAGAATTAATATCTAGGGATTAGATTGGGATCAATTTACTACGGATAGCTAGGAGTTCATACCGATTGGGATTTGCAAGAGATTGGATCCCAATTCGATAGGAAAGCCTAGAAATCCGAATTGGGTTGGAATCGAATTTCCGTAGTATCGGTTTGCAAGAGATTGGGCCGATACTAGGGTTTCCGGTTGCAATTCCGTGCCAATACCCGTTTGCAAGAGATTGGACGGGTAGGAACTATCCCAATCTAGATCGCGAGCCGAGTTTGCAAGAGATTGGGCTCGGTGCGCGATTGGACGATGATGTTGATCCTAATGCTAGCTTTCCTAGGCTAGGGTTTGCAAGAGATTGGACCCAAACCTAGGATAGCTATAGACCGGCAACAGCGCGAGAGCGTGAGCTTGGTTCTACATTCAGTTGCAACTAGTTCATCCAAAACCTTAATCTAGCAATTTTGATACCGATGAACCACATTTATGAAATACGGTGAGTAGCAGGGATTCCCCATTCCCTAGACGTTCTTTATTTGATTTGATATTTCTGCACTTTGTCTGACGATTATGACAGGATCGCCAAAGGCAAATCTTTCTTCTTAAATAGCCAGGTTGATTGGAACAAGCACGGTCATTCGTCCTCCCTGTGTTCGATATCCCGCTCGCCGCTATACCGTGCGCTTGCGGTAAAACTACAACCGTTGCTTCGGGTGTGTATCCGGGGTGCGATCAAGTTTTTGGCGCCGTTGCCGGGGAGGCGATTGCGTTTGATTTTTTTCACCCGAGCTATTTCCTTTTTTTTATTATTATTTTATTTCTTTATTTTTGCCTAACCCTTCCACGGTACTAATAATTTCGTTGAAACTCTGTTTTCCCTGTGCATGTACACGAGATCTACGGCGGACCCTGAAGCTATATTGTTTGATCCCGAGATCGAACGTACCGCGCGGAGACTTAGAGCGGAAAGGAGACAAAATCCGGAAGGGCGGTTTATGACCAACCCGAAAACTGCGGACCAATTAGCGGCAAGGATGGCGAGGATAATTTCTATTCGAGATAGGCTTCGGCCTAAGACCTCTTCTACTACCTCATCCATTGACATGCCGGAGTTGGCGGCTGACAAGAACTTCGAGCTAAAGACTGGACTAGTGGTTCTGATGCAGCAGGATCCATTTCATGGGAATGCCCATGAAAATCCCCACTACCACGTCCAATTGTTCTTGTCGAAGTGCGCCACATTCCAGATGTCGGGGGTCTCCATCGATGCCATCAGACTGCGTCTCTTCCCCTTCACGCTAAAGGACAAGGCACTCTACTGGTTGAGGACGCAAGCTGAGGGTGTTTTCACCACTTGGGACGAGTTGGCGAGTGCATTCATTGACAAGTTCTATCCGCCCTCCAAGACGGTGAAGATTCGGAGCGCTCTCATGTCCTTCAAGCAAGGACCCCAAGAGACGCTCTATGAGGCTTGGGAGCATTTTAAGGATCTGCAGCATCAATGCCCGCACCATAGCATAGAAGATTGGGAGCTAGTGCATAGCTTCTACAATGGTCTCCAACCGGGGACCAAACAAATTATTGATGCCGCGGCGAATGGTGCTATCTTATCAAAGACTCCCGAGGAAGCTACGGCCCTAATTGAGGAGATGGCCTCAAACAACCAATAATGGGGCGATGAGCGAGGGCACTCCACGTCCTCCTTGAAGCCGACTAGTATCTATGAAGCGAAGGCCGTAGCGGAGCTTACAAGCAAGTTTGATTCTCTCCACAAGGTAGTGGAGAGATTGGAGAAGTTTATCACGGAGCCCCAAGGAGCCCCTTCCACCTCCGCTCCAACGAACCAAATGTGTGATTGGCAAGACCAATCTCAAGCCATGTATGTGGGAGGAGAGCAAGGAGAAGGATCCTTGGAGCAAGTACAATATGTAGCGGGGAACCAAGGATATTGGGCCAATCCGGCCGCAAGAAATCATCCCGGATTCTCTTACGCCAACAATGAAGGAGCTTTGAACCCGCCACAACCACCACCTCAACAAGCTCGACCACCACCACCACCCCAACAACAACACTATCCACCGAGGGGGCCTACTCAACAAAATTTTCAACCGAAGCAACAAGTTCCACCATATAGGCCGCCCGGATACAATCAAGGATGGAGGAATCAAAATCAAAACCCTCCACAAGCTCAACAACGATCCGACTTCGAAGCTAGAGTGGAGGCATTTATGGTCGAGCAAAATAAGGTCAATGCTACCTTGAAGGCGGGGCAAGACTCTCTTAATACCGTTGTGGCTCAAATATCGGAGCAATTGGCCTTGCTCAATCGGAACACGCAACGATTGCCGGCGCAACCCGAGCAAAACCCACGGGGCAACACCGGCCACATCAATGCCGTAGTTGCCGTTACTACTAGAGGCGGGAAGGATACCACCCCCGCCATGATTCCTACCGAGGAGCCCGTGGAGGAAAGTTTGGATCCAATTGAGCCGGTAGTTGAAGTTGATAAGGAGAAGGAGCCACAAGAAAAGGAGAAATCTAGAGCGGAGCAATTGATTGAGGAAAGGTGCTTCATGCCACTGGTCCCATTCCCCCAAAGGCTCGCTAGAGCGAAAATGGAGAAAAGGCTAGCGAAGTTCCTCCGAGTATCTAAGAGGAGTTAGCCTCAATATTCCCTTCCTAGACGCCATCGTGGAGTTAGCCTCAATATTCCCTTCCTAGACGCCATCGTGGAGATCCCCACATATGCTAAATTCTTAAAGGACTTGATTTTGGGGAGAAAGAGGAAGGAGAAGATCATGCTAGCCGAGGAGGGCTCTTGGTTCACCAAGAGAGAGAAGGAGCCGGCCAAATTTAAAGATCTGGGGAGTTTTCGGATTCCTTGCACCTTGGGCGGCGTCCCTCTTCAAAATGCGTTGGTTGATCTAGGGGCTAGTGTGAGCCTCATGCCTCTCTCCATGTTCTTAAGGCTAAACACCGGGACAAAGTTGAAACCTACCGACATGCGCATTCAATTAGCCGATGGGCGAATAACAAGGCCGGTAGGGATCGCCGAAGACATACCGCTACAAGTCCCGGGTGGAATATGCTTGCCATGTGACTTTGTGATCATGGACGTTAAGGAGGAGGGAGATACGTCATTGATACTTGGACGCCCGTTCCTCGCCACCGCCGGAGTCATTGTTGACGTGCGCGAAGGGACCCTAACTTTAAACGTCGGCAACATCGAGGTGGAGCTTCACATTCCTAAGGCTATGAAGCACATGCCTTACCACGAGGACCTTGACTACATGGACCTCCTTGATGAGGTAATAGAGGAGGCGATCCCCCACTCAATTGGCGCTCTTTTCGATGAAGATTTAGAGGAAGGCCCAGATTTAGGCCAAGACGAGAAGAAAGATGATTCCCCCGACCTCTCCGCTGAAAATGATGAAGGCGACGCTGATGTCGCAAGGATTCGAGAGCTCTGCAAGCTCTCAAAATTAAGGTCTCCAAAGGAAGCTCCGCCGGTACGGAAGTTGGCATCACCGGTGAAGCCGTTGACCGGAGCAAATGCTAGCTTGGGGGAGCCTCCCCCCAACACTATTCGAGACGAGAGACCACCGCGGGAGAACACGCCGCAACTTCCAAATCCAAGCGTTCTCCCCGGAAAGTTTGATGGGTGCATCTCATATGCACCAAACATCCCACATTAATTGAAAATCATAGGGGGTCGAGCTCACGACCTTAAACGAGCGCTTGTCGGGAGGCAACCCGATGGTTATTGCTTTATTTTTACTTTTTCTTTATTTTTGTTTTAGAAATTTTTAGTGTTTTGAGTCGTTCGCCCAAAAATTTTGTGATAACGGGTCCTATTTTTCTTGACAGGAGAGGAGATAGGTAAATCCATCATAAGGAGGATGAACGGGACGATGAGGAGCACCCCAAGAAGGTGCTCGATGCTTAGGAGGAAGATGAAATCAAATGGAGGAAGAAAGACGGAGTTTAGAGCCCAAACGAAGACAAACAGCAGAAGACAAGGCTCACTCGGCCGAGTATACTAGTCACTCGGCCGAGTACACAAGTTCGTCCGGCCGAGCCGCTCACGAACGAGGGAAGTCTGTTGTACCCAACTCTCTGTTTATTTTCCTGATTTCAATATAACTGCTACTCGGCCGAGTATATATATTCACTCGGCCGAGTAAAACGGATACCCTCCTAGGGCGAGTCATGCCGAGTAGCTTGAGCCACTCGACCGAATGGACTTACTCCACTCGGCCGAGGCTGGTAAGGCCACTCGGCCGAAGCGTAAGCGAGGAGGAAATTTCCATTGATCTCGCTCGGCCGAGTGACCTCGTCACTCGGCCGAGTCGTAACTTTTATTACATAAGGGCCGAGGGGGGGGCACGTTTTTCGAAATGCGAGAAATTAAAAACGCCCCGACTCTTCAGCTCCCCTCGCCCGACTCGCCTTGCTCGTGCCCCCACTCGCCCGACCAGCCTCCTCGCACCGCCGCTCGGCCCGCCACCGCCGGCCGAGCACACGCCGACGCCTCGCCCGAGTCGCCGCCGACGGCCGCCGCTCCGATCGCCTCCTGTACCCCCTATTTCGCCTTTTTCGCCTCTTTTTGTGTATTTTTCGAGGATCCATGTGTTAAACGACCCCCAAACCCAAATCAATTTCTATATTTATCTGTTATACCCCTAATGCTCCATACGTTTTGAATATTACCCGCTGATATCTCCATTTCATGCGCAGGTTGTTTTTGGGAG
The DNA here is from genome assembly GCA_030789695.1 of Scilla litardierei. Taxonomy (NCBI): domain Eukaryota; kingdom Viridiplantae; phylum Streptophyta; class Magnoliopsida; order Asparagales; family Asparagaceae; genus Scilla; species Scilla litardierei. The sequence continues at coordinate 115,213,175 of CM061141.1, forward strand.
CTTAGGGGAGCCCAGGGGAGCTTTTTGGGACTGATTCGAGCTTCGCGGAGGCGCTGTCTTCGCACGCTTCCACTGCTTAGCACTCGCGGCGTGTCGGGGTATACTCTTTCCTTTATTTTATACATGCCGCACTTTTCACGTTTTTCGGCGCGCGCTCGGGGCCCATATGCCGCCCCGGACACGGCCGCGGTCGAGGAGAGCTTCCGCCAAGCGGAAGCGGTCGGATGACGCCGGCCCCTCCCACGAGTTGGAGGACTCTCCTCCGCCTTCTCCCACACACCCCGTCCACCCAGCACAGCCTGCAGGCCCCGCACACCCCGCACAGCCTGCAGCGCCCGCACAGCCCGTACAGCCACTCCCTGCCGCTCCACAGCCACCACCTCCGGCTCCACTGATCGGGCCGCTGAGGATCACGTTCCGGAACGACGCACACCGTGTCGCTTTCGAGCGTATCTCCCAGCGCTCGATCGTACCCTCCAGGTTTGCACACCTTGCCGACCTAGGACGCCTGGGGGTACTAGAGGGGATGCTCACGTTGTACGACAACGTGGGCTGGCGAGATTTCTTTCAGGTGTCGGCGGATACGTTTACCCGCCCGACACTTGAGATTCTTAGTTCGATCGCCCGGACCAACGAGGGATGCTCGTTTCGGTTCATGGACCGGGAGTGCCAGGTCACTCTCGATATGATGAGAGCATTTTTCTCGTGGCCCGCTGTCCCCGGAGCCGATCGCGGTTACGGCCCCACCCACATCCCCCCACCTTCCTTAGAGCCGGTGCCTTCTGGGCCCGGATTACGGGTCTCCACGCTGCCTTTGACCCTAGTAGGGCCAAGGCCTCGGCCATTGTCCATCCCTGCCTACGTATTGCTCAGCGCCTTATGGCGACGACCTTTTTGGCCAGATATGAGCCGGGCACGATGTCTACGCCAGAGCTCTACATGCTCTACACGATGACACGTCCCAGAGCTCTATCTAGGGATGGCGATGAGCTTGTCCATGCCGTCGTGATCGATATCGCGGCATGGTTTTTAGACCGCATCATTGTATCGGTGGGCGCTCGCTCACCGATATGCTGCGGCGGCCTGATCACCTTGCTTGCTCTTATGACCGGCGAGGATTTCCCTGACGACCTGCGACGAGTATCGGGCCCCACTTCTTTGTCGATCGATGTTATGGCCCGGATGAAGATGCTTCGTCCGCACAGTGAGCATCACTGGGTCTGGTTGCACGGCCCTTACGGTGCCGATTACATGATTCTTCCGAGCCCAGCTCGGACTCAGATTGCACCAGCCCACGTTGACTGGCTCCCTGTGATGGATGTTCTCATCCCTGCTGCTTACGTGCTCGAGGCCGAGGAGGCCGAGCAGGCCTACGCTGCCCCTGTAGACCCTGTTGCCCCTGCCGAGCCTGCTGCCGAGCCTGTTGACCCAGTGGCCCCTCAGCCTATCCCCGATGTTTCCGCCGCTCCTGACACCTCTCTCGGTGTCGGGAGTACCTTAGCTGAGCCCACTTCCACCACTCCCACGGCTGTCACCACCACCACCGGCCCTCTGTCTGCTGAGCCTGTTTCTTCTGCCCCTCCCGAGCGCCCGCCGACCATAGTTGAGTGCGGCGAGCCCTCTTTTGCCACCGCCATTGAGACCTCTGTCCACACCTCTGTCTCCACTGCTGCTGTGTTTTCCGAGAGTGTCGTGGCGTCTGTCCACACTTCTGTGCCATCGACCTCTCTGGCCGCCTCGCTGCCACTTTTATATTCTTCTTTCGTTGCTGCTGCCTCCACTTCTCACCAGCCGGTGCCCCGTCCTCACACTGAGGCCAGGCCCACATTTGCTGGCGCAGCACCTTTTGTACCCTTCCCCGCTGAGCCCGTCACATACGCGACCCGAGTACGCCAGCCCCGACCTGCACATCCCCGACCGGTGCGTCCCTCTGCACCACCTCCCCCTGACACAGTACTTCAGAGCATTCGTGCTCTAGAGGGGGCGGTGAGTGGCCTCAGAGGTGACCTTCGGACCCTATCCGCCACCGTCTCTGCGATGGCTGGCCGCTTCGAGCTGCTCCCGTAGATCCACTACTGTCTTACCCAGGTTCTGGAGCGTCTCCCACGCGTACCCCCCACCCACCCAGCAGGTTCCCACCCACACTTCCACTCACACTCCGCATGCTACCACTTCCACACCCACCCCCGCTCAGCAGCCTGTCCAGCCACCACCACGACCTCCGCCTCAGGACGGAGACGGCGCAGCACCACCTTCTTAGGCACCCTTGATGCCATCGATTAGTCTTGCCGTTGTGCTACCTGTTTCTGCTGGGTCCTGATGCATTTTTGTCCACCCCCCATCCCCTCACTTATTTTGGGATTCTCATTTTTCACGTATCTTTATATATCTTTTCTGGGAGAGAGGGAGAGTTTTTAGTGCCACATATATTTCTGTATCACTCCTATCTTTGCATGCATCATGTCCGCATCATATTTTTCATTTTTTTTTCTTCTTTTTCTTTTCACGTTTTCCTCATGCATGCATCCTCACTTGCCCCTCACATTTCTTGTCTCTCGATGTTCCACACTTTGCACATTGAGGACACTGTGCCATTTAGCTTGGGGGAGTGAGTTCTCACGTTCTTTTTCGATTTGCCACCTTTATTTTTAGTTTTTCACACCATTTTTCGCTTTTGCACTCATTTTCTTCATTTTTCTTTTATTTTACCATGCATCACGTTTTTCTTATTTTTCTGTGTGCCGCATTGTAAATAGTTCTATTTTCCCTTTATCTTTATTTCTTTTTCATCTCATGCTAGAGATGACTTTTCTATGATGATGATGACGTTGGATTTAGCTTACTCTATATGCATGCTATATTTGTCATGTCTTAGATTTTATTTTTGATATCATATGCTATGACTTGCCTTGCATCTAGAGATAGTAACCCACACTTTTTCCACATGAAAATGGATGAAATGTTATTATTAGCTGAGTCTGAATATTCATATGTATGCTAACACAGAAAACACACCAAGATTCACGCATTGAATGCTTATATCTGGAGTACTGATTTCTTTTTCCTATATCACTTCTATATGCATGAATTGTACACTTCACTTCAGGATGATTGAATGATGTTAGCTATGATAAATCTGGATTAGTTAGCTTTTTTGCGATCGAAACTGAGTAGATTAGATTACCCTGCTGAAGTTGTCGTGCATGTCTTATAGAGTGAACCGAGAGATATATCTATTTCTTTCTCCACAAATCTTGAACATCATTTCTCTACTTTTAAAATCATTGGTGAATCTCCCCCTTAGTGATTCTATTATATGGCATTTCCCCCACTATTCATTCCTAGCTCCAAATCTCTTATTCTTTAAAAAAAGAGAGAAAAATATTCTTGTATATCATTATCTCTCTCTTTGAGTTGGGATCACTGTGTATATATGCTATATCAAAAAAAAGAGAAAAAAAAAGAGGAAAAATCCTCAATAAAAGATCCCATCTCACTTTCTTTCTTTCTTCTTTCTTTTCATTGCTTTTGGAGATATATAAAAATGGGGATGTGAATATTTTTTATGCCACCATGCTTATAGATAAGCTTGGGGGAGGGAATCCATTGATGTGTGAGAGAGTGACTACTTGACGTTGCACGACAACCTAGGCTAAGTAATATTCTATACTCGGTGAGATTTTTTTTAGCTTTACGAAATCCAGAAATCTAAGCCTAGCACTCATTTCATGAAATCCATACTCTTCTATTCTCTCTATTCTATAGTGTGATACTCTTATACTCCGGATAGAAAGCATTCAATTGAAAAGTGTGTGATCTGTGATTTGTATACCGCTTTAAATGATTCAGACGATGTTAATTATAAGATTATTCCGTTTTTCATGATTATATCGTTGTTCGTGGGTTTTCTACTTCTATTTGCACTATTATACTATGATATCAAAATAAAATTCTTTGACATGTGTTTTTCGTTCAGTGCATGCTATATGAGTAAGCGGAACCCACGTCCTGAGAAAATGATCTAGCAGCTTACCTCTTCGCTTCTTTCTTTCTACTTTATTTTTATTTCGTTTTTCATTCTTCTCTGTTTTTCATTTTTTTCGCCGTTTTCGTTTTTCGAATCCACCGGGTTCGCCTTTTACTTATCTTCCTCGAGGACGAGTAAGAGGCAAGCTTGGGGGATTTTGATCACTCCTTATTTTACACTTTTTTCCCGCATGTTTGCATGCCATTTAGATCGCCCAAATCATGTTTTTCACGATATATCGATGATATTGCGATGCTTTTCACGATTTGTTGTTTTTGTCGCATTTCAGGTGATTTGGCGCGATTTGGAGTGATCTCGAGATGCGCTTACTCTAGACGGTCACCGAAGACCTCCCCGAGGGGTATTTTGCTGTTGGAGAGGAGCAGAAGAAGAATGGACGTCGCAGGAGCGACGAGGAGGCCAAAATAAGCAATCTGGGCATTTTTAGTGTCCCACTCGGCCGAGTGGAGGAGCCACTCGGCCGAGTGGAGGAGCCACTCGGCCGACCAGCGAGACACCGCTCGGCTGACCAGATCAGACACGATTCCTATGTGCACTCGGCCGAGCGACGGAGACCACATCGGCCGAGTGACGACATCTCGTCCGCCCGAGTGGCGCCCAGACGAAGCCCTTCAAAAATCGCCATGTTACTGTTTTTTGGCTTCCTGAGTTTCAGAAGACCCACTCGGCCGAGTGGATTATCCCGTCCGCCCGAGTACCATGAAGCCATCGGCCGAGTGACGACAACTCACTCGGCCGAGCATCCCCCGAAGTAGAGACCCCTGAAGATCGAGACTTACTGGAAAATTACAGGGTTTCTCACTCGGCCGAGCGACTTTTGTCACTCGGCCGAGTGCGACGTGCTGCCTGTAGCGAAAACTGCGGAAAACAGGCTGCGCAGGGGTATTTTGGTCACAGTTTTTGGATGATTTTGGGGGGTATTTAACCCCTGTTTTTACCCTAGTTTTAGAGAGCTTCTTCTTAGATTTTTTGCAGCTTTTTAGATTTACTTTTTAGTTTTATTCTTGAGATTGGAGAAGAGACAAAATATTATTTTTGTTGGATTAATTGAAGAACTCCATTGGTTTGTCTATCTCTTCTCTAAAAATTCTATTTTTATTGCATATTTCAATATTGTGATGAATTCTATTGCTTATTTCATTGATTATTTTTGTGATCTTGCTATGAATTGTGAGTAGTCGCCACGTCTTGGGGCGTGGGGATGAACCCTACAAGCCCAACTTCATATTTGTGATGAATGAGTAGAAAATTTGCTAGAATTAATATCTAGGGATTAGATTGGGATCAATTTACTACGGATAGCTAGGAGTTCATACCGATTGGGATTTGCAAGAGATTGGATCCCAATTCGATAGGAAATCCTAGAAATCCGAATTGGGTTGGAATCAAATTTCCGTAGTATCGGTTTGCAAGAGATTGGGCCGATACTAGGGTTTCCGGTTGCAATTCCGTGCCAATACCCGTTTGCAAGAGATTGGACGGGTAGGAACTATCCCAATCTAGATCGCGAGCCGAGTTTACAAGAGATTGGGCTCGGTGCGCGATTGGACGATGATGTTGATCCTAATGCTAGCTTTCCTAGGCTAGGGATTGCAAGAGATTGAACCCAAACCTAGGATAGCTATAGACCGGCAACAGCGCGAGAGCGTGAGCTTGGTTCTACATTCAGTTGCAACTAGTTCATCCAAAACCTTAATCTAGCAATTTTGATACCGATGAACCACATTTATGAAATACGGTGAGTAGCGGGGATTCCCCATTCCCTAGACGTTCTTTATTTGATTTGATATTTCTGCACTTTGTCTGACGATTGTGACAGGATCGCCAAAGGCAAATCTTTCTTCTTAAATAGCCAGGTTGATTGGAACAAGCACGGTCATTCGTCCTCCCTGTGTTCGATATCCCGCTCGCCGCTATACCGTGCGCTTGCGGTAAAACTACAACCGTTGCTCCGGGTGTGTATCCGGGGTGCGATCATTAGGAAGATGGATTTTATAAGATTGTGAGATTAGATGATATGGGTAAGGATAGCTGTGGTTCGATGGTTCTTTGATTAAGGAGAATAGATTCACGAGTCGATATGAGGGATGATACTTTGGGGATGAGATGATTGAAGATCGGTAGGCGATGGCGTGGATCTATAGTCAGGTGCTAGGGTGTGATTCTAGTTGTAGCATTATCCAGTGGAGAGACGCGTTATGACGGATTATTGAGGAACGTCGTTTGAAGTTATAGGATTAGCGATCTTTATGTGTAGATATGAGAGTTTCGGGTATAAGATTAGATAGATAGTATTATTATTAGTATAAGTGATTCCGAGGGTGGAATCATTTCTAAGGTGGGTAGAATGTAACGGCCGCTTTCCGACCATTCGTATTTTCTACGTGCACGTACTTTTTCGTGCACGTATTTTATTTGACTCTGTCTTGGTTTCGGTATATACGAAGTTATATGCTGTTGTGACCGTATGGAAGGGTAGAATTTTATAGTAATATTTGGGAACGTCATTTCATGGCTCGTTTTCTCGCAAAACAGCTTTGAATGGAAGGGCGTTTTGGTCTTTTGGCACCAATACGCGGTTCCCGATTTTACGATAATTTTTGGTAGGCGTAATACGCGATCAGACACTGTAGCCCCATACTTCTCATCTCCACGATCGTCCCGGTATTTTCGGATTATTTTTCCGGTGCCCGTAGTGGAAGATATCCCCTAATCAATTCTCAGTCGATGATTAGCCGCTAATCTATTTGAATTTCAAAACTAATCAAATCCCAAATTTTTTCTCCCACGTATCATGGCAATAACTTACAGCCACTATTCACACCCTCCTTTTCTCCTAACTCCACTCTCCCTATCTCTATCTCTCTCACACAATTAACCAAATCCCAAAGGCCATATAGCAAAACCCTTCTTCTTCAAATGGCAACACATGGCCAGCTGCAAAACATCTCAAGAAACCCCATCTTGCTGTGATTTTCTCCTTCTTCTCCGGCCACCCAGTGCCACCCCCGACCTCCCCCGGCCGTCGGCCACCTCTCCCCTCCGGCCACCCTTCTCTCTCCTCCGTTTTCTCTCTCTAAAAAGCCCCCAAACGCAAACAATCACAGATCTGGGCGCCTGGCTTCCATCTCAAGGCCGGATGCCACTGCTGGCCACCACCCCTACCACTTTGTTCCCCTTTGATCCCTCTCTGCTCTGCAACTTCCCTCACGCTCATAGCCCACCTGTAGCTCCCGGAATCCTCGTCGAAACACGTCGTATCGGCTGTTTTTCACAGATCTGGAAGCTGAACTTCCACGCCGGCTCACGCCCACCTCCGACCACCCCCGGCAACAAATACACCGCCGTTGGCTTCTTCTTGAAGTCCTTTACCTTCCCGTTTTCGCTGTTCATCGCTGGAATTCGGCTGAGACGCGCGACAACGGACGTTGCGCAAATCTGTCCTTTCCGGCTTCTCACGGCCACCCACCGCCGTACGCTCATGTCGTCGGCCATCCACCAGGCCGGGCATCATCCACTAGTCCTACTTCATCTACCGACAGCCCCCTTGGACTCTCGGAGTTCACGTGCATTACCGCATGCACGTGTTTTTAGCCGACGTCGTCGTTATCGTGAATATCCGTAGCGCTACTCGCAACGGGAGGAGGATCGCTGTTAGCTCGCTGATTTCATGCCACCACACCACTGTCTAGAGGTACCTCATTGTGCTACCTGTGGTCGAGGAGTTCTAGATGATGTCGACGTTTCACCGATCAGAACCGACTTCCGCTTGTTGGACGACGTCACGAGGTTGGTTTCCATAACGAGTAGTAAAAACCCACACTGTAGCTAACCAAAACCTAATCTAAAATTTGTCAACGTGAATTAAAGTTATATTCTGCGTCTTTAAAACGTTGTCCACCATAGGAAAGATCGACGAACGGACTATTTTTCTGTGCACATAGGGTAGACGTCGATCTAGACTGACCAAACACAAAAAACATGACTTTGTGACTGATAGGTTAGTCCCGCCAAATTTAGAAACAAATCGTAATATGATTAACAAAAAGCGCGATCTGACATCACCGTGATACTGTTACAGACGGACCATCGCCAACGCGACGCTTGGACGGGACGCTCCGGACGGACGACACGCTCGCCACCGCAGGCAAGTGTACTCGCTTGTACCTTCAGCCGTGTCTAGGCCTTTGACTTTTTAGAACTGTTAAAATGTGAACAAAGAGAACCAGACGTGAAATGATAGCATCCGGGACACCCCTTGACAGCTTAGACTTGACGACGAAGTCTAAGCACAACAACAACTTTTGACACCTTAGGGTTTTCTTGTATGTGCGTGCGTATGGACCCCCTAAAAGAACCATCCATGTCTCGTCATGTCGTGTCTTGTCATGCACAGCCTGCGGGCAATAGGGCACTCTCTGAGTGATCCCTTGTACGGATAAACAGCCTGCGGGCAATTAGACGCTCACCTAGCAGAGTGGGTGATCTTTGTTACAGAACATCAACGGAAAGCTCGGCATTCACCAAGCAGAGTGAGTGACCCAGTAGACCGTGAGGATAGTGGCACTCACCTAGCAGAGTGAGTGGACCACACAGTGGTATATAAGAACCTACGAGATGCACGACATTCACCTAGCAGAGTAAATGTCCCCCGCAGACCGTATGATAGAGGCACTTACCTAGCAGAGTGAGTGGTTCTATATTGTCTTGTCTTGAGCACTTGGGTTTGGGGTAGGGTTGAGCGTGTGCATGGGGAGAGGGTCTGATCCCCCTCGAACTGTAAGGCGTGAACCCTTCGAGTCACACGTGTCTTTTCGTGTCTTGTCGTGTCGTATCTTGTCTCGTCTTGTCTTGACCCGTTTAGGTTAGTCCCGTAGTCGATAGCACACGATACGGCTACAGCGTGTCGTGTTTACTTTCCTGCTCCGTTACTTTCTTTAAATGCCATATTATAACCCCAGCATGTTAATCAACCAGTAAATCGTTGCTCTAAATTAAAATACACTTGCAGTAGAGTCTAACAATTTCTGTGTAGACTTTACCTGACATACAGTTCCTTTTCTCTTGGGTGCTGTACGTCAGGTGTTGAGCCGAAGTACGTTGACGAGCCGGACGTACATGAGTACGTGGACCCAGAGCGTGTCGACCCGGAGTACGTACCTGATGAGGACCAGTCCTAGAGGTCCCTCACCATTGCCGTTCAGAGTTTTTCCTGCTTTCTAGTTTGGGTGCGTAGCACCGTTTACTTTTCTTCCTAGGTTGGGTGCTTGCACCAGTAGTTTACTTTCTGTGTGTTGCCATGTTGGGCATTACTCCCTATGTTAGACTCTTGTACTTCTGGATATCTTGATGGAATAAAATGAATGCATTTTCTTTCAGTACTTTCTGTTGTTACGAATTTTATAAATGCAAGAACCTGGAATTTTAAAATGGTACTCCCTACAGATGCTTATTGGGTCCGAGCTTCATAGCTCCGGCCCAAGCGGGCCTTGCCACGCTTCGCCTCCGTAGTTTTGGGAAGCGGGGCGTGACAGGAGTGCTTCGATGGCTGTCATGTATGGTCGCCCTATGATCCCGTTGTATGCCGATGCAATGTCGACGACAACGAACTGCGTCATTCGAGTGACGACCCTTGGTTCCTCTCCTAGTGATATCGGCAGGGTGATCACCCCCACAATAGGAGTCGAGTGGCCAGTGAATCCGACGATGGGCCCAGTGCAAGGTCTCAGGTCCGCCTACCCCAACCCCATCTTCTCAACCGTCGACATAAATAGAATGTCGCAAGAGCTCCCAGTGTCGATCAGGAGGCGGCTGATGACGGCCGTCCCGATCTGAGCCTCGATGACGATGGCGTCGTCGTGCAGTAGCTTGATTCCCTCCAGATCTTTATCGATGAAGGTAATGGGAGGTCGGGCTATCCTTCTCTCCTTCGTATCACAGCCGAGACCTACTGCCATCACCTGCCGCGCGTACGCCTTCCTGCTCGACGACAACGCTCCTCCAGAGAATGGTCTGCCACATATTACATCTATGTGCATGACCAGCTTCGGTGGACAAGGTTCCTCTCGCTCATCGCATGGAGGTGGATCCGCTCTCTGCGCCCTACGCGGGGTTCTCTCTTCTCGGGCCAGCTTTCTGCCCTCGACGAAACCCCTGAGGTGACCCATCTGGATCAACCGCTTGATCTCCCTCATGAGGGTGAAGCAATCGTCAGTGTCATGGCCGTGGTCCTGGTGATATCAGCAATACTTCTGGAAATCTCACCGCGTCGGGTCCGATTTCATCTCTCTGGGCGGGTCTGGCAATAGTCCGGCCCTCGTTGCCGCAGCCAACACCTCTATCATGGGGGCGTTGAGCTGCGTATAGTGGGCTCGCATGGGTCCCTTGAGCCTTGGGATCGCTCGGGTGGGCTCCCTGGCGGGGGCAAATTCTCGCATCGGGCCTGGGCGATCCTGTTGGTGACGCCCCGCTGGGTCGCGTCTTGGCTGAGTGAGCTGGTGGCGATCCCGGGACCCGTCTTCTTGCCTTGGCTTGGGGTAGGACCGAGGCACGCCTTGGGGCAGCCTCATAGGAGCGACTGGTTTCTTCGTTCTGAAAGTATCCTCGCTCAGCGCATACCTCTCCGCCTGGGTGATCAGCACATCGTAGTCGGTCGGAGGGTCTCGGAGCAAGGATTTGTGGAGGCTCCGATTTCGCAGCCCCGTCTTGAAGGCCAGCATGAGCACTTCGTCGCCGCAGGCCACCACCGCCCGCCTTTCATACTAAAAGCGGCGCAGGTACTTCCCAGTCGTCTCTCCTTCCCCTTGGATTATCGTGCTGAGGTAGTCCAAGGGCTTCTTCTTTATGTGCCCGGCCCGGAACTCTTGGCAAAACTTGTGGGATAATTTGTCGAAGCTCCCAATGGATCTCACCGGTAAGCCATAGTAGCATTCCAGCGCCGTGTCCCGCAGGCTTTGCGAGAAAAGCTGACACAGGAACGCGTCATCCACATCTTGTGCCTCCATCGCCCCCAGTACTGTTGTACATGCGAGAGGGGGTCGCCTCTTCTGCCGTAGGTGGCTAGATAGGGGACCTTGAATCTCACGGGTCTTGGGGCTGACGTGATCCACCGTGCCAACGGCGTGGCCTCCTCGGGGTAGGCGGGGCGTTCTGGCGCGCGCCATCTCTGCCACTCTGGGGTTTGTCTTCGGTCTTGCCTCGGCTGCCAACGGTCATCATGCCCCAAGGAATAACGAAGTGGTTACCGGGGAGGGCTCCCTCCGTGAGTTGGGGATTCGACGGGCGGCTACGGTTATTCATGTATCGCTGGCCCGTTGCCGTCGCCTCCGGAACCTCTCTCCGCTCTTGATTCTCCCTTAGGAGCCTTTCGTGCTCTGCGACAAGGAAGCGGAGCTGTTGACGAACAGCTTCCTCGTCCAGGCGATCTGGGGAGAGATGCCGACGAGGCGGACTTCATCGCTGAGGCAGGGACCTGGCGAGCGACGGGCTGCACTCGTTCATGTGTCACCGACCCGTCGCTGACATCTCCGGGATTTCCCGGTTCTCCTCATTCTCCCCCCGGAGCCTTTCGAGTTCCGTAATAATGAAGCGGAGTTGGCATCAGGCGGTTTCTTCGTCGAGGAGGGCTTGCCAGGCGGCCTCGACCGCTTCATCCTGATGCCTTTGTGCGACAGCCACTTCCTCCGGGCGCCTTCGCAGCCGCGCGATTTCAATTTCTTCCTCCAAGACCTTCTGTTGGGCCGCTATCTCCTCGGCGAGCCCTTTGTCCCCCATTTCTTCAACGAACTGAGGGTGAAGATTTCGCCTCACGTTCGAGGGCTCAGAGGGGCCCGGGGGTGCTTCGGCTCTAGCCGTTGTGAAGCCCACCATCATCTTGGTGAAGGCCTCGAAGCTCTCCTGCACCGCGCGAGCTGAGGCTTGGACCGTCTCGACTTCCACCTCCGGGGGTGCATTAGTCGCCGGAGTCATGGGGTGGGAGTGTGATTCTTGATCCATGGGATCCTTTCCGTGGTCAGGGTTTTGGTTGACTGGTATGGGGCTTGACATGGGTGTGACCCTTCGTTCCCACAGACGGCGCCAATTGTTGCGGGGTAGAACTCGCGTACAATGAATTTGTATTATGGGGAACCAAGGGCACGATGGTTATGCTAATGACGGGATTAGGGTAGGCTATTTGACAGGTGATTAATGGGGTGATTAGGCTAAGCTTGTTACGGAAGCTGACCACGGTATTGAATCTGGTAGGATGTAGAGAAGTGGCCGAACCGCCTAGGTTGAGGGCGAGCACGACCGGTGATGACGAGCTAACCTGTGCAAGGATCAACTCGTCAGAAAGGCCGGGTTGGGGTCCAACCCTTAGCCTCTCCGATGCCTAAGTCAGTAACAGGACTTAAAGCGGGGGCTAGGCACGCAGGTCGGACTGAGGGTGAGTCGACCTTACGTAACGAGCTGTGAGTGGAAGAACAAAGATATGGACGACCTTTGCTCTTGTGTATGAGTAATGAGATTGAGAGTAAATTTTCCAACCCCCTTCACCGTAATAAGTGAAGGGGTATTTATACCTGACGGGAGGCAGTTAGGTGGGGCTGACCTGGCATGCTAACTCGACGTGCTGAGCTGGCCCTACTGTCAGCGGAAGCTTCGGACGAGGATGTCAGGAACAGGAGTGTCAGCCACGCTTTTCTCAGACGGTGCAACGTCCAGGGGCACTTTTGTCAGGGTGTCAGGGCCGAAAGCATCAAGTGTCAGGGGGCGCAGCGGCCAGGGGGTGCTTTGTCAGATGGTCGGGCGACGTAAGTGTCAGTAGCGTCCTTTGTACTAGGTTATTTGTCGTGTCCGATGTGCCAAAGAACCGTTGTCGCGCCTCCCCGGGGCGGGGCCCGCGATGGGTCGTCGGTCCGGCCCGGATTGGGGATGAGTGGTCTGGACATACACCTCGCGTGCTGATCCTGGCGAACCGGGGGAGAGTGGGTGCGCATCCCGCTGAGGTCGGTCTGGAGAGCGCCCCCATCAACGTCCGAGGCGGAGTGCGCCCTTCTCCCAGTCGAGTCGGGCTCTAGGATTGACAGGCGCCCTGCGGACCTCTGAGGTTAAGGCATGGAACGCTCTGTCACTGGGTCGGCCGCCCGTCAGGTGGGAGAGGCGGACTGGCTGGATGTTCCGGCGGTTCGGGATGGAAGGTCGGACTAACACGATCTTTAGGTCGTAACAAATACAATTCCAATTTGTAAACTTTAGGAAATTAGGGTTAGGGTTTTGTCTCCTCCTCCGATCGTTTTGAACCCTAGGGTTAGGGTTTGAGAGGCGTAAGAGGAAGGGATGGAGGGAGGGATGTGGAGCGATGTAGGGAGTGAACTGGGCAGACTTCTGCCCAGAAAACTGAGAAAACTGGGCAGAAGTCTGCCCAGAACTGGGCACACTTTCTGCCCAGTTTTCTGGGCATACTCTGCCCAGAGCTCTGGGCAGAATATGCCCAAAGCGTGCGCCCGACCTTTGCATTCGGCCGGCTCACACGTGCACTCAATTGCACTCTTGGCTTATGGGCAACTCAAATTATGAAGCGTTTCTTGTCAAACTTAAATTTTATAAGTGTTTCTTTTTATTCTCGTTTATTATTTTATTTGTTTTACATTCTAACGTAATATTTTTTGGTAGGGTTAACCTGGCGAGGGCGGGAATGGCGATGACCGTCCTTCAGGACTTGGGGTGGCGATGGCGATGGCGATGGCGATGGGATTGGGATTAGGGGCGATGGCGATCGATAGCGGCGATGGTGATGGCGACGATGGGCGATCGATGGCGATTGTGTGGGCATGGGGATGTGGATGCGGCGATGGCGATGGATATGTATAATTTATTTTTTAATATTGTCATAAAATTACTTTTAAACTGCGGCCATTGGATATGTATAATAATATATTGATACATTTTTTATATTAAATGTTTGCATTTACTTTTTAATATTTGTTTGCTTTATTTTGTTATATATACATGTATATATTTGTTTGTTATAAAATATTGTATATTACATGCAGATGATACTGCAAATTTTAAAAATAACAATTTATACTATCAGCCACGGACAAATCCATGGCTGATATCAGGATATGGCGACGGAAAAGTCCGTGGCCATTACTATTGGCCACAGATTAAGTGCACGAAATTGACTATTTCGTGCACTAAACCCGTGGCCAATACGTAATGGCCACAAACTTTTTCATGATTGATACCTATTTAAGGCCACGGACAAGTCCGTGGCCGATAGTTTTCGCCCACGGTTTGTGTGCACGGATTACGTCAGCTTCGTGCCCAGTATCCGTGGCCGATAGATATCGCCCACGGACTTTGCCGTGGCCTTAAATACATATCCGCCACAGAAACTTCCGTGGAGGAACTTTTATATTGTTTTTTATTCGGATTATTGGCCAAGGACATCCGTGGGCATTAACCCGTGGCAGATTATCGGCCACGGAAAAGTCCGTGGGCAAAGGTGGTATTAGCAACTACAGTATCGGCAACTGATTTTCGGCCACGGAAATTTTTTTCCGTGGCCGTAACGTTTCATCCACAGAACCCCAGCTTTCAACCACGGATTTGTCCGTGGCTGAAAGCCGATTATGTTGTAGTGAGTGCTTGAAATTTAGCTTGAATGCACTTGGTTGATTTTCCTTGAGCTTGACTTCAATGCATGAAGAGGAATATGAGCTCTAAGAGAGAAATGAGAGAGTTTGAGAGTGGCTTAATGATTCTCAAATGATCTTCAATAGTTCCAAGAAGTTCTAATGAACTCAGCCATCTCCTATATAGGAAGCCAAAAGAAACACTCAAACCCAAGCAAAAAGTCAAAATGAATAAATCTGCAACGGCTAGATTTTGGCAATATACGACACAGACAGTCGACTGATGAACAAGTGATAGTCGACTGGTCAACGGTTATAAAATTACCAATGGCTATAATCTGAGACAGGACAGACGATTGTAGAAGACTACACAGGCGCTTGTATAATGGGCATGCGCCCGAATATCATTCAGCAGGCGACTGTCATTTGGGATGGAAATGGAGCTGGAAAATGCAACTTTTGCACTAGCGCCTTCAGACGATAGATGACCATTTCACAGGAGACTGTAAATACTTCATCAGTCGATTGACTTGCAAAGTGGGATGAAGCCAAGAAAGTGCAAGTTGCGCACAGACGACTGTAGAACAATTCCTAAGCGCCTGTTGGAAGACATGCGACTGTAAAATGAACTTCAGTCGAATGAGGCAAAAAGCTCAAGAAGAGTCAAGAAATAAGTTGACTTGAGTTGTTCATACAAGTCGGCTGTAGAAGACTGAGCAGGCGCCTGGAATCGCCCAGTCGCATGTCATGCCTTCATCAGTCGACGGTAGGAGAGCCCAAAACTCCAATTTGAGTTTAATGCAAGATGAACCTATTGGGATGATTTCTGTGATAATCCTAAGGCTCACTATGATGAAAAATGCATATGCATGAATGAGTCAATCCATCAATCAAGGCATTACATTAAACCTAGACTCAGAAAGAGAAAAGCAATAAATGAAATATTACATGGATTACATTGCTTCCCTTAGAGTCTATGGCTTCAACCTTGATGCTCTCCATCATCTCCAAGCTTTGGTACCCCTTAAGTCCAAGCTTTGGCATTGCTTCTCTTGGTGTCCATCCTTGCACCAAGTGTTTAGTCTCCAAAAATGATATTCTTGAAATGTTAACTATGAGACTAAAACAAGAGAGCCATTGGTAACAACATAATGTTTTGATCATCATCAAAATAACATTGATATGAAACACCAATACTCAACAAAGAGCTCATCACAAAATATTGTGAATACTGTTGAAGGATTTTGGAGAAGATTAAAATTAATCACCAATTCGGAGTAGCCATGGCACAAGCCATGGCTCTCTATATATTCATATGAATTAGGATTCCAAGGGACTCCCCACTAAATTAGTGGGGAGTAATGGTGAGATGTTGAGGTGGGAGGCCAAAGGCATCCCTCATTTCACAACACTCCCCCTCATCTCTCCATTGGGTTGAGCATATGAATACTTCAGGATTCAGTATGCTAATGGGGTGGATACTTCTGGATTCAGAGCCACTGTGGTTGCCTCGTTAAAACCTTAGCTGTGGAAAACCCAGTGGGAAAAACCAGCAGCTTAAGGGAAAAGAGTACAACTATCGAGGGACTCCCCCTGATCTGTACAAGCTTCAGGCTTGCAGACCTCCTATGTATCTATACAATCATCTCCTATTCATCTATACATCCATCATGTTCTGAAAGAAAATACAATCATCACTCATCTATACAAGTTTCACTCATCTAGCGGCTATAGTAAAGCAGTGGCGTTCTGGAGTGGAATGCTCTTCGAGGTTTGGTAGATGACACCACTAAAGTATTTATTGAATCAGTCTTCAGTGTGTGTGTAAGGTACTGCTGGACCTGGCTGAGTGTTTTCAATACTTGCTTCTTGGATGATGAGCTTCTCAGAAAATGTAGACATTGGAGGATGATGTGTAGATATTTAGGAGGTGGCCGGACTATTGTGTTTTAGTCATCGCGATAATCTTTAAAACTGCATATGCAATATATATTCCTTGACCCTTGGAAGTTGCGCAGAAGCAGCTTATCCTTGGTCCAGTGGTGCTCTCCAGGGCAGCACTGTATCTGGCTAACAACTTTACTGGAGACGTTCTATCAAAGATACGTGCAATTGGCCAGATAAAGAAGTGTAACAAGTACACTAGAGCTAGGCTCTTCGGGACCTAGGATGTCCTCCCCCTCTTCCAGCTACTGGAAGGTATCATACATAAGTATCTATTTTTAATAGGATGCAAGTGGACATCATTCTTCATAAACTCCATGTGTATGAAAGATATTAAAGGGTTCCACCACGAAGGGGTTAAATATATAAGCCGAGATAATACCTTGTTATACATAGGTTTTTCATTTACAAGGTATGCTTAAAGCTATCTGTTATCTAAATGGTCTCTGCAGGAGATCCTATTAGCTTTAAGTCGACCACATATACGGCGAATATTACAAATTCTGTCAACGATCTTTCGAAAAAGATACACAGGCAGAATATTGCTAAGATCAACTAATGATCTTTATAGCCTTTATGGAGAAGACGTTTCAACGTCTCTCTTTCATCTCTGGGGGTAGAGTACACCCTTCTGGAAGTTTTATATAGATCTCTGTATCTATATTACCGTATATATATGCAGTCACAACGTCCATGAGCTGCATGTATTGGCTTTTGCAGAGAAGTTTAGGCTTAGTAGGAAAAATGATCACATTTCCTTCATTTCAATTTCTTTATGAAAATCTGAATTATAGTCCACAGGCTTTTACACATTCAGGTGTATGGACTACTGGTCCAAAGATTTTTCTTTTCAAGAGTGAGTCCAGCTCTACTCTTATTGCCTCGTCCCACTTTGGCCATTCTATGCGTTTACACTATAGAATAGTGGGTAGACGTCATCGTCGTATTCAGCGACGTGAACGGCAATAGCGAAAGCAAAACCGTCGACGACGACTGTGCTATATATGTCCAGTACCTCTCCAGTACGTACGTAATATAATGATGTTTCTCCTGTTGTTTCCTCTGCAGGGGAAATTAGGAGGGGAGAGGTTGCTGGTCTGAGCTCAGCACCCTGTGGTTGGATCATTTTGATATATCCAGGAATCTTCCTCTTTTAAGGAATTTTATATTTTGAACCTGGCAGGCGTCCTCTTTTCAATTGAGGTACAACCAATTCTGCTGTCGGTGGATTGCATCCATCTTTGAAAATGTCAATCCTAGCTGGCGTGTTGGCAACAGGGACGTGTGAACGAACAATCTTCTGGTTATCCGTAAATTTATCCGTCAATTGATGTACTTTAGTCTGAATGTGAAGGATCTTCTGGATCTCAACTTCACACAGGAAAAGTATGCGGATCATAACGAGATGAGGACTTTTGTGTCCCATGATATGGTCTCAGAAGCTTCAGGCTTCTTTAGACTGCGTGCCTATTTCAATGAGATTATGCTCATCAAATTAACATTTATCAAGACTTGGTGGTAAACCATAAGCAAACAGCATCAGCAATAAGATATGGCAACAAACAGGCCGTATCGTGATAAGCGATGTGGAATGAAGTGTGATGGTCCCCAAACATCAACAAGCAACTGCGATTTTACAATGGACATGAAATCCATTGGAGTCTCTTTACCAGAGACTCTGCTAACCCATTATGAGTTTGAACATGCTGCAGGATGTTCAATTTCAAAGCCAGTTGCTTGGCAGAAGTCTTGAATGATATGTGTAGTAAATTCACCTACATTATAAGCTTTTGAGAAAGCTAGGTTGCGAGTGAATATAAAGGCACACATAAGACCATCTAGTAGATGCATATATCAGTACAGTGATGAAGTACCAAAAATGGGCCATTTGCGGGGTGAATAGGCCCGCAAAAGGTCACCATGTATTCTCTCAATGAAGCCAGGAGACTCTAAACCCACTTTCAGGAGGGAAGGTCTCTCTATTAGTTTTCCTTTATGACAAAGGGGGACAAGAAAACTCAACCTTTTGAAGAATCTTCAGGTTCTCCAATGGATTCAAATGATAATGCGTCCATCATTGCTGATCCAGGATGACCAAGTCCATTTTGCCAGAGTTAAAAATTATGGCAAAGAAAGGCACTTCTGGTGCTCAGTCGAGTTGGCTTTCTATAAGATGAATATCTGTAATTATAGGGACCCGATGGGGGTCCAACTAATCGTGCGTAGATGGTCTTCTGGCCATCCTTTTGACGAGTTACATAAAGATATTCACTATTTATTATCCATAGTTTTCAAGTTATGTTCGTATAAACGAAATATCCTTGAATCTTGGGAAATTTCTATATGTTTAAGGAGAGAAATTTGCATCTTATAGTCTCGTTGTATGTGGGAGCAAGTTTAATGCTTCACCAGTGCATCTAGGCACTGTCAACAATATATCACATTTAATCTATATATTTGAATGACTAGACTTTATAAAATAGAGCTAAATATGCATTCATAAAGTTTTTTTTTGTTTAAAAAGGAAATACAGATGAAGTAAACTAGTATTTAAAATGCAAAAATAAAAGAAAACTAAGTTAAGGCTTAGTCGAGCAAGTCTTCGTAATCGAAGTCTTTTTACGGTCAGCTTGGTTGAAGGATGAGATTCAACCAGATTTGTTTCAGGACGAGACTGCAGGCACGCCTGATAATGATACTTGAGGTTACGTGGAGTGCGGTAGTTCCTGGACCAATATCCAGTCATGCCATATATATGGCACTTGTCCACCCAGTTCTTCTTGGGAATAGACTGCTCCGGAGGCAGGAGAGTAAGTCAAAGAATTTTGTGAAATGTCTTTCACGGTACTGATGCATGAGGATTGAATCCTTTTCATGGAAAGAGGTGAAAGTCCTTTCCAACATGCGTTGCCCCAAAACTTCTTCACCGCACAGCTTTAGGCGTGCGTTGATATTATGGAGTGCTGAGTTATACTCAGACACGGACTTGAAGTCCTGAAGTCGGAGGTCTTCCCACTCATAACTAGCACGGGGCAGTATAACATCAATCTGATATTTATAACGTGCCTCCAGTGCTGTCCACAACTCAAATGGATCCTCTACTGTCAGATATTCGGCTTTTAAGGTCCGATTTTTATGTTTCCTAATGTAGATAATGGCTTTCGCCTTATCTATATCAGAGACAGATGAATGCGCCACTTCAGAGGGTCGCGGTTGAAGTAGCCTGGGCCACTGTTGGGGCCGCAGGCACAGTAGTAGGAACCAGAATACACATAATTGCCATTGAGCGCAGGTGTAACGTCAGGTCCACCCAACAGCTCAGATAGTTCTTTACTGCCGCATCCAGTACATCAAAATCAACGCTCGCCAATATTGCCATTTATTTATGCAATTAAATACGCATGAATTAATATTTTTGAAAAATAAATTCACGCAAAAAATAAATAAATAATCAGTCATGTGGGGATCGGCCAGATACCCTTAGAAATAAAATGTCCAAAAGTGTCCGAATACAGTCCCAAAATGAAATACAAAAAGAAATGAAAAATACAACTTGGAAACCCATTTTGGGTCCCATCATAAAGCAGATTTCATCGCTGTCTTCAATTTGGCTGAGCTCCGGTCATTGGCATTTTACATTATAACCTTACTACAAAATCTCTCAAAACAGAAAAAGAAAGCGAGGAATATAAAAAGGTGTATCTCAAAATGGCCGATCCCAAACCACAAGACTGAATTATTTACAACATCCATGCAGTTTATATATGCTACAGGCAATATAAAAATCAATAGCGCAAATACACATGCATAAGCAATACAATTATTCAACATCGCGGGCAATTTTATTAGATAAATATATTAAATTTACGTTAAAAAGTTACTTGGACCACGGGAAAACGTCATTACCCGTTAGGTTAGATAACTAACTTAACGACAGAGCGGTCTCAGGATCCTTGTAATCATTAAAACGTAAAATAATTTTTATCCGATTTTTTTTAAAAAAGCGATAAATAATGAATTACACATAAAATTCAGTAACAAAATTATAAATTTGCGCCCAAAAAATATGAAAAGAGTTAAGCAAAAACAATCTCATCAGCCTGATATTCCCTGATAAGCAAACACAATCTCGTGCTGATAACGTGTTGAAGGATTTTGGAGAAGATTAAAATTAATCACCAATTCGGAGTATCCATGGCACAAGCCATGGCTCTCTATATATTCATATGAATTAGGAGTCCAAGGGACTCCCCACTAAATTAGTGGGGAGTAATGGTGAGATGTTGAGGTGGGAGGCCAAAGGCCTCCCTCATTTCACAACAAATACCTTATAAATACTTTATCCTAAAAGAAAGATGAAAAATCATGAACACCAGGCCTAGGTCGTCATCAATAACGAAATAACGTCATCAAAGGATGACCAGTTAGCAGTTGGCTACAAGGCTGGTTACTGGCTAGTCAAACAGACAGCCAGCTTGTAGCTGTTGACCTGGTAGCTGGTAGCTATATCCAGCTGTCACCATCTGACAACGAACGGTAGTGGCATGCCACCATCTAGGCATGTGGCTTGGTTTTAGCGAGTTTATGTTAGATTTAGTTTCTATTTATCTCAAGCGTTAGAAATGCTTGGGACTGAATTCAGGTTTTTTTAGAGAGCTCATGGATCGTGATGAGTTTCATCATCAAGGTAAAACTACTATCACGTTGGTTAGTAAGGAGACCGAAAATCTTCACCGAAATTTTGAAGAGCTGATGTGGTGTAATAATATCCATGCAAAGATATAGTTCTTATTCAATAGCTTTACTCTATGAGCTCTGTAACTTTCCAGGTTTTGCTCTAAGATTATTTTTTCTGAATTTCATCGCTTTCCCCTTTTTTTAATTTGATTAGAAATCCTATCCATGTAAACTTACATGATTTAGATTAGAATTCCTTTTGGATAAATTAATTGGATCTAGGATAGAAGTCTTATTGACTTATGACTTTGATTATTTAGTTATGTGGGCTACAACTATATAAGCGTTGTACTAGGATATGTTTTCTTATATAAGAGTTATACTAGGATAGAAACTACTTATACTATTATATATATGATTTAATGTTGAAAAGGTGACAACTGATCTAGTAAATCAGGTGTCAAGACAAAAAGGTGGAAAGTACAAGCCCCACTTGGACCTGTACTTGTAGGGGGGTCACCTTTTTTGTGTCTTGCACCATCAGGTGCCACTTGATCTATATGAATCCCTTATATATCTCTTATTGTTATATAATAGGTAGGCTTGTGGGAGTCCTCCTACCTATGGTTGGTTGAGAGAAGATCACATGATAGAGATTTGGTGTATGTATGGAAGTGGATAGATATCGATGAGATGAGAGCTCATCTTATAATCTTTTTTCTCTTTGCATAATGAATTTCTATATCGGTACCCGGCCTTGTGGATGTAGGATAAGATTGGTTGGCCGAACCATGTATATATTGTTGTTCTTCTTCTTGATCTTGTGTGATTTTTTGTTATTTTACGTGTTTCAATCTGCGCAATGGTTTTGGAAATTCCAAACACCCCAACACTTCTCTCCAACCAAACCACATCCTTACTCCTATCACATAACATTAACACCAAACCAGTGCACTACAAGTGGTTCCTACACTACACAACTCCATTCTGAACCCTCATGTGAATTTTTATTGAATTCGTTGAACCATTAAAACAACACTCATGAACTATATCCAAAAATTTGAGTAAAATTTCAACAACAAAAAAAGTTCCCTTCATACAAAAGTACATTTTCACTTTATTATACTTCTTTGCTTAATCATAGGAGAAGCATAAAGAAAACTCACTGTTTCAAAAGCCAATGTTCAAATCTCCACTGAAATCTTGTTCACAAAAAAAAAACATCAACTCTAATTGAAAATACTCTTCTCATTCTTCTTCAGTCCAAGACATCTTCAATATCAAAAATTTGTTGGCATCTCACATTCATCCAAGACGTCCAGTGCTTGAAGAAATCAGTTAGTTTAACTACTTATTTATCAATGATAATAACAGTTATAATAACAGCAGTTGTTGTGATAATACTATCAACTTCTGAATTAATAATGATTAGTAGCATTAACTGATTCTGAATCTACTGTCTATGATAATATCACCAGATAAAAATAAAAGAATTTCACCAAATCAAAACAAAATGTAATGAAAAGACTGAGTCAGTATCAATCAAAGATGGACATACATGATGCAATGATTAAAAAAACAGATAGAATAATATATAGAATGGAATAATGACTCTTTGTAATCATGCTGCACATGCTCCTGATGAAATCTTTGCCCAACCTGCACATGCTTCAGCCTAAATATTGTCTTCTAGCTGCATGATCTGATGTTAACAGGCAGCAAAATATGTCAAATCTCAGACTAAACTTCTGCCTTAATCTGTCTTATTGATTTAGACATGGATTCTATTGTGAGTCTACTCAATACCCAATCTCTATTTATTTTCTGAAGAAAAAAAATTGGCATTAATCAATCCTACAATTTTTTTGAGGTTTTGATCAAAATATTGTAAACTGGGAAAAATAAAACGGAAGCATTGGGGGTAAACTTCTTTCATTCTTTGTTTTTCTTTTTCTCTGGTCAAAATTAGAGAGTAGAGCAATAGAGCAGAAATATACTAACAAAAAAAAAGTAAATATACAGTTAAACAAATAAGAAATGAACATGAGCTTTGTAGCTGAGAGACGGGATGAGAAGGCAAGAACAAGCTTATCTTGCGCAGGGCCGCGCACATCTTAGCCATAACCAGCGCATCGATGTACAGACCTATCTTCTTCTTCCTCCAAGCCATCGACGGTCGTATGGATAGATCGGTACAACGATGCGGTGTCATATGGAAGCGTTGCGCGGTCTTGAGCAAAACTCACCTGTTCTTGCACTCCCCACCCCCTCTTTTTATGCATTAGCAGCAGAAGAGAAGAAAGAGAGAAGCAAACATGGAGAGGGTGCAGGGAGACTTGGAGTTTGATTTAATTTTTGTGATGAGATGAGGGGGGCCAAGCAAAGCATGGGCAAAAGGGATTTTGAGTTTCATTGTTGCTTGGAGTTGGAAAGGAGATGGGTTGCATATAGGCTACATATATAGGACCAGCAAAACAGCACATTAGGGGCAGATATGGGTAGATACAAATATGTACCCTAGCATTCGAGAGTTGCTTGCTATACGTGCACACCTTTTTTTTTACTTCACACACACATACCCCTCATTTACATGTTTGCCATTTTACGGCAACTTTCTTTGTTTTTTTAAATTTCATTTTTACCTTCTTCCACACATAAACGCCATTAAAATCCTTTACCCACGTGGCAGCGGGCTCGTTGCTACCTCCGCTTCTGGCTCCTTATCATCATCCTATTCATCGGGTTCAACAAAAAAATTAATCATGTATAATCTTGATCGACGAGGATAATGGCAAGATGATGAGGATGAGAATGGAAAGACGGTGGGCAGTGCTCTTCAACAAAAATGCTCATGCATAAACACATGCAAGGAGAAGGACGAGGAGGAGGATAGGTGGAGTGACAAATCGCGATCTGGGGAATAAAACGGTGTGCGTAAAGTAAAACATTGATTTTTGAATAAAAAACCTGGGTGTGTGTAAAGTGGTGTGGTGTGTGTGCAAAGCAATTAGGTGTGTGTGGTATTACCCCTAGCATCCATGTGTCATGCTTAATATAAGACGTCAATGTTGCAAGGTATTTACAAGATGCCATCAGGTGCCCACTCAGTGTGTTGTCATGTATGTTCAATATCTTTATGTTTATATCCTGTGTTTCATATCAATTTGGATTTATGTTGAAGATCAGGAGAGCATCAGGTCTTGTAGCTATATCAATATAGATATGTCAAAGGCAGCTAGCTGTTTTTAGGAGTTCTAGCTGCTAAACACACATCCAAAAAATTTCTTGCGATGTCAAAGCAAATATACCTTGTGGATAATCAACGTATCAAAAACCAAGTGAATCCAACGATATATGATCCTCGACATATCCGTTGCAAATTCAACCATTTCGGAAGAATACAACTCTTTGCGACAGATGGATCAGGTGTCAAATACCCCAAAGTTTCACCTGTACTCAAGGTTTTGATGTTTTAGAATGTGTCTAACTACTCCAAAAAAATTCAGTTTTTTCAAAAACCCAAGCCTGTAGGCTCATATCCATTAAACTCGTACAGTATACGATGGAAAATTTTCTAAAGATATTGAAGTGCTACTCGACACAAACCTAAATGGTAGGCTATGCAGACATCCACATTGCCAAATTACACCCGCCTATGAAAGGAAACCATCAGGGTCGTTATCAGCATTCATGAGTTTTTATTTCCTTTTCATTAAAAAACACTCTTTTTCTCCATGCATCACATCACGTGCATCTCTCCCTCCCTCTGGGTTCCATATTTGGCCCCAGCTTTAGCTATTTGAAGGAGCTTTTTTTACCCTGTTATTGTTTTTGGCCTTTCTCCATTTGGTCTGCACTTTAGGGTTGTACCCAAGGGCATGGGCCTAAGCCACTGATGCTAAACATGGCAAGTGAGAAAGAGAGAGGGGGGCAGAGGAGTTGGGGTATAAATACATTGCATGGTGAGGGCTAGGCATGGTGAAAGTGGAGAGAGAGGGTGCAGGGCCCCCTTAAAGGAAGGTGCCAATTCCATGAAGGGAAGGCCTACATTTTTTGTAGGGGAAGGAGAGCTAGTTTTGTGATAGGTAGGGGTTAGGCATATCATGACTTGGAGATACTCATATCTTTGTATGTATTGTTGTTCAGGTAGGGCAAAAGGTGGGTGGTCCAATATGGATCTCTTTTAGGGTTAGGGTTAATGAGATTTGATATTGGTGGGAAAGTTCATCTTGTGTTAAAAAATGTTAGAGCTTGAAGAAGGCAAAGTAATGATGCAGGGATGAGAGTCAGAAGGGAGCCTAACAAACTAAAGATGCCCAGTGATACTCCTGCCCACGGTGGCATCGACGGCAGGCATGTCGGCACAGATTCATTTGGGAGCCCGAATTGAGTCACCCCATATTGTTTTGATGAGGAGCAGCATATTAGGTACTAATAATCTTCTGAGTTTATACATGTCGATAATGTGTTTTCATGATCAAACAAGGCAAGCCAACAAAAACATTGGATCTCAAAGTAGCCAAGACATCGGCAATGAAGACCAAAATTACATCAAGAAGATTATGTAATAATTCATTTTTGATGTAATTTTATTTTATGTCTTGTTAGTATATGTTAAGAAGTCTTTGTTGAAACCATCACACACTTAGCATCACACGTAAAATATTTTCAAAATATTTTCAAATGTTTTGAAATACATTTCCTGAGTTTTTAAAATACTTTTTCATGATATGTCAGATAGTCGACTACTTCTTGAATAGAAGTCGACTACTTTTCATTGGGTACTCACTATCCCATGAAGTAGTCAACTTCAGTTGTTACACATCGTTCTCTGAAATACGCAGAAATACGAACTTTTCCTGGGTATTCGTAGAGAACGAGAGGAGACCAGGCTGCGGCAGTATTTAGACCCAAAGCTTTGACCCATTGACTCTAAATACTTCCCAGCATTAATTGAGATAAACTAATAATATTCTACAGGCCATTGTGAATGCTATAATGGTACAGACGACAGATAAAAAAATACTGTAAATGCTCCAACATAGATAAATCCACAATCACAACTCAAAGTCACAACACATACATACATACATACATACATACATACATACATATATGGAATCATGTACATCAGGTGGCACCTAATCTAATAAATCAGGTGCAAGAGACAAAAAGGTGGGCCCCATGGAAAGTACAAGCCCATGTGGAGCTTGTACTTTCCAACTTTATGTGTCTTGCCACCTGATCTATTAGATCAGGTGGTACCTTTTCTACATTATTCTCATATATATATATATATATATATATATATATATATATATATATATATATATATATATATGGAGAATATGTTTTGCGTCTTTATTGAATCAGTCAAAAAAATACAAGACTCTCTCGGATGGAAGAAGGATGTTTGTACGATGGAATAATGGCACAGGCGCCACACCCCAACCAAAACTTAACACCTCCCGCTATCCGAAGAGCCCAAATAGAAAACAAAAGTACATGGACAAACTGCCTAGTCTAGTAACCCCCAATTAGAAGGGGGAGTACCCACAACATTCTGGTCTCAATCCACATGCCTCAAGGCAATACTGACGTCATCAGCGATGTTCTCAAATAGTAGAGTCTGCATCTGATTAGCACCCTCAAAAATTCTCATGTTTCGCTCTCTCCAGATGTGCCAAATCAACACAGCCAAGACCGTCCTGACCAACCTACCCATGTTGTCCTTTGTATGAAACTGGGAAAGAATCAAATCACCAATTCCCGCTAGGGATGATGGCAAAGTAGTATTGACTCCCATTTTAAGAAAACTCTTGCAAAGGAGGTAGTTAGTATAATTGCAGTTAAAAAATATATGATCGATATCTTCATGAATATTGTCAGAACATAAGATGCAGAAGGGTGAAGTAGACACTCCCCATTGTACGAGCTTATCACGGGTAAGAAGCTTCCCGTGGAAAGCTCGCAATAAGGTGATAGCCATCTTGGGGATGTGCCCCTGGAACCAGACCACTTTGTAATAAGGGAAGATGGGCTTTATAACCCGTGAGCCATCCCAAGCATTGTGAAGAGATGGAGATTTAGCAACCCAAGACCAAGAGTCATTGCCTACAGACAGAGTCACCGCATTGATAATGTGACACATAGAAAGAAGAGAACTACTATCCACCCAGCCCTCATTAGACCAGTAATCACTGACCATATTCCTCTCCTCCCCAGCAGGAACATCATAAGTATCACTAAGAGGCCCACAGGGAAGCCAGTTGTCATACTAGAAAAGTGTAGAAGTACCATCTCTGACTATACGTTTGGTGAGTTTTTTAGTATACTCACGACACTGAAGAATGAATTTCCAGGTTCCAGATTGCATGGGATGAGCTTTAGCCTGAAACAACCCTGTATTACTCAAATACGGATTCCTCATATGAGAAGCCCAAATACCTCTATGTGTAAGCATGCGCCATGTCATTTTAACACCATAAGCATTGTTAAGTTCCGTAAAATCTCTGATCCCCACTCCCCCTTCTTGCTTAGGGGCACACATATCATTCCAGGCCCAAAGATGATTTTTCCCCCAAATAAATTTCCTACACATGGAGGTAAGGGAACGAAAAACAGACTTCGGCATACGGAAGGCCTGCATCCAAAAACTAACCATGCCATAGATAACAGATCTGATGAGTTCAATGCGCCCTGCTATGGATAATAATGAAGAAGACCACCCCTGTAACCTGCTCTTGCATTTGTCAATAAGTCGACCATACATGGAAGCGTTAGGATATTTAGGTGACAGAGGAAGGCCCAAGTACGTGGAAAGGGATTGTACCCGACGAATACCCAATATATCAGCAAGACTACCAGGCTCTTTGGCACCCTTACTAAAAATGCCAGCACTTTTACTTCAGTTAACCTCAAGACCAGAAAAGGCTTTGAAAGCAGTGAGAAGTTCCCTAAGCCCCTCAAATGATTTAGAGTTAGCGCGACAAAAAACCAGCAAGTCATCAGTAAAGAGGAGGTGAGTGTCCGCCCCCACTCTATTCATGGGCATAATATTTCGGGTAGCATTGGCCTTTGACATGAGTAGGGAAAAGGCCTCCATAACGATCACAAAGAGATAATGGGATAGGGGGTCTTCCTGCCTCAGCCCCCTATTAGACTGGAACATACCATAGGGGGAGCCATTAATCATGACGGAAAAAGAGGGGGTAGAGATACACTCACAGATCCAGCTTATGAACTTGTGTTTGAACCCCATTTGATGCAACATATAATAGACAAATTCTCTGTTAACACTGTCAAAAGCCTTATGCAAGTCCAATTTAAGACAAGCACGAGCACCCATAGGATTATTGAAACTCCTTATTGTTGGATATGGAAGACGTTAGTACACCCTTGTAGGGGATGTACGAGGGAATACGGACCTCGAACGTCGCGTACACGAAGTCGTGCGCAAAGGGAATATGTTCCCTTGCGGAGAGGATCTCTAGATTGATGGGAAAGTCGCATTATATGTGCATAAGTGCATGCGACATATGGCTAATAAAGGGGTAATATCTTAAGCTTATATTGTACCATGCATATGGTACAACTTAAGCTTATAATATGCCATGTACGATGGTACACCTTAGTTAAATTGTTCCAAAGGAACAATTTACCCTAAAATAACTACCTTGGGGGCTATAAATAAGACCCAAGGGTTAGCCATTTTCCTTACACTTTTGCATGGCATTCTTACATGCATTTTCATTCTAGCGAAGCTCTGCCGAAATACTTCCTCTCTCTTTATCCAAGTTCTTAATCTAAAGTAGAGATTTAGATTGTGGATTTAGTAGCCTTACTCCGTTCGTGAGAAGACTCGATCCGTCGTGGCGAATCCGAAGGCGAAGTTCGTAGACTACCATGCCGCATACGCAAGCGTAAGTCTAAACTTCATTTATAGATCCTAACTCTGTTTTGGCAGGATCCTGCATTGGTATCAGAGCCATAAGGGTTCGCCCCGGTCAAACCGCCGCCCCGTCGAAACTATGAACGAGTCGTTGTCTTTTTCACGAATGGGTCTCCTACCATTACGGATATGGTAGGAACGCTTCGTGACGGAGAGAACGCAGCGGTTGTTCTTTTCACGTTAGGGTCTCCTATCATTACGGATATGGTAGGAACTCTCCGTGACGGGAAGAACCGACCGTTCACGTAGTATGTTATTCATTTTTGGCACACGGCCATTAGGAAATAACTAATTTCTCGACGAACGGGTGCTTCATCGACGAACGGGTGCTTCATCGAGGAAGAAGGTGGTAGTTATTTCCATCGGGAAAGATGAAATTTGGTGCATGTGCACCATGGCCAAATGGGCTATGAAGGCCATGCACCCCCCCCTCCCTAAGCGGAGGGGGTTGGCTACGGCCAATAACCACCGGCGACCACCCCATCAAGGGGGAGGAGTGTGTGCGGCAACCCCATTCAAAGGGGGTGGCCGGCCATGGCCAAAGGGGCCATGGCCGGCCAATGCCAAATGGCCTTGGCCATGACTGGCTATGGCCAAGCCATGGCCGGCCATGGCCAGGCCGGCAGTGGCCGGCCTCGGCCAAGGCCTGCCGGCCTGGCCGGCCTTAGCAGAGGCCAGGGCCGGCCTTGGCCGGCCTGGCCGGCCCTGGCAGTGGCCAGGGCCGGCCTGGCCAGACCTGGCAGAGGCCAGGGCCAATGCCCTGGCCTCGGCCAGGGCATGGCCGGCCCTGGCCGAGGGGCCAGGGCCCACTGGCCGGCCAGGGCAGAGACCCTGGCCGGCCATTGGCCAAGCCTCGGCCAGGGCAGAGGCCCTGGCCGAGAGAAGTTGAAGACCAAATTATTGGTCGACCAATTTTGTTGTTTTGGTCGACCAATCCGGCAGAAGGCCGTGGTCGAATTTGAACGTGCCGACTAGCCCATACGGGGTGTCTATAGTGCTCTACTCCTTGAAGATTAGCCGTAATGCTCTACTTCATGCGAGATTAGCCATGTCATTGTGCTCTACTCTACGGAGATTAGCCAATGAACTTATAACGTTGTGCTCTACTCTACGGAGATTAGCCAATGTGTTTTCAAATTTTTTGAAAAAAGGTATTTTCAAATAGGTTATGTCCCGTCCTTAATCGGGATAGCGCAATTTAGAATTCCAAGTCCTACCACGATCCGGCCATGGTTATCTAACCCATGGGTGTGTAGAACAGGTCTCGTGGCTTGGCAATTGTTGCGCTAAAATTCTTTGCGCAAACTCTCACCTATTCCATTTTGAAAGATATGTTTTTCAAAAGTGATTTTCCGCTGCGAAGTACTATAAGAGTACGATTGTTTGATAAGTGATGGGGGAATATTGAAGGTTGTTCTAGATGGTGATTGGAATCATAGAGACCTTTTCGATTCTAGAACAACATCTTCAATATTTTTCGAAAGTAACTTATCAAATATAATATAATTCCAAGTGGGATTTGAATTTTTAGAACTATCCAAATGGGATATTCTATTATCATTTCAAGTGGGAGTTATATTTTAAGAATTTTTATGCAATGTTTTGATCAAACCTTCGGTTTTGTGTCTTTTGCAGCATTTTAAAAGTAAAATGTCTTCCGCTTCAAAGAATATCGTCGCTGAGTTAAACAAAGGCGAAAAACTCAACGGCGATAATTACAACCTTTGGTCCATCAAGATACAATACGTTCTAGAGGAGCAAGAAGTGCTCGAAACTCTAAAGAACGTTATGATTGAACCCGAGTTGGGCACTACGGCCCAACACCGACAAGACAAGGAAGCTTTTGATGCTTGGTCTCGGAAGAATAAGATAGCGCGCATTACGTTATTAAGCAGTATGGCTGATGACATAATGCGCATCTTCCGAGAACATGACCTAGCCATGGACATATGGTCCAAGCTAGAGGAGAAGTTCGGTGGCACATCGGTGTCCAAACTTCGCGCCTTAACTATAAGGTTCGATACATATAAGAAACGTCCAGATCATTCCATGGGGAAACATCTGCGACATATGGCGAATCTTATCTCAGAGTTAAAGGACGCAGGTCATGTGCTCACTAATGAGCAACAAATCCAAGCAGTCATACGTTCCCTACCAAATGGGTGGGACCAAATGAAGATGCATCTCACTCACAATGAGAGCATCAAGACCTTCAGCGATGTTTCCAAGCACCTCGAATTAGAGGAAGAGCGGCTTGCGGCTGCCAAGCCAAGTGCAGAAGTGCACATGGTTGCTAGTTCCTCACATGGGGGAAAGAAACGGAAAGATCGTTCGAAGTTCACAAATGAACGTAAAAAGCAACCTGAGTCTACCAAGAAACCCAAACATAGGGGTGGGCACAAGAAATGGCACAAGAAGAAAGACTTGAAGAGGATCAAGTGCTTCAAGTGCAACAAGCTCGGTCACTATGCTCGTTCGTGTACGAGTGGAGGCGACGAGGTAACTTGTAAATATACTAGTTACATATGTGTTTCTAGTTCAATATTTCTTGTGGAATCTAATCCATTTTGGATAATTGATTCAGGTGCCACCGACCACATAGCAAGGGACAGACGGTCCTTCGTGGAGTATCACCGGATACCCCAAGGAACGAAGTGGATCTATGTAGGAAACAACACACGTGTTGAAGTGAAAGGCGTTGGGACTTGCAAGCTAGTCTTGGACAACGGCCACACTCTCCTACTTCATGATGTCCTCTTCGCTCCAGATATTCGAAGGAATATAATTTCTGTGGTCGTAGTAATGGGTCTTGGCTATAACTGGGTTTTTCATGATTGTAATGTGGACTTAAGTTGTAATAATACTCTTATTGGTACTGGGTTTGTATTTAAAGGATTTATTGTAATGAGTACAATGTATGATTCCTCATGTAATGAAAATTTCCTTATTGCAAATTCTAAGACTTATGAATCTGATGTGATTTGTTGGCACGCAAGGCTTGGTCATATTGGACCAACGCGTATGGATAGACTTGCCAAACGTGGCCTTCTATCCAATGTTTCAAAGGTTGAAATGTCGACCTGCGAACATTGCCTTGTGGGGAAATCTTGTCGCAAGCCGTTTGGAACCGGCACAAGGGCCGAGGTTCCATTATAGCTTATCCATTCGGACATATGTGGTCCGATGAATGTCAAGACAAGACGCGGAAAGTCCTATTTCATCACTTTTATTGATGATTTCACCCGATTCGGACATATCTATTTGATATCCCACAAAAGTGAAGCTTTGGCTTGCTTTAAAAACTATATGAGTTTAGTGGAGAATCAATTAGATCGCAAGATTAAGGTTTTGCGAACCGATAGGGGCGGTGAATATCAATCAATAAGTTTTAAGGAACTTTGTGATGAAAAAGGCATAGTACATCAGGTAACTATGCCTTATACTCCTCAACAAAACGGTGTTGCAGAAAGGAGAAATAGGACTTTAATGGAAATGGTCCGTTCAATGATGGCGCAAGCTAACTTGCCTATCACCTTTTGGGGTGATGCATTATTGACGGCCGCTTTCATTTTAAACCGCGTACCCTCGAAATCAGTTAGCTCCACTCCTTATGAGTTGTGGAACCAAAGGTCTCCTGACTTAAACATTTTAAAACCTTGGGGTTGTGCATCCTACGCACATATTTCCTCACATAAGTATGGCAAACTTGGGCCAAGGGGAAGGAAATGTATCTTTATACGATACGCAGAAAACTCCAAAGGTTATGTTTTTGTTAGTCAGGAAGACAATGGTGGGCTAATTGAGTTTGAATCGAGGGATGTCACTTTCTTGGAAAACGAGTTTCCAAGACAGGGCGAGATAAGTCAGGACTTATCTCTATTTGAGATTTATGATCAAGAAGGATTACCTCATTCGAGTGGGAGAATTCTTGGTGAAAACGAAAATACGTTTCAACCTTCACCAATGGATTATACGAATGACGATTATCCTATTCCATACGGGAATAATGATCCAAGTGGGAGCAATTCTAACGACATTCCAAGTGGGAGTGATATTAGAATTGATCTAAACTCAAGTCAACAAGGACTTGAAGAATCTCAAATACGACGTAGTAGTCGTACAAGGTTGGCTCCTCTAAGATTTGAGGATGAATTTCCGCAAACCTTTATGACTTTACTACAAGAAGATGACGAGCCTGCTACTTTCAAACAGGCCGTATCTTGCCCTGCTAAAGACAAATGGATGGAAGCGATGCAAGAGGAGTTAGAATCCATGAAAGTTAACCAAGTCTGGGACTTAGTTGACTTACCCAGAGGACGTAGAGCTATTAGGAACAAATGGGTTCTCAAGATCAAGCATAAGGCTGATGGCTCTATTAACAGATATAAAGCTCGCCTTGTCGCGAAAGGTTTTACGCAACAGGAAGGGATAGACTACGAAGAGACCTTCTCACCTGTTGTCCGTTTTACCTCAATTCGCCTGATTCTGGCAATGGTAGCTTGCTTAGACCTCGAATTACATCAAATGGATGTAAAGACTGCCTTTCTCAATGGAGAATTAGACGAGGAGATCTATATGGAACAACCAACATGGTTTGTAAAAGAAGGAAACGAACATAAGGTTTGTAAACTTCTTAAATCCATATATGGTCTTAAACAATCCTCGAGGCAATGGTATATACGATTTCAAGAGGTTGTCTTATCAAATGGATTTTCCATGCTTGATGAAGATAACTGTGTATATATCAAGAGGAATAAGAACAAGTATGTTATTATGTCTCTATATGTAGATGACATTTTAATAGCCGGAAATGACAAGGGCTTTATGATGGATATCAAGGCTTGGCTTTCATCAGTTTTTGAGATGAAAGACATGGGAGAAGCCGCATATATCCTTGGAGTTAAGATTTCAAGGAATCGTTCAAAGAAACTTCTTTCTCTTTCACAGGAGACTTATATAAAGAAGGTTCTAGAACGTTTTAATATGCTGGACTGCAAGTCTATTGATACTCCAATAAGCAAGTGCGACAATTTATGTCTGAAATCGTGTCCGAAGAACCAAAAAGAGAAGGAGATTATGGAAAAAGTTCCATATTCCAGTGCAGTTGGTAGTCTAATGTACGCTATGATGTGTACAAGACCGGACATCTGTTTTGCCGTTGGAATGGTAAGTCGTTACCAATCCAACCCAGGGCAAGTACACTGGAAAGCGGTTAAGAGGATAATGCGGTATCTCAAAGGAACTGCAGACTTTGCTTTATGCTATCAAGGAGATGCCTTGAGGCTCGAAGGCTACACTGATGCTGATTGGGCGGGTGATCTCGATGAGCGACGATCGACCTCAGGATATGTTTTTCTACTCGGATCTGGTGCAATATCCTGGAGTAGCAAGAAACAATCCTGCATCGCACTTTCAACCATGGATGCCGAGTTTGTAGCATTTAGCATGGCAGTCCAAGAGGCTGTTTGGCTTAGGAAGTTCTTAGACAGGCTAATTAATGCAAATGACTCAGGTGATGTACCCATATACAGCGACAGTCAAGCATCTATAGCCTATGTCAAAGATCCGAAATTCCATTGTAAGACCAAACACATAGATATCCGCTACAAATTTGCAAAAGACTATGATAAGACCAAGAAGGTAGACATAAGGTACATATCTACGCATGAGATGATAGCGGATCCGCTTACGAAGGCTATCCCCAGAGATGTGTTTTACAAACACTTATCATCTCAAGGATTGCGTAAGAGCTGAGTTGTACCAATGTAAATTCCCATGTCTGTAAATGATCAAAATTAATAAAAGAATAAGTTCTTTTTCAAACATTGCATATGAATTTCTTAAGAAAATTTTGTGTACATTTTTGAAATCTCAGCTGAATTCTAGTATGTCGGACAGATTGAGGTTGGCTCTCTCACATGAGCAACCGCCTTATTCTATCAGACGGATGGAATAGAGATGAGACCTGTTTAAAGTCAAAATCATCAGACGGATGATTTAAGAGTCATGACTTAAACAAAATGGTCGCATGAAAGATCTGCATCATATGGATGCTTACAAAAGATCTAAGAGGATTTTTTTGGAAATCCTATCTGTCTAAATGCGGGATGTGAGTCCAAAGGACTATTTGAGTAGAATAAGGGACTCAAAGTCAGACATTGTGGTGCCTGATCATCATCCTTACAACATCATTGAGACATACACTCCCTGGGAAAGGAGCGATGTTGTAATACGTGTTCATACCACGTATGCATTTCGACCACTGAGTTAGTAGCAATAGTGTTTGCTATTATGTGAGACTCAAAGGCCATATGGGCCCTAACTCTTACCCTCAAGGACTCCAATTGGTTCCTTTAGATTTGACGAGATGATCGCTATCTTAGCGTGTTACTTATGGGCTATGATAATTCGGCTCGGCGGGGCACGTTAGAAAAGCGAGTCTAGTCAAGATCAGAAGGTTCGCAAGAAGAGGAAGATTGATTTCATATTCACATTTGGACTTTAATGATTCAAAGCTGGCCAGCCAATTGTGATCCAGATGGGATTCAATTGTTGAATATAAAGTATAAGAAATGTGAAGAAATAATCTAGGGTAAAGCATCCGTTGAACTACTCAACTTTGCACCTTCGAGGTCGTTGTGTATCTCTAACAAGTGCACAACAACAGACTCTACGCGCATGACGGTCGCACGGTCTATTTCTCGGTATGATAGATGAAAGAACTAAGAGAAAGACGTTCTCTTACAATCCCCTCAAGTGTGAGTGGGAGATGTTGGATATGGAAGACGTTAGTACACCCTTGTAGGGGATGTACGAGGGAATACGGACCTCGAACGTCGCGTACACGAAGTCGTGCGCAAAGGGAATATGTTCCCTTGCGGAGAGGATCTCTAGATTGATGGGAAAGTCGCATTATATGTGCATAAGTGCATGCGACATATGGCTAATAAAGGGGTAATATCTTAAGCTTATATTGTATCATGCATATGGTACAACTTAAGCTTATAATATGCCATGTACGATGGTACACCTTAGTTAAATTGTTCCAAAGGAACAATTTACCCTAAAATAACTACCTTGGGGGCTATAAATAAGACCCAAGGGTTAGCCATTTTCCTTACACTTTTGCATGGCATTCTTGCATGCATTTTCATTCTAGCAAAGCTCTGCCGAAATACTTCCTCTCTCTTTATCCAAGTTCTTAATCTAAAGTAGAGATTTAGATTGTGGATTTAGTAGTCTTACTCCGTTCGTGAGAAGACTCGATCCGTCGTGGCGAATCCGAAGGCGAAGTTCGTAGACTACCGTGCCGCATACGCAAGCGTAAGTCTAAACTTCATTTATAGATCCTAACTTTGTTTTGGCAGGATCCTGCACTTATATGCTCATGGGCGAGAAGCGCACAATCAGCAAGTAATCGGTCCTGGAGGAAGGCCGCTTGATTAGGAGAGATGAGCTCAATAACAGCTCTATTCAAACGGTTGCAAAGAATTTTGCTTATAATCTTGTATAAAACATTGCAGCAGGAAATCGGTCTGTAGTCATCAAGACCTGAAGCATTGGCACTCTTAGGTATGAGAGTTAAGAAAGTATGATTAATCTGAGGATATATCTTCCCCGATTTGAAAAAATTGAGCACAGCAGTGGTGACATCTTTACCAATGATATCCTAAGAGTTTTGATAGAAAAACCCATTAAAACCATCGGGTCCAGGGGCTTTGTCAGCCCCAATTTGAAAGACAGCATTTTTAACTTCCTCATCACGCACAGGCCTCTCAACCCAATCAGCAGCATTATTTGTAAGCACTCTTTTGGTAGTAAGGCGAGGAAAACCCCTCCAGTAATCATTTTGATTATATAAGCTAGAGTAGAACTCAGGAGCCTCAACCTTAAGCAAATCAATAGAGTTATTCTGAGAACCATCAACAGATATGAGATGCCTAAGATTATTATGACTTTGCCTAGCCCTCATGGCAGTATAAAAGAATCGGGAATTACGATCTCCAAGATGCAACCAATCTTGCCTACTTTTCTGTTTAAGATTGGTTTCTTCGATATCTATAGCTTCAGCCAACTGTTTAAT
This sequence comes from Scilla litardierei, assembly GCA_030789695.1. Taxonomy (NCBI): domain Eukaryota; kingdom Viridiplantae; phylum Streptophyta; class Magnoliopsida; order Asparagales; family Asparagaceae; genus Scilla; species Scilla litardierei. The sequence continues at coordinate 115,250,497 of CM061141.1, forward strand.
AAGGTCATGCTCTTTCTTTTGCATCTCAGCATAGGAACCCAGATTAGGGTTATTTTGAATAACATCAAGCTCAGCCTGAATTTTAGAAACATCATTTGTATCTCTAAAACCTGCCCCAAACGTTTTAAGCCCCATTTTCAGATTCTTAAGTTTAGCAACCAGTCTAATCATAGGGCAGCCGCTAACCCTGATGTGCCACTGCTCTTTCAGCATTTTAAGGAACTCAGGACTGTGTTGCCAAGCATTGAAGAATTTAAACGGCTTAGGATCAGTCCCTCCAACTTGGTGGGTAAGAATGATGAGGATGGAGTGATCACTAGTACCACCAGCACTATATTCACAGTAAGAGGACGTGAGTGCACCCATCCAAGTACTATTACAAAAAGAGCGATCAAGGGCCGCCATAATACGTCTTTGCCCAATACTACGATTAGACCAATTCAGTGTATTGCCAACATTTTTAAGCTCCAAGAGGGCGCTGGCATTAATGCATTCATTATACTCAGCAACCATGTGCCCATCAACCAACCTACCCCCCACTTTATCCATAGAATATCTGACACAGTTGAAATCACCCCCTATGATCCAAGGGATATTTCTATACTTGTTAGCAGCAATCGTAATATCCTTCCAAAGGATTCTGCGTTCTTGATATGAGTTGGAAGCGTAGACAATAGTTGCCATCATAGTAAATCCCGCAACGTTAATACAATTCATGGAGATGTGCTGAGCCGTCATCTCATCAACCATGAACTTCCAAATGTCTGGATTATACATAATAACGATGCATTATGATGAGAGGAACGGTTGTCAATGGACATCCAGTTCTTGGGGAAACACTTGAGGATTATATGACCATTATTGCTAGTAACTTTGGTTTCAAGAAGACCAACAATAGCAGGGGCATGTTTACGAACCCGGAACTTGAGCTCATTACGCCTAGCAACGTTATTAAGCCCCCGAGTATTCCATATGAGCACAGTCATTAAGCGGGAGGGGGAGGATGCACAACATCCTTGTTAATTCTAGAGCTTTTACGGGTGCCCTTCAAAGAGGCCGCTCCCCCGTTGCTCTTTAGCTTTTTCCGTTCCTTACTTTTTTGTTTCAACTCCTCTTGTTCCTCATGCCAAGCTTCATTGATGATAGTCATATCATTGGGCTCATCCTCAGAGTCTATGATATTGCTCGAGTCATTTAATAGTGAAGCTCCTAGCTGAGAGATATTCCCCTTTCTTAGAACACTAAACGGATTGTTATCGCTCGACATTGGCTTGTTGTTATCGCGAGGTGTCATTTTAGCGTTGAAGCTGGGCGATAGGGGCTTGGCGAGCATCGAAAGCCCTGAAGTCTCCAAGACCCCCGATCCCTCCCCCCATATCATTAGCTTTACTGCATTCCCTAATACACGAGCCGCAAATAGCCCTCGCTGTGCTAGACGAGGCTAGCAAGGACCCCTTAACATACATCATATTATCAACTCCTAACCCCATAGCAGCATCCCGAGCAGCATCCTGCGCTTGCCCAGAACCCGAAGTAGACACCGCTTCATTAAAATTTATGCCTCCGCTGCACCCGCTTCTGAACTCCTGAGTATGATCAGTTCCCAACACCGAAGTTGCATCCCGAGCTTGCCCAGCATCTGAAGTTAGCGCCACTTCATCAAAAACTTTGCCTCCGCTGCTCCCGCTTCTGAACTCCTGAGCTTGATGGTTGCTCCCGGCCTTAACAGCTGCTTCCCTATCTCTATTACAACCCTTGTTAAAGATGGATGCAGCCAGTATATTAACATCCATCCGAGTAGTAACATCCACTGCTTTGACATCCACCCCCTTGCCTTTCCTATCTCCACAAGAATACAAGTTTACATCGCCCTCTACCCCCGCTGTGATCCCCCATCACCTTCAGCACCTTCAGCACCTTCAGCACATTTTCCCGCTTCCTTGTTACACACATTCACCTCATCCAGACTAACATTCAGCTGGGTAACAACTTCGCTCTCAACAATTCCATCGTCAACCTCACTTTCCATAACATCAGCAACATCAACCTCCAGGCTAACATTCGCCTGGGTAACATCCACTCCATCGCCCTTTTTCTCAGCGGGGCATTGCTCACGGTTGTGACCAAAACAAACACAATTAAGACAGCGAGGAGGTTCACATTCGTATCTAACCCCTACCTCAATCGAAGCTTTATCACCAAGTTGAACGGAGACGAACTTCGGTAGCGGGTATTCAGCCTTGACTTCAATCAAACACCTAGCGTACGAGAGTCTTTCTAGTCTCGCCATCGCCCGATCCAGACAGATAGGAACTCTGATGACGCTAGATATGGCATTAAGAATGTTCAGAGTCCAGAGATTAGTTGGTAGGTTGGGGAGCTACACCCAGATAGGCACCGCCGTGAGGAGTTCGCGATCGAATCCTGCCTCTTCGCTCCACCGCTGCAGCACAACAAGACGTCCATCGAAGAGCCAAGGACCACCGTGGAGCACCGCGTCCCTATCCTCCTTGGACTCAAAGCGGAAGAAGAAAAATACGTTCTCCCTAGAAAAAATGTTGATCTCACCTTTGGTCTTCCATGTTCGCAACGCCCAGGCTCTGATCTGCCCATAGTATGGGATATCACCCACAACATAACCGATGACGGTGTTCTCCCATCGCTCCGCTCCTTCAGCCAACATCTCCTTTGTTAGCACAGCTATTACCACACCTTCCTCATCGATCTCCGGTGCAATGTAAGACATACTCAGGGAACTCGACATTTTCCTGTTACTAGAGCAAACTTTCGACCAGGATCTCTTCTCAGCATTGACGTTGATCTTCAGCGGGAGCTTCAGCCTCAGCGCCCTTCTTTCAAACACCTTTCGAGCATCAAGCTTCTTCACCGTCTTCACATCTGGATTCGTCGCGTGTCCACGCTTAGATCCTTGTACAGGAGGTCTAGCATTCCTCTTTGACACCTCCCTCCAACCTCTTGCTGGATCATCATTCTCCATATTCCCCAGAGCACCGTCCACAACAAGCAGCACAGTAGTTAATGGAAGCAATAACATGGAGAAAATGTAACCAAGATAGCACGGATCCCGAGTGACTCACCCTGGGATCAAGATCTTAGAGCAAGATCTTGATCCAACAAGTTGAATATGCAAGGTCCAAAAAAATTCCGAAGGAGTTCAGCAGCCACCAAAAGCTTCACTTCGATGATCGGAACAGGAAGCTCCAAATGTCGATCATGTACCGAAAGCAAGGATTAGCAATCACGAAATATCTAAAGCACCTCAAACATAAGCAACAGATTGATCTGAAGGATCTTACCGCCGGATCGAGATCTCGCAGCGAGATCCTGATCTGTCCAATAGTAGATTCGTTGAAGATCTTCAGGAATCAATATTCAATAACTCAGGCTAATCTCGAGGCGCTAGATAAAGAACTTTGCAGATTCGATCTCAGATCACAACTTCACCGATCTCGAATCGCAACGGAGAACTTCAAATCAGATCTCGAATCGCAAAAACGCCTGATGGAGATCCTCAAACACCTTCACGGAATAGAGATCTACACTCACAATAGCCGATCGAGATCCGTAAACAACTTCGAACGGCCACAGAGCCAGCCGCAAGAGCGGCCGGAAATGAACGCCACTCGAATCGAAGACGGGAGCTTCTCTCTCTAAAAAGAAATGAGAGAGAAAGTTAAATCAGCTCATTTATATATATATATGTGTGTGTGTGTGTGTGTGTGTGTGATTAATGTAGAGCAGGTGGCACCTGATCTATTGGATCAGGTGCAAGACACAAAAAGGTGGGTCCCTACGAGTACAAGCCATGTAGGGGCTTGTACTTCCCGCCTTTTTTGTGTCTACGCACCTGATCCAATGGATCGGTGCCACCTTTTCTACATTAAATCCTATTATATATATATATTTGTGTGTGTGTGTGTGTGTATGTATACATATATACATATGTATACATATATACATATGTATACATATATCTATATTATAAAACAGGGATGTTATCATGGGTTATTGGATAAGAGTTTTTGGATAAGAGTTGAGAAATTGGTTATAAATGAGGGTTGTTATTAAGAGAAATGGATAAGATAAGAGAAATTGGATAAGATAAGAGAAATTGGATAAGTGAAGAGAAATTGAGTTTGGGGGGAAACTATTTGATATGAGGTTTGAAATTTTAAATTTGAAACAAAATTTGTGGGGGGAATAAAATTTTGGGGGGAAGAATTAAATTTTGGGGGAAGAAAAATGTTTTGGGAGATTATATATTGCAAAAATTTGGGGACTTGAATTTTGGAGGTAAATCTTAACCTTGGCTTTAATCTGGTCACATCAGGTGGAATGCTGATGTAGCGGTCACGCAGATTGCTGAGATGGCTCTCAATCCCGCTGCAAGATTCATTTGATTTGTTCTCTAAAAAAACCATGCTTCTGTATCTCGCTCTCTCAGACCCCAGACAAGAAAATTACGCAGATGTCTCCCCACAAGAGTTTGTCTCTCGCTCCATCAAACCCCCAGCCCCCAGAAACCCTAGCCCAGATCATTCCGCCCCTTCTTTGCTCACGGATCTGCTGAAGGTTGAAGGAGAGCACGCAGATCACTAAGGTGGCACTCAATCCAGCTGCAAGATTCATATGCTTCATTCTCTCAAAAAAAACCACGCCTCTGTATCTCTCTTTCTCAAAAACCCAACAAGAAATTTACGAAGCTGTCACCCCACGAGCCTCTGTCTCTCACTCCCTCAAAACCCCAGCAAAAAAGGTTACCTTTTGCCCCTAGAAACCCTAACTCCGGATCATTCTGCCCCCTCTTCGCTCGCGGCTCTGCTGGAGGTTGAAGGAGATAGCAGACGGAGCTCTACATAATCGCAGGCGACCATAAGGAGGATGTGGATGTGGTCACCACCGTCATCTACAATCACATTCTTGAGGTTTGATTGTTGGATTAAAGTTAATTTATTTGGTTTTTGATTGGGGTTTTAAGTTGACTTATTTGGAGAGGGATTTTTGTGTCTGGTTGAATTTTGAATTGAAAGTTGAAATCTTTATTTCATTTGCCATGAAATTTGTGGCTGGTTCTTATCCGGTTCTCTTAATTGTGAACTTTTTTGGCAGTGTTCGATTGTTGCTTCTCCAAAATTTTGCACTGAAAGTCTAAATTGCTACAGAGAAGTAAGAGAAGATCAATATAAGATGATCAGAAAAAGTATTACTTGAATGGGCATTAAGCTTCAACCTTAACATACGTAATTACAATTAAAAGAAACACTAACTGCTCCACATGGACATGGATCTCCATCTTTATCCAGCATGCCATTTGACATATACAATCCAAATCGAGCTATTAGTATATTTAAGGGTATAACCAAAACTTAGTTGAATAGGGTGATGCTCAACAATGACAACTCAGTAGTTTAGAGCCATGACAGAAATCAGAACTAACCATTCAATAGATACTCAATTATACAAAAGATGATTGTTTTTGAAGCAATATGCCCTACCCTACAGTTATAACTGGATATATACTTTCAGATATGAGAACGTAATGCAGGTGGTGAGCTCTATCTCAAGAAGTACCCAGAACTGAAGTAGTCTTGCTGCAGCTGTAGTTCTGAACAATATTCCAGCTGGAACCAAAGAAATTATGCTTTGCAGACATCTCTCTAAAGCGGCCTGCACAGTAGTTGGTGGTTGAAATGCATGCCTATGTTAAGGTACACGAAATAAGCACAAAATCTTCTAACAATTGCAGGATCTCTTATCATTCATGCTGAACTAGGTTGTAGTGACAAACAAACAAGACTACCATTTTCTTAAGTCCCTTCTGGTTGATGATGATGACAGATGTTTGTCACTATACAATAATTACACCGAACATGTAACATTCAGTCTCTCTACCTTTCAAGATGTAAGCCATGATCTGATAATGAAGACATGCAAAATGTTTAGAGGGTTAAAATAAAGTAGCACTCACATAATCATAGGTTGCCAAATCTTAGCTCATAACACACTTTGAGAAGTTGCTGATATAATTTGCTTTAGTGTTGTGAGAAATGTTTGTGTTTAAGACATGATATTTATTTGGTTGTGTTACAAACAAGTCATACTTGGGCGCCAATTCATTTATTCCGTTTCAGGTTCCTTCATGCTACCGGTGGCTAATTACTTTATTTTAATCTGCAAGTTACATATCAGATGAATAGATTCATAACCGAGACATTTATATAGCAATTGTCATCAAATACTTATGGTAGATAAATCAAATATTTGAATATTAAAGATGTTATATTTGAATATTAAAGATGTAATATACATGTCTACCACATATTACTGTTACTGAGAATCAGTTAATAAGCTACAAGATTTATACCCAATGAGAGCCCAAATAAAGAGCATAAGCTGAGGAAAAAATGCAGAGAAAACATTCACTTTATAGCACCATTGTCATCATGAGAAGGTAGACTTATTATTTCACATCTTAGCAATTAAATTTAAGATTATATTCTAGAGGCGTGGTTGGTTAGGGATAACTTGAACACATCAGAACAAAGGCATGCTGCTAAAGGCATGCTAATCTTTCACTTTTCGCATTTCCCCCAATGAAGCTATAAAAGGATTTTCATTATTTCAACACTGCAGAAATGAAGATTCCAACATATGACAATATGCATTATTGTGAGGTAATTGAAGTACCAGAAAATAAATTAAGTTGGTGGTTGAAATGCATGCCTATGTAGGGAAAAGCTTAAAGAGATGAATTTCATTGATTCAATCCATTGCATACCTGTAACATTATTGCGTGACTGTAATATTGCTTATTTCAAATCTCCCATATTAAATCTACAACTCAGCATGAGAATACAAAGTAAATATAGCACATGTTCTGCAATCATACATGTTTTATTTTACAATTAATCCATGTCTATACCTGGCAGAACTGGCTACCAAGAAAGTTGATGATCACATAGCGTTTTGTTGGGATAATTCATGCATTCGAAGGGTGGGACGAACATGAGTGTTGAGAGAGAATGCTTGACATTGAGAAAGTCTGGTCTTTTGATCTGCATTATGGATTTCTTTCGGCAATCGAAGTATGATAACTCTATTTAAATGAAAACCTTTTTATTTAGAAAGTAAGATTTTTATATTTTTTGTTTTGTTTAGTTAACCAATCATTCTTTTTGGCCAGAGCTGTTTTTTAGCGGTATAAGGCATGTGAAGATGGAAATGATTTTGTAAGGAGTGTATGACTCTATATCAAGCAAGTAATCATGGTAAATTCTTTAGCTTTTAATTTATTGGTATATGTTTCAGAGTGTTTTCTCACTACAAAGCGTTGACCGTGGACAACCCGGTCAACGTGGTCAAGGGGCCCGTTTGGGTCCCTCGGGCGAGTCGAGTTGGTGCAGTTGAGGCTCGAGTCGGACCAGCAGACGACGTAGAGCGCGTCGACTGGGTTGAATCGGGGTCCTCGGCCGTTGGTAGGGCGAGGGGTAGCCTCGGCCCGGGTCGAGACGCTCGGCCTCGGTCAGTTGCGCTCGGCCTCGGCGGTCGGACGACGAGGGGAAGCCTCAATCGTCCAGCTAGTTGTGTGGTCGGCGAGGGGCGGAGGGGAAGCCTCGGCCCGTGGATTGGATACCCTCCTGCGTAGACGAGAACACTCGTCAGGGGGGCCGGACCTTGGTTCCGGCCAAAACCCCTCCGATTCCTAAGTCAGACAGTGATCTGAAAGAGGAGGCCCGGCGGAGACGGTACGACTCGAGAGGAGATCGGTACGGCGTCTCACGGCGCGAGCGGGGGAGAAAGGAGGAGAAGTGGGGGAGCTAGGTCGTTGATGGAGTACCTTAGGTTCTAGATACCTGAGAGGCGGTCCTTTGTCCTGTCGTCCTCCTAGCCCCTTTATAGACCTCAGCCGTGATTGCCCCCGACCCACGTCGCTCGCCCGCCCTCAATCGTGCCCCCTCGATCCCCCCCCGTCGCCGCTCCCTGCGCCATGCCAGCACCCCCCTATAACTGCCATTAAGTGGTAGCGGGATCGAGGGGGCGGTTCTCGCAGGAGTGGGCGAGTGATCGGTGTGTTACCGGGGCCGGGTCGGATCGACATTTGGGGGGGTCCCCCATAGGGCCTTATCGAGTGGGCCTGAGTGCACAGATGGGCTCTTGACCGGCGGTCGGGTCTCTAGGCTTGTGTCTTTCGGGCCTCGGGCAAATAGGCGTAACAATTGCCCCCATCGGTCGGGTCGGTCTGCTTTGGCCGGTTCGGCTCGGCCGATGTGACTTCCACCGACCTTGACAGGCTCGCCAGTCGATGCCGACTCATTTATTAGTCGTCATCATGAGTTGGCCCGTTTGATACTTTTAAGGCGCGGGCTCCGAAGCGCCTTCGGTCCTCTGATGCTGCCACGTTGTAGCTGCAAGCTTATCCCCACCGCTCGCGGGGTCGTCTTAAGTTGAGAAGCCGAGGGGTTTGTGAGCCGCCCTCGATGGGGTCGATCGGCCTTGGCTTGCTCGGATCGACCGCTGTGCCTCCTGGGATTCCGAGTGGCGCTTTAATCGAGGCGTGGTCATAAATGTAGGTCATGATGAGGCGGATCGATTGGACTTCCCTTGGCGCCGATTTCGAAACGCCGCCGGTTCTTCGAGTCCTGCCACGTGTTCTCGTCAGGCGCTTCGAATTCGTCCCTGTGTCCGGTATATAAGATCCCCAGCTACGTTGATCTCCACTTCTTTCTTGCTCTTCCCATTGTTCTAGGCTTTCCACAACTCGGAGTTTCCCGTCGCCTTTGCTTCCTTGTCTCCTCCAAACTAGTTAAAAGGTAATTCCTTTCTCGCTCTCGTATTATGGCTGCTCTTAGGATAGGCGGTTCTGGCCAAGGGGCGAGGGATTCTCCAGAGTCCAGGCGGGGCAGGCCTCGGCTAGTGGGATCAGGTTCCTCCTCCGGGAGTCGTCCCCTCCGAGATAAGGGGAAGGGGAAGCTATTCCCAGACTACGCCTGTGATGACGTGGCGTCGGCTGCCGTGCGTCTTAACGTGCCCCCGGTTGTCCTCCGAACGCCGTCGAGGACCATTCCTTCGGCGGTCACGGAGATTCGGGAAAGGTATCTCTGCTTCACGTACGATGTCCGAGTTCCATTCGTCGACGAGCGGATTTTCCTTCCGAGGAGCAATGAAGTCGGCGTCTACGTCGAAATGTTTCGCCTGGGTCTTCGTTTCCCGCTCAATCCCTTCCTTATCCAAGTTATGGAATATCTCAGGGTGCCGCTTTGCCAGTTCACCCCTTGCTTGATTGCGGTACTGACGGGCTTCGCTACGCTCTGCTGTACCCGCGGTCTGGAGCTGTCTCTCCCCCTTCTCTTCCATTTTTACCAGATCCAGACGGTCGGCCCGGGGTCATGGCTGCAGCTCCGAGCCCGCTCGAGGAGGGAATGCCTGATCGGGCTGCCCCGCTGGTCGGGGGATTGGAGTTTGGAATACATCTTTGTGGTCTTCCTGGGGGATGCCCAGATTTTGACAAGTTGGGGCGGGTCTGTCCAGCCTCGCCCGCCGCTAGCTCTCTCAGACGTCGACCGGGCAGCCACCGCGCTGCTGTCGACCCTCCCCTTGGAATCGAAGTCCATCTGGTCCTTGTTGGATGACCTACTCCTGAAGGCCGTCTTGTGGTCTCCGGGTAGGTCGCCTTTTCAGTCTTGAATCGCCCTGTGACTCATCCTGATTTTGGTTTCCCTTGCAGGGATGGCTGGCCGCGAGTTCGTCCGTGACGTCGATGAACTGATCCGTCGTGGAGCTGCTCGGAGCCGAGGTAGTACCTCTGGAAGGGCGCCTCGGCGGACCGTTGAGGAGGAAGTGCGCCGAGCCGAGCCTTCCGTGGGTAAGGTGGTGGCCGCGCCTCCCGCCTCTTCTTCTGGCGATCCCCTTCCTGGGGGGGTCACAAGGGCCGGACCCGCCCCCTCAGCCCAAGAGGCAGGGGGTAATGACGGGTCCGGTGCAGTCCCTCCTGCCCTTGGCGTGCCCCCTCAGGTTCCCGAGGGTGGGGATGGTGCGAGGCGGAAGCGCTCCCCTCCAGCGCCTTCGGAGCCCCACGGAGGAAAGAAGAGGAAGGAGGACGCGGATCCCTCCAGTCCGGCGGGTTCCGCGCTTCCTGCGGTGACCACCGGGGATCCTTCGGTAGCCTTGTCGACCACCCCCCTCGCAGCGTCCTCGCCCGTATCACCGGGGATCGGGGCCTTGTTGGCGAGCAATTTGGCTTCCCTTGTCGTCCCTGGGAGTTTGATGTTTGTCGACCGAGCCTTGGCCCAGCAGGTTGCCGAGGTCTCCGTCCCTCCCCGGGACCGCAGCCTCCTCAAGAAGATCCCTGCCGACAAGATGTCGGATTCGTTGGTCTGGATCCTTCAACAGGTTCGGTTATCCTGCTATCCTCTCCTTCCCTTTATCCTCTTCTTAGCCCATGTCTCGTCTTTCCAGGGTTCAGCGCTCGCTGTGGAGTTGCAGTGTCGAGCCGTCCGCTTGAGGGAGCTGGAGGAGTCCTCCATGAGGGCCCAGGAGCGGGCCGGGGCGGCGGAGGTGGCTATGACGGAGGCCCAGATGGAGTCTCGGCGTCTCAAGCTCCATGTGGCCGAGTTGGAGGGACGAGTGGGTGACCTCCAGGGAAAGCTGGAGGATGTCCGTCAGTCGGCTGAGGAAGCGGCAGAGTCGTTCCGCCTGGAGAGGGAGGAGCTTCAGAGGGAACTGTCGGATCGGCACCAGGTGACGTGGCTTGCAGAGGAGGTGGAGAGGGGCGTCGTCGAGACCCTGGGGAAGAGGATCTTCGAGGTTCTCAGGGAGGCCTTCAGTGCGTATGAAGACCTCATCGCCCCTCGGATCGTCGAAGTCGTACAGTCTTCCTTCCGGGAATGTGCGGAGCATGTTCGGCAAGCCCCTCCGCCGGTCGATCCCCCTTGCTCCGAGCAGGGGGAGGTACCCGAGGATGTGTCCTCCCGAGCCCGGGCTCCCTAAGTCGTCCCTCCTGGCCTTATCCTCAAATTTTTTAGCATCCGCTTCGCTTTGGGCCAGTCTACTTGAAATGGATCCCTGGCCCCGCTATCTCCTTCGGCTTCGCTACCGGCTCCGGGGCCAATAATTGCTTGTTGCATGGCTGCTCGCTTGGGCTATCTACTTTGGGTCTTTTGTCAACAAATTTTGCTCTGTCGGTGTCGACTTAGCTTCTGTAGGTGACGAACTTTGTCATTCGTCGTGAGTGGATTATTTGTAGAGAGTTTTCTTCGCCTCGATTCCCTGTAAATAAGACACATTTTTGTACCCTGGTTAACTGTTATAAACGAAATTGACTTACTCGGACTTCTCGTGTATTTTGCGTTGCTGCCTTGTTCTTGGCCTAGGACTGGATGACGTTCGCGTTGGCTGGGTGAATTGCCCCCAGACTTATGGGCGCAGGAGTCGGTCGGCGAGGGCAAAGCTCCTCGGCTTAGGACCGGTCGGCGTCCGTGCCTGCTGGGGGAACTGCCCTCAGACTTATGAGCGCAGGAGTCGGTCGGTGAGGGCAAAGTCCCTCGACTTAGGGCCGGTCGGCGTCCGCGCTGGTTGGGGGAATTGCCCCCAGACTTATGAGCGTAGGAGTCAGTAGGCGAGGGCAAAGCTCCTCGGCTTAGGACCGGTCGGCGTCCGTGCCTGCTGGGGGAACTCCCCCCAGACTTATGAGCGCAGGAGTCGGTCGGCGAGGGCAAAGCTCCTCGGCTTAGGACCGGTCGGCGTCCGTGCCTGCTGGGGGAACTGCCCCCAGACTTATGAGCGTAGGATTCGGTCGGCGAGGGCAAAGCTCCTCGGCTTAGGATCGGTCGGCGTCCGTGCTGGCTGGGAGAATTGCCCCCAGGCTTCCGAGCGCAGGAGTCGGTCGGCGAGGGCAGTGCCCCCCTTCCTCCTCCAGTGAGGCGGCGGTCTTCATTCTTTTGCACTATTAGTGAAATGTCAATTCCGTCGAGGATTTAAGAAAAGACAAAAAGGGAATGCAATTGTACTCTTAAGAGTCCTGTCGGACTGGTACATTTGGAGGAAAGGAAATAGGGAATAAAGCTAGACAGAGGGATGTAAACCTAGATAATCCCCTCGGACCAGGCTACGCCTGGGGGAGAGAGCTCGCCCGCTCACTCTACGATGCGGAGGGGTACTTGGATGGTGTTTATCTTCTTCCCCTTGTCCGGCTGCATGGAGGTCCCTTCCCCATGGGCCGGCTCGTCGGCTAAGCTCCTGGCGTGCCCCCGACTCATCAGCTTCTCAATGTCCTTCTTCAAGTGCCAGCGGTCTTCAGTGTCGTGGCCGTCGTCCTTGTGGTACTTGCAGTATTTCTCCTTACTCTTCCCACCTCTTTTCGCCCTCGGTGGGGGGCGATCGGTGCGTTCTTCCTTCTGCACTTGGGCGAGGACGGCGTCTGGGGTGGCGTCTCTCGTACCTTCTCCGCGCTGCCTGTTTCTCGGCCTCTTCTCAGTCCGGTATCCTTCAGGGCTGCCTCGTCCGCTGTCGCCGCGTTTGATCCCTTGAGTGGCTTTTCCTGCATCCACGGCCAAGGCCTCCTCGGTCAACATGAAGCGCTCGGCCCTTGCCATGATCCCGGGGAGGTCCTTCGGGGGATCATTGTGCAGGGACTTCTTGAGGCCTCTGTGGCGAAGCCCTTTCTTAAGGGCCGTTTGGACCACCAGGTCGGGAGGGTTGTTCACGTTCAGCCTCTCCACATTGAAGCGGCGCATGAACTGCCGGAGCGGCTCGGCCAGGCCTTGCACTATGTTGAACAGATGTGCAGCATCAGGCTTGATCTGCCTCCCCGCCATGAACTGCTTGCAGAACAACTGGGTGAGTTCCTCAAAGCTGTCGATGGAGCGGCTGGGAAGGCTGCGGTACCAGGTCCTCGCCGCTCCCCTGAGAGTAGAATAGAAGACTCGGCAGAGCAGGTCATCGTCAGCTCCTTGGAAGGACATGTCCCCCTCGTAGTCCATTACGTGGTTTCCCGGGTCCCCTATCCCGTCGTACTTCCCCAGCGCCAGGATCCTGAATCGAGAGGGGACCCGTGCGTCGGTTATTCTCCGTGATAGGGGGCACCGGTCTCCGTAGATGCCCCCGGGGATTCGACAGTCGCCTGCCTCTGGCTCGTTCGGTGGTGGAGGGTGCACAGGCGCCGGCGGGGCTGGCTCCACGGCCCTCACCACGCTGGGGGTCGGGCTGACCCGGCGCTCTCGGCTCCTCCGGCGGGAGCTCCTGCTCCGCCGTGATTGGTCTCTCGAGTGGTGTCGTTCGCTTCTCCTGCGGCGGGACGACCATGACCGACGAGATGATGCAGTCATCGATTCGCCCTCCGTCCCTTCGGTTTCTCTTCGGCTCCTTTCACGGTAAGGGGAGGAGGCGCGCAATCTCGCCTGACGGGAGCCGGACAGCGTGAACCGACGATCCGTGTTCGGTTTTTGGGTCCTGTGGTCGTCGACCATGGCGGACCGCAAGAGCGGGGGACCCCCCGCCCATCGATGGCTATCGCCCAACGTGCCTCCGTTGGATGGCACAGGGCTGACGAGCTACTGTACCGTCGCGACCAACGTCTGGAGGCTCGCGTTGGTCTCCTGAGCCAGGGCGCGGAGCTGTCCCTGCGTGGCCAGTCCTGAGCCGTCGGTCTCTTCGGTTGAGGGGGCGGGGTGATCGCCGACGGGCGTGTATTCGAGGTTGCCGTTGGATGCGCCATTCCCCTCCTCCGGGATGGGGGGCATGCGCTTCCTTCCATTGCTGGCTCGTGCCATTGTTGGTGTGGTTTGCTTCTTCGTGGGACGGTTTTCGCTTCCCACAGACGGCGCCAGATGTTTCAGAGTGTTTTCTCACTACAAAGCGTTGACCGTGGACAACCCGGTCAACGTGGTCAAGGGGCCCGTTTGGGTCCCTCGGGCGAGTCGAGTTGGTGCAGTTGAGGCTCGAGTCGGACCAGCAGACGACGTAGAGCGCGTCGACTGGGTTGAATCAGGGTCCTCGGCCGTTGGTAGGGCGAGGGGTAGCCTCGGCCCGGGTCGAGACGCTCGGCCTCGGTCAGTTGCGCTCGGCCTCGGCGGTCGGACGACGAGGGGAAGCCTCAATCGTCCAGCTGGTTGCGTGGTCGGCGAGGGGCGGAGGGGAAGCCTCGGCCCGTGGATTGGATACCCTCCTGCGTAGACGAGAACACTCGTCAGGGGGGCCGGACCTTGGTTCCGGCCAAAACCCCTCCGATTCCTAAGTCAGACAGTGATCTGAAAGAGGAGGCCCGGCGGAGACGGTACGACTCGAGAGGAGATCGGTACGGCGTCTCACGGCGCGAGCGGGGGAGAAAGGAGGAGAAGTGGGGGAGCTAGGTCGTTGATGGAGTACCTTAGGTTCTAGATACCTGAGAGGCGGTCCTTTGTCCTGTCGTCCTCCTAGCCCCTTTATAGACCTCAGCCGTGATTGCCCCCGACCCACGTCGCTCGCCCGCCCTCAATCGTGCCCCCTCGATCCCCCCCCGTCGCCGCTCCCTGCGCCATGCCAGCACCCCCCTATAACTGCCATTAAGTGGTAGCGGGATCGAGGGGGCGGTTCTCGCAGGAGTGGGCGAGTGATCGGTGTGTTACCGGGGCCGGGTCGGATCGACATTTGGGGGGGTCCCCCATAGGGCCTTATCGAGTGGGCCTGAGTGCACAGATGGGCTCTTGACCGGCGGTCGGGTCTCTGGGCTCGTGTCTTTCGGGCCTCGGGCAAATAGGCGTAACAGTATATATGATTTGTTTCAATATTTTTAAAATTTTCTTTGCTATGTGTTGAACTGCTATGTGTTTTGAATTCAAATTTCCAACCATAACTTTATTTTATTTATTTTAATTTCATGTCTTAATTTTATAATGTCAATTTTGGGTGATTTTGGAATAATGATGATGTTCACCAAGAAGTTGCATATAGTGTTATTTATGATTTCTTGAACCATTTTTGCACTTACGATTTTTCACATGACATTTACAAGTGTTTGTTACATCTGCCGAGAGAGGTCTCTATATTTGCTTTGTATAATGTAATCTAGGTTTTACTCTTGATTCAGTTACATGTAGAACATTATGCATATGAAGGATATCAATAATTTCATGTGCCTGGATGTTTTCTGGTCTTATTATTTACATTTTACTTTTGTTTTAAAACTGAATTTATAATATTTCTTCAGCAATAATCCCTATAAACTGACTTATTTGTTTCAATAAATTAGAACTTTTGCTTGCTCTTTAGTTTAACGTAAAGTGGTTGTTATGTGGAAATTTTGAATGATGAGGTTAGCATCATGGTTTATAATTTTCCATATAGTTAGTGTTGTGCTTGGATTAACATTAGCTTAAAGGAAACATATCAGAAAACTACGATTAACGAGATTGCTAGCTACATAAATACAAAGAAACATTAGTTTTAATTTTTGTCTTTTTCTTTGCGCAAGCTTTATATATTAATTAGATGCTCCTATATTAACCTTAGCATCCCTTAGCTTCTAATTTATAAGTACACTAGAAAATACGGCTCTAACAACTCCCTCGCCCTACATGACGCAGGCCCCACTTGGACTTTGGTATGTCTGTGGGTGCGGAATTGGGTGCAAGTGATTTTGTGAGAAGTGTGGGTAACTTCATTAGATTTATTTTAATTTCATTTCTTAATTTTATAATGTTAGTTTTGGATGAATTTAGAATAAGGATACAGTTCACAAGTTGCATATAAGTCTTTTTCAGTTCCCTAAACCATAGCCCCAATGTAATACTCCTACCAAATTTTTAATAAGGGGTAATTTTATTACATTAGAAAATAAGATATTAATGTATTGCGTTACTCACTCAATTCGATGGAGTTGGAGTTAAATTGTAACGTATAAATGTGAAGAAGTTTTTTTGTTTTTCTTTCATTTTTTAGTTAGGTAAAAGGATACCGTCGTAAAATCCCTTATCCAAACTTTGTTGGCATGTGGGTCCATTAGGATTTGGGGGTTCCCCCTCCATTTGGGCTTATGCATGGGGTTAGGGTTTAGGGTTGTAGTTCGGGAAGTTTTGCTTGGGAGGGATAGAGGGGATATAGGGGAGTTTGAATTCATGTGCACGTCAGGACGAGAGGTGTTTTGAACATCAAGGTGTTGTAATTATTATTGTTCGTTTAAAATTAAAGGATCCAAGATTTTGAAGGGGCAATATTTTCAATCAAATGTGCCCATAGGACACTGTTAAATCTTTAGTGAACTAAATTTTTCGGAAACTAAATTATCTGATGGGCACAAAATTTTGACAAGACCTAAAATATCTGAGAAACCAAGTAACAATTATTGTGCACTACTTATTATTGTTTGTTTAAAATTAGGGGATCTAAGATTTTGAGGGAGAATATTTTAAATGAATCGTGCCCCTAGGGCACAGGTTATGACTAGGAGAAACATTGATGACTAGAATGCTGACTAGGACAACGATAGTAAGAAAAATTATTTGAAAATAAAATTTGGGGGGAACATATTGGGGGGAAAATTAAAACTTGGGGAGAAAATTTAAATGAGGTATGATTTTTGTACGGTGAGAAAAGCTAAAGGGGGAGAAATATTTAGCTTTGAATTCACTTTGGGGGGGATTTTTACGAACAATTAAATCGTGATGGAACTATTGTGGAACTAATTCTGGACGGAGTTATTTTTTAGGGTGAACTAAATTCTCTGGAAAAACTAAATTTTGGAGTGAATTAAAATTTTTGAAATGTGAAAAATTTAGTGGTGAAAACCTTAAATTTTTTGAACGAAACTAAATATTAAGTGTACTAAATTTTGGGATGAACTAAGATTTTGGGACGAATTAATTTCCTGGGATGATCTAAATTTTCAGGGAAACTAAGATTTTTAAGCAGGGAATATCTTAAATGAACCATGCCATACGGGTACGGGTTATGACTAGTACATATATATTGAAGGATATAAGTACATACGATACTGTACAAAGTACAACAGGGGATGAAATATATAAGGTCCCGAAACACACAAAACGGTGTCCACACATCAAGTACAACTCACTCCCTATTCTACTCATGTGTAGCCAGCTCCACGAAATCGCCCTCAGATGGCTCCACCTCTAGCTCGAATCCCTGGCTAGTCTCCTGGATAAGGTCATGTCTTGTAGTCGCAAGCTCTAATCCTGGACAAAAGGGGGAGGGATACGTCAATACGTACCCAGTAGGAACTAACAACCCTAGATAGATTTACCATTCTTAAAATCATCGTACCTAGCTAATGATTAGGCTACATGTGATAATAAATGGCAGACTAATAAATTTCATAATTTAAAGCGGGAACATGATTCTGATAATAAAAGGAAGTACAACGGAAATAGTGCACAAGAGGATATTCAGGCAGAAAAGTAACTGAACGACTACAATTAAAAAAAGAATTATCAGAACAACATTTCAACTATTGTTAATTTGCTATGGTTATGATTTGGAAATCTAGGTTAGAAGGTAGGACATAAGGCACTGGACCTTACCCAGGGTGGGTGGAAAGGTGGTACCCCACCAGCGACACAAGCACGGTGACAAACGGGGCCTTTCCTAACTCTCCCGTTTCGGGAGTAGGAATATCATATCATACACATCAATTACCTCATGGTGCATCACGAGTACACCATGGGCCTCTCCATCTCTGCCAACTCCCTCTGCTGACTGCCAGGAGTGCAAATGAGATCCATATCAATCTAGTCTAGTCCTTATCGGTATATTTTACCTGGTTTTTCCCCAACCCCGTGTCTGGAATTCTCACCTACCTCGAGGTAGATCGAGTCATCCAGGTGGTTATCACGCTCATGATTACTCACTCTTAAATATGACATTGTTCATTATCTCTACATTTACACGGTCTCATCTACTGCTAATCGTGTCATCTCATTACAGTCATCATTTCATCAATGTCGTGATTAAAAGAACATTATCTCATCACAAATCTAATAAATGGATCAACACGATATTACATCACAACCATTCTTACATAAATGACATGATTAAGCTATCATTATCGCATCCAAATATAACAACATGGAACTCAACATAACATGACACATCGAACATGGCCATTACATGGAACATAGGTCATGGACGTACGTTAACATGGAACTAACATGTCTATTAACATGGATATATGAATACGTGACATAGGCATAAACATGCAAGCATTACATGTAATGGCAAGGGCTATGTCTCCCTACAAACAATTTTAAGCTCAACATGGCAAACATACTAGTATGAACATTAGAAGCATATTAGCATGGACATAATTTTAAGCTCAACATGGCATAACATACTATTATGTATATTTGAAGCATATTAACATGGACATAGTTTTAAGCTCAACATGGCATTGTTGAATATTGGATCCCCCAATGTGTTTTTGATGATAAACAAACATAATCAATTGTGACTAATCCGCATGTTTTGTAGTCAAGGAGAGCATCCTCAATACATCAAATGAAGATGATGACTCAGATCATTGATGCAATGACATCAATCAATGAAACATGGAAATCAAGAAGTGAACGCAAGGAAGTCAAAGCGTTGAACACAACAAGCTCAATGGCTATCAAGGAGTGATCTCAAGGAAGTCAAAGTATTGGACTTCACAAGCTTAAAGGAATTCTTCAAGGCATTCAATATGAAGTGAATGGGAGAAATATGTAAACCTTATTTCTTTACTTCTTAGTTGAATTAGCATGTAAAGCCTTGAATAGACTCATTAGAATATCACTCATAACACTCACAAAACACTTTAGATTTTATATCATTGAGTGTCATAGGGTTAGAACTTGAATAACTCAAAGAAGAGTTTTTCAGCCTACATCAGACACCTGGTGTTTGGCCTCCAGACTTCTGGTGATCATATGCATTGTGTTCTTCAAAACCCTATCATGATCAGACACCTCAAGTTCTAATTTCAGACGTTTGAACAAATCGTCAGACGACTGGATGATGAACTCCAGACATCTGATTAATTCAAACCGAAAGTCCAGTAACTCGGCCTCTGATGACTGACGAAAATCAGACGTCTGGATATATACATCAGACGTCTGGCAAATTAGTGCAAATATTTCCAGTAGCTCTTTTCTGTGGTCAGTTATGATTAGGCGTCTGATGTTGTATCACCAAACATCTGAACAGTTGACCAGACATCTGGATGATGAACATCATACACTTAGATAATCAGACCAACAATATTCCAGTAACCATGTTGCTCACTGTCTGTATGAACAGACATCTGATGCCTTTGTGCCAGATGAGTGAGTAATGGAGCAGACGTCTGGGAAGTCTTCTTCAGACGTATGTTATATGTCCGTTAGACTGCATTTAATGCCCAGTTAGAACAGTACAACAGCCGATTGGTTACTCTTCATTAGGCGACTGGTGACTAGGATTTCTACCAGTTAATATCCGTTTGAAGCATTAAATGCTTGGGCTCTTTAGCTGATTTGGAGCAGATTTCCATGGCTTATAAATAGGGCTTTAATGTCTTGACTTGAGAGGTTAGCTTAGCATCAAATACTTCATTCAATACACTGTCAAGTGATTCCAAGTCATTAACTTCTCAAGTAGAGCATTCAAGAGCATTCAAAGCAATTCAAGCTCAAGCTCTAAAGATTAACTTGTCTCCAAAGCTTTCAAGATCAGCTTCTAGCATTCATTGTTACACATCTTGAGACAAGTTAGTAAGTTATCTCACTCTAATCATTTTGAGCATGTCACACGCACCTTTTTGCCTAATTCTTAGTAGTATTATTCAAGGCATAGGTTGTGAAGTTGTTTCATATTTCGTTCTATCATTCTCTTGATATTTAAGAAGTACCTCTCGGTTGTGAGAGAAGTCCATTCCCAATTTGTGGGAAGTGAAAGAATGGTTCCTCTTGGTTGTAAGAGTAGTCCATTCCCGGTTTGAAGGAAGTGGAAGAAAGTTGTATTGGTTTTGTTAGTACACGGGTACAAATCCAACTGGAGTATCTGCATATCCAACCCATTTGGCATCATCAACCCGATACCGCCCCGCTCATAGCGGAGTACCGACGTGTCAGACGAATGAGTCGTTCGACCGTTGGGCTGATGCTAACATGCAGGAAAAAGTTAATGTGACCAATTAAATGGGCAGCCGTTAACTTGAATCCCAGAGAAGATCGTGCCCGAATCAATGAGGGACGGTTACACACCATCAAGTGGGAATTACCTATAAATAGGCCAAAGAACGAAGATAAAGGGGTTCCATTTTTCCAAGGTAAGAGGTCTAAAAGATAGAACTCTGCTTTCTCAGCTGATACTTCATATACATTCAAGCTTGCACCGCCAGTCTTGAGATGAACCTCCGTGGGTCGATCTCAGCTGCACCAAGCTTCCTCTCTTCCTTAAGCTCCCATACTAACTTAAGTATCGGAGGGGATTTGGGTCGGAACCCAGATCCGACCCTCCTAACATGTCCCTGTGGTGCAGATCGACGATCATCATCCATCGTCGAGGGTCGTTATCAGCTTTTCGGCCTCAATTGATCAACGCATCTGACGCTCGAAGGTCAATCGAGCACTGCATCATCTTCAACTATCAACACCCGACCCTGGTTCTCCCAACCAAGCGTCCCACTCCAGCTGCTGACGAGGCTCTAACTCAGCATCTCGAGTCTACGTTAGCTTGATAACTATCTCGATCAATTTTGGCCTTAACAGTTTAGCACCATCTATGGAAAACCACAAGTCGACATCCCGATCGATGAATCACTCGACCATTTCGACTCTACCATACACATCCTCCGAGGATGCCAAGAGACCTCCCAGTGTCGGTCTCATCAGCATGATAATGGGAGGTCCCCGCACCCGGAGTTATCGACCTCTCTCCAAAGCTCTTATACCAGAAGGTTGATGATAGTGATGGGAAATCGAATCCCACCCCTAAGTTGTTTTGATGATGAGCACAACAAATGATATTAGTGTACTAATTACACTATTACTCAAGTGTGCAGGTTGTGCGAACAATAAGCTTTTACGCATACTCCGAAGAAGCTCAACTACACTCAAAAGACGAATACGAATTTGCTAGCTACACGTCAAGCACAAGTATAGCTCAATGATGAAGCTCATGCAAAGTGCTCAAGATTAATGAAGAAGAAGCTCAAATTCAGGAGAAGCGCGCATCTACTTCAATCATCTAAACGACTTCCTAAAGATCTTGTCTTAGTCTAAGTGTGTGAGTTTTTTGTTTCTTAGGATTATGTCAAAGCCAAACTAGATATCGCACACACACAAATGATTTCGAAGAAAAATGTTGTAAATGTTTTTAAAATCCTTTTTAACTCTTGAGAGCAAAAGCTAGGCGATCTATTATCAGTAGTCAACGTCCAATACACCCATGAGTTGATTACACTTCTCAACTAGCTAAGTTTCAGAAAAAACTGCTCTGGGAGTCGACTACCAGAGGAGGGAGTCGACTACCAGCTGAAAGCAGAATTTCTACTGAAATTCTCTGGGAGTCGACTACCACTCTGAGGGAGTCGACTACCAGCTGTCGTTTTCCAACGACTCTGCTTCCTGATTTCACTCCATTTCCATATCTGTTTGGGCTGAAAGTCAAATCGTTTGAAATTCAAATTCTTCTCTTGAAATTCTATAAATAGACTCATATGAGATCATTTCTAAACACATCTAATCTCTCTATTCTATTAAGCAAAAATTCTAAAGGATCTCTCGTCGCTCTATTGCTCTCATCGATATAGCCAACTTTGTTTTGAATTTCTGATCTCTAATCTTGTTCTAAAGTTATTCTTTTTTAGATCTATATTTTTAGCTTGGCTATTTTTTCAAAAATAATTTTTAAAAATCCTTGTTCTTCAATTTTCATTCTTGAAAGGAATTTTATAAAAACTAATGTCTAGATCACAAAGAATCATCTTATAATTTTGTTACGACCTAAAGATCGTGGTAGTCCGACCTTCTGCCCCAGTCCATCAAATAACATGTCGGCTCGCCCCTCCTCCACAAAGGCCAGCTTGCCCAGCGACAGGAAGCTCCTCGCCCCAACTTCAGAGGCCACTCGCTTATTTTCCCATGCCAGCAGGGCGACTGTCGACCCTGAAGCCCGACACGACTGGGGAAGGGCGCACTCTGCCACGGTCCTAGCCGGTCGCGTGTCCGTTCCCCCCCCCCCCCCCGGCTCGTTGAAAATAGCACGCAAGGTGTATGATCAGACCGATCGTCCTCAGTCAGTGGCGACCGAGCGACCCATCGGTAGTCCCGCTCCTCGATGCACTCTGAGGACCATTTGGCACATCGGATATGACAAACAACCTAATATAAGGATGCTACTGACACATCTGTCATCCGACCGTCTGACGAAGCACCCCCTGGCCGCTGTGCCCCCTGACACTTGGTGCTTTCGGCCCTGACATCCTGACAAAAGCACCCCTTGCGGTTGCGCCGTCTGACAAAAGCGTGGCTAGTGCCCCTGACCCTGACATCCTCGTCTGAAGCTTCTGCCGACAGATGGGCCAACTCATCACGTCCAGTCAGCACGCCAGGTCAGCTTCACCTAACCGCCTCCATCAGGTATAAATACCCCTTTTCCTCCATCGGGGAGAGGGTTGGAAAATTATCTCTGAATCTTATTACTCACACACAAGAGCAAAGGTCTTCCATATATTTGTTCTTCCACATCCGATAGCTCGACACGTACGGTTGACTCACTCTTAGTCCGACCTGCGTGCCTGGCCCCCGCTTTAAGTCCTATTACTAACTTAGGCATCAAAGAGGCTAAGGGTTGGACCCCAACCCGGCCTTTCTGACTAACTGTTCCTTGTGCAGGCCAGCCCGTCATCTCGGTTCGCGCTCTGTTCCCACCCCTGGCAGTGCAGTCACCATGCGAACCCCCAGCGGAATCGATTCCATGGTCAGCCTTCACAGTGCGCTCAGCCTCATCAATACACTCATTTCCTGTCAAATAGCCTATCCCAACCCTCATCCTAATCACAACCGTCATGCCCTAGGTTCCCTCTAATACAAATTCATTGTACGCGAGTTCTACCCTGGAACAATTGGCGCCGTCTGTGGGAACGAAGGGTCACACCCATGTCTAACTCCATACCCAACAACCGAAACCCTGACCACGACAAAGAACCCCTAGACCAAGAATCACATTCTCACCCAAGGACCCCAGCCACCAATCCACCCCCCCCCCCCCCCCCCGGGGCGGAGGTCGAGACTGTCCTGGCCTTGGCCCATGCGGTGCAGCAAAGCTTTGAGGCCTTCACTAAGATCATGGAAGGCTTCGCGGAGACCAGGACCGAAGTGCCCCTGCCCCTCTGAGCCCCCGAACGTGAGACGAAATCTTCACCCTCAGTTTGAAGAAGAAGTGGGGCAAGAAGGGCTCACCGAGGAGATAGCGGCCCAGCAAAGGCTCTTGGACGAAGAGATGGAGGTCGTGTGGCTGTGCAGGCGCCAGGAGGAAGCGACGGCTACTCAGAGACACTTAGACGAGGCAGCCGAGGCCGCCCTGTAAGCCCGCCGCGATGAGGAAGCCGCTCGTCGCCAGCTCCGGTTCATCATCATGGAGCGCGAACGACTCCGGCGGGAGAATGAGGAGAACCGGGAGATCCTGGAGATGTCAACCTCGGCCCGACGGCGCAGAAACGTGTGGGGCCCGTCGTAAGTCGGGTTCCCACCTCGAGGGAGGAGCCATCCGCGATGGCCCCTCTCCCCATCGGAGCGTGGCGACCATCGCCACCGCGACCGGGACCGGAGCCGCACCCCAGATCGCTTCAACGAGGAAACCATCCGTCAACAACTCCGCCTCCTTACCGCGGAGCGCGAGAGACTCCAGAGGGAGAATCATGAGCATCGGGAGATCCCAGTGGTGTCAACTTCAGGCTGACGATACAGGAACGCCCACAGTCTGCCCTTAGTCGGATCTCCACCGCGCGGGAGAAGTCCTCCGCGACGACCACCTCACCCTCCCGGGGCACGATGACCGTCGACAGCCAAGGCGGGAGCGAAGCCGAACCCCAGAAAGGCAGAGGGAGTGCACACCCGAGCGCCCCGCCTACCCAGAGGAGGACACGCCACTGTCGCGACGGATCACTTCGGCCCCGAGACCCACGAGGTTTAAGCCCCCCCCCCCCCCCCCCCCCCCCGACTAGCAACCTACCATGGGAAAGGCGACCCCCTCATGCACGTGCGCCTGTACCGAGGGGCGATGGAGATGCAGGACGTAGACGACGCACACCTTTGTCTGGGCTTCCAGCAAAGTTTGCAAGATTTGGCCCTGGAATAGTACCACACCCTGCCTGCACGATCCATCGAGAGCTTCGGCGAGTTATCTCACAAATTCTACCAGCAGTTTCAGGCCGGGCGCGCCAGAAAGAAGCCCATAGACTAACTCAGCACGATAGTCCAAGAGGAAGGGGAGACGACTGGGAAGTACATACGCCGCTTCCAGGACGAAAGGTGGGGGGTGGTGGCCTGCGGCGACGAAGTTCTCATGCTGGCCTTCAAGACTGGATTGGGGAATCGAAGCCTACACAAATCCTTGCTCCGAGACCTGCCAGCCGACTACGATGCGCTAGTCGCTCAGGCGGAGAGGTACACTCTGAGAGAGGAGGCTCTCGGTGCGAAGAGACCGATCACCCCGACAAGGTCATCCCAAGGCGAGCCTCGGTCCTATCCCAGGCCGAGGCAAGAAGATGGGCCTCAGGGCCGCGATCAGCTGACTCAGCCAAGACGCGACCCAGTGGGGCATCGCCCACAAGATCGCCCGGGCCCAGTACGAGAGTTTGCCCCCACCAGGGTGCCCACTCGGGCGACCCCGAGGTTGGAGGGACCCCTGCAGGTCCAATACATGCATCTCAACGCCCCCATGATAGAGGTATTGGCCGCGGCGACAAGGGCCGGACTGCTACCGAACCCACCCAGAGAGATGAAGTCGGACACAGTAAGACGAGATCTCCAGAAATATTGTCGGTACCACCAGGATCACTGCCACGACACCAACATTTGATTCACCCTTAAGAGGGAGATTGAGCGACTGATCCAAGCGGGCCATCTGTGGGGCTTCGTCGAAGGCAGGGCCCGAGAAGAGAGAGCTCCATGAGGAGCGCGAATGACGGACCCACCCCCAAGCAACAAATGTGAATAGCCTCGCCTGCCAAGGCCGGCCATGCTCATAAACGTGATATGCGACGGGCCATCCTCAGGAGGAGCATCGTCGTCAAGCAAGAAGGTGTACGCACGGCAGGTAATGGCGGCGGGCCTAGGCAGTGAGGTGAAGCGGAGAAGGATGGCTCGACCCCCCCACAGATGAAGATCTGGAGGGAGTCGAGCTACCACATGACGATGCTATCGTCATCGAAGCTCAGATCGGACGGCCATCATCAGCCGCCTCTTGATCGACACCGAAAGCTCATGCGACATTTTGTTCATGTTGACGGTGGAGAAGATGGGGCTGAAGCAGGCGGACTTGAGGCCTTGCACGGGACCCATCGTCGACTTCATCGGCCACTCAGTTCCCATTGCCGGGGTAATCACCTTGCTGATTTCGCTCGGGGAAGAGCCGAGGGTCGTCATGCGCATGATGCAATTTGTTGTCGTCAATATTGCATCGATGTACAAGGGGATCATAGGGCGATCTTACATGACGGCCATTGAAGTGCACCCCAGCCTGCTCCATCAGATGGTCAAATTCCAAACTCCGCGAGGGGTGGGACTGGTGGGGGGAGCCAGAAGCTATCCCAGAGCTGCTATGTGGGGTCAACCAAGCATAAGGGTTCGAAGCAGGCCTTATCGGTCGACCTCCTCGATGAGAAAGAGGATTATTGCGGCCTGCGACCAACCCCTATGGAGGAGGTCGAAGAAGTGCCCGTGGCCGTGGAGGAGGACAAGACTGTCTCTATTGGCACGAAGCTCCCGGCCTCTCTGAGGGCGGACCTCATCAACCTTCTCAGAGAGAACGTGGACATATTCGCCTGGTCGCCCTCGGACATGCCTGGAGTCGATCCAGTGGTGATCTTTCACAAGCTGAATGCAGACCCGAAATCTCGACCGGTCCGACAAAAGAAGAGGGGTGCTGGAGGAGAGAAGATGAAGGCAGCCGACAAAGAAGTGGAGCGACTTCTCCAGGCCAAGTTCATCAGCTATCTGGATTGGCTGGCCAACGTCGTCTTGGTGAAGAAGGCCAATGGGAAGTGGCGCATGTGCATCGACTTCGTGGATCTTAACAAGGTGTGCCCGAAAGACAGCTTCCCGCTACCGAGGATCGACCACCTAGTCGACCAGGCATCTGGCTACGAGTTGCTGAGCTTTAGGCTACAACTAGATCCCAATGGCAAGGGAGGACGAGGAGAAGACGTCCTTCATCACCGACAGGGGCACCTTCTGTTACACGAAGATGTCCTTCGGACTAAAGAACGCTGGGGCGACCTACCAGCGGATGGTGGACAGGATATTCAGCTCGTAGGTCGAGCGGAATCTGGAGGTCTACATCGACAACATGCTGGTTAAGAGCAAGAAAGCCCCGGACCACCTCGTCGACCTACGAGAGACGTTCCAGAAGGGGTGCCAATATGACTAGAGGCTGAACCCGGCGAAGTGCATATTCGGCGTGCAGTCGGGAAAATTCCTTGGCTTCATGATAACGAAGCAAGGAATTGAGGCGAACCCTGACAAGGTGTCGACCCTTATCAATATGGCGGAGCCTCGGACCATCCGAGACCTGCAACGGCTGAACGGCAGGATCGCGGTGCTGGAAAGGTTCCTGTCGAAGTCGGTGAAGAGATCTCTCCCCTTCTTCAGAGTCTTACGAATGGCCCTCAGCACGGCTAAAATTGATAGAAAGGTGATCCAGTGGGAAGATGACTGTGCACAAGCGTTTGCAGAGCTGCGGACTTACCTGTAGAACCCACCGCTACTCGCTAAGCCCGAGGAGGGAGAACAGCTGGGGTTGTACATGGCCACCAATGAAGAGGCCGTCAGCTCAGTCTTGATCTAGGAGGAGAAGAGCGTGCAGCGGTCGGTCTACTATGCAAGCTAGATTCTTCGAGGAGCGGAGACTCGTTACAGCCCCATCGAGAAGGTCGCCTACTGTCTAGTCACAACTACGAGGAATCTTCGACCGTACTTCTCGGCCCACCCCATCGCTGTCCACACTAACCTACCCCTCGAGAAGAACCTGAAGAGGTTAGAGTGGTCAGGCAGAATGCTCAATTGGAGCATCGAGCTCAGCAAGTTCGATATAACGTATAAAATCCGGACGACGATCAAGGGCCAGGCACTGGCAGACTTTGTGGTGGAGTGCATGG
This sequence comes from Scilla litardierei, assembly GCA_030789695.1. Classification (NCBI taxonomy): domain Eukaryota; kingdom Viridiplantae; phylum Streptophyta; class Magnoliopsida; order Asparagales; family Asparagaceae; genus Scilla; species Scilla litardierei. The sequence goes on from CM061141.1 coordinate 115,277,843, forward strand.
TGGAGGACCTTCTGGGCGAGCTACCGAGCGCACCACCGACGGCCACATCTCAGAGAGCGATGGGAGTAGCCGGACCCTCGAAGCCCATCCAAGAGGAAGTGGGCAGATTGTGGACCATTTACGTTGACGGGTCAGCCACAGGATCCGGGACGAGGGTAGGCATCGTCATCCAAACACCCGACGGTTGCCTACTGGACTACGCCCTGCGCTTTAACTTCCCGACGACCAACAATGTCACAGAGTACGAGGCTGAGGTCAACGGGTTGAAGCTCTGCCGAGCTATGGGGGCGACGAATGTGTTGTTGCTTAATGATTCGCGGCTCGTTGTCCAACAGTTCCTGGGGAGCTTCGAGGCCCGAGAGGAGAGGATGAAACGCTACCTCAAGCACATCCAGGCTGAGCTCCAGAAATTTAAGAGAGCAAAGGTTCGGCATCTACCTCGCTCCAACAACCTCCGAGCTGACGCCCTGTCGAAGCTGGTCTCCTCCTCTCCGACCGAGATTGGAAAGGCCATCTATGTCGAGAATCTGCTGATGCCCACCGTTGAAGAATAAGAACTAATGTGCGTCGGCCAGACGACGACGTGGATGACCCTAATAATGAAATACTTGGAAACGGGGGCCCTGCCCAAGGAGCGGCTGCAGGCCAAGAAGATAGAGAGGCGGGCCTTGTCGTTCGTGCTCTTCGACGGAGTGCTATACCGTCGGTGTTGCGCCAGCTTCGACGTCCTGCGTACCTGAAGTGTCTTGGGCCAGAGCAAGCTGAGCAAGTCATCCGCGAAGTGCACGAGGGCTTCTACGAGAATGACCACGGTGGGCACACTATCGCCCATAAGATAATGCGCCAGGGTTACTACTGGGCAACTATGATCCACGACACGGTCCGGTGCATCAAGAAGTGCGAGGCATGCTAGAAATTTGGCAAACACACGGCGGCGCCTCCAGCCAACTTGGTGCCTATCGTAAGCCCAATCTTGTTTGCCAAGTGGGGGCTCGACATCCTCGGACCCTTTCCAAAGGCCTCCAGGGGGAAATACCTGGTCGATGCCGTGGACTACTTCACTAAATGGGTCGAGGCCGAACCCGTGGCACGTCTCGCATTGACGGACATGAAGGGCTTCATTTGGAAGTCCGTGATCTACCGCTTTGGGATACCCCGTTCTATAGTGACGGATAACGGAAGACAGTTCGATTGCGAGGGCTTCCGAGATTTCTGTTCAGGTTGGGGGATCAAGCTTCACTTCGCATCTGTTGCCCATCCTCAATGCAATGGGATGGCAGAGGCAGCAATAAATGCATATTGGGCCCCTGAAGAAGAAGGTCGACGACGTCCTCGGAACATGGGTGGACGAGCTACCAGGCATTCTCTGGTCATATCTCACGACCCAAAAAGCCTCTACCGGATAGAGCCCGTTCATGCTGGCGTTTGGGTCAGAAGCGGTCGTTCCCATGGAGGTTGGAGAGGAGACTCTTCTGATTCGGTACTTCGACGAAGATATCAATGTGGAGGGCCTCGGCCTCAGCCTCGAGCTCATCTACAAAATAAGAGATTGGGCTCTGACAAACCTTGTCCGGTACAGCCAGAGGATGGCCCGGCACTACAACTCTCGGGTGAAGAAACGGAGTTTCAGGATCAGCGACTTGGTCCTCAGAGACGCTGCCTTCAAGCCCGAGACCGCTCGCCGAGGGAAGCGGGCAGCAAAATGGGAGGGGCCCTATGAAATCATCGACATCGTCGGGCCGGCCACATATATCCTGGCAACCCTAGACGGAGGCGAGCTAGCTCGCCCGTGGAACGTCGAGCACCTACTGAAATACTATTAGTGATTGTGAGCTCTTAATAGAATACTTTCTTTTCTACACACTATCAATTTTTGCCATCTCCAGTTGAAAAATTTCAGTTTAACGTACAAGACTCTGCGGCAGGATCCATCCTCGCCACCCAAACCGGAGAAGGGCACGGGCCGGGCTACGCGCTCGCTCCCTCCCCCCTCAAGTAAAGACTCCAGGGTAAGCCTAAAAAGCTTTGCCACCCAAACTGGAGAAAAGGGCAGGGCCGAGCAACGCGCTCGCTCCCCCTATAAAGGCTCAGGGCAGGATCCGTCCTCGCCACCCAAACCGGAGAAGGGCACGGGCCGAGCTACGCGCTCGCTCCCCCCTCAAGTAAAGACTCCGGGGCAAGCCTAAAAAGCTTCGTCACCCAAACTAGAGAAAAAAGGCACGGGCCGAGCTACGCGCTCGCTCCCCCCTATGAAGACTCCAGGACAGGATCTATCCTCGCCACCCAAACCGAAGAAGGGCATGGGCCGGGCTACGCACTCGCTCCCCCCCCCCCCCCCTCATGTAAAGACTCTGGGGCAAGCCTAAAAAGCTTCGCCACCCAAACTGGAGAAAAAAGGCACGGGCCGAGCTACGCGCTCGCTCCCACCTACGAAGACTCCGGGGCAGGATCCGTCCTCGCCACCCAAATCGGAGAAGGGCACGGGCCGGGCTACGTGCTCGCTCCCCCCACAAGTAAAGACTCCGGGGCAAGCCTAAAAAGCTTCGCCACCCAGACTGGAGAAAAGAGGGACGGGCCGAGCAATGCGCTCGCTCCCCCCAGTGAAGACTCCAGGGTAGGATCCGTCCTCGTCACCGAAACTGGAGAAGGGCACGGGCCGGGCTACGTGCTCGCTCCCCCTCAAGTAAAGACTCCAGGGCAAGCCTAAAAAGCTTCGCCATCCAAACTGGAGAAAAAGGGCACGAGCCGAGCTACGTGCTCGCTCCCCCTACGAAGACTCCAGGGCAAGATCCGTCCTCGCTACCCAAACCGGAGAAGGGCACAGGCCGGGCTACGCGCTCACTCTCCCCTCAAGTAAAAACTCTAGGGCAAGCCTAAAAAGCTTCGCCACCCAAACTGGAGAAAAAGGGCACGGGCCGAGCTACGCGCTCGCTTCCCCTATGAAGACTCTGGAGTAGGATCCGTTCTCGCCACCCAAACCAGAGAAGGGCACTGGCCGGGCTACGCGCTCGCTCCCCCCCTCAAGTAAAGACTTCGGGACAAGCCTAAAAAAGCTTCGCCACCCAAACTGGAGAAAAAGGGGACGGGCCGAGCTACCTGCTCGCTCCCCCCTACGAAGACTCTGGGGCAGGATCCGTCCTTGCCACCCAAACCGGAGAAGGGCACGGGCCGGGTTACGCGCTCGCTCCCCCTCTCAAGTAAAGACTCTGGGGCAAGCCTAAAAAGCTTCGCCACCTAAACTGGAGAAAAAGGTCACGGGCCGAGCTACGCGCTTGCTTTCCCCCTACGAAGACTCCGAGTCAAAATCTGTCCTCGCCACCCAAACCGGAGAAGGGCATGGGCCAGGCTACGCGCTCGCTCCCCCCTCAAGTAAAGACTCCGGGGCAAGCCTAAAAAGCTTCACCACCCAAACTGGAGAAAAAGGTCATGGGCCGAGCTACGCGCTCGTTCCCCCCTACGAAGACTCTGGGGCAGGATCCGTCCTCGCCATCCAAACCGGAGAAGGGCACGGGCCGAGCTATGTGCTCGCTCCCCCCCAAGTAAAGACTCCGGGGCAAGACTAAAAAGCTTCGCCACCCAAACTGGAGAAAAAGGGGCACGGGCCGAGCTACGCGCTCGGTCCCCCCTACGAAGACTCTGGGGTAGGATCCGTCCTCGCCACCCAAACCGGAGAAGGGCACGGGCCGAGCTACGCGATCACTCCCTCCCTCAAGTAAAGACTCCGGGGCAAGGCTAAAAAGCTTCACCACCCAAACTGGAGAAAAAGGACATGGACCGAGCTACGCGCTCGCTCCTCCTACGAAGACTCCAGGGCAGGATCCGTCCTCGCCACCCAAACCGGAGAATGGCACGGGACGAGCTACGCACTCGCTCCCCCCTCAATTAAAGACCCCGGGGCAGGATCCGTCCTCGCCATCCAAACCGGAGAAGGGCACGGGCCGAGCCATGCGCTCGCTCCTCCCTTAAAGCAAAGACTCAGTGGTGAAGAAAAGGAGGACGGGCCGAGCTAAGCACTCGCTCCCCCCTCGAACAGAGACCCAGAGGCCCCATGACCCAAACGGGAGAAAATGACAAGGGCACACGGACTGAGGCAGGCCTCGCGCAGGGCTAGAACCTCCGATCAATGCATGGTCCCGATAAAGCAGGCCCCTGACGCGACTCGTCACAATGAAAGGACGCTTAGAAAACCCGCCATTATTGACGACACATCCCCTGAGAGGCACTGGCTGATGCTTCACCTGACACCACCCGACAAAAAGCGGTTTCGAATGGATTGACCCTGACAGGCCAGCCAATGGGGCCAGCTCATCACGTCAGCCTACCGGATGCTATCAGCCCTCACCATCTATAAATACCCCCCTTCTTCCCTCGAAGAAACGGAGGGGGAGAGCGAGTAAGCTTCAGTCCGCCTCCCATGAAGGTTGAGAAGGGGAGAGATACCCCCCAATCATTCTCTCCTCGACAACCCAGAACGTCTGCGCCGGATTTGCCTTCAGACACCCCCTTCTCAAGAGCAATCCGTCGTTGGCCCGATCGTGAGGAAGGCTCCCGGTCGACGACTGACCGCACCTCCCCGATGGTCTATTCCTCTTACACGTGGATTGCTGATGGTCTATTTCTCTTACACAAGGGACGGCCCATCTTCCACTCCTTGACTCCCCTGGACGACTGACGACATGGGAACAGGAGGACCTGTGGCAGACCGCCCCTCCCGACCACCACCTGCTCCACGATGACCCCCGTCGGTAGGAAAGGCAAAAGCCACCCGAGCTGCGATGGTCGACATCGCTGGTTACGGGGCCGCCCTGGCAAATCACCCCACCGGGCGTACCAGCCTCCAACGGCCCGCCTTCCACTCCTTTATCTTCCCATGGAGGCGACACCACCATCGTCTGCTCATGCTCCTCCTCTCCCAGGGTATCCCTTCAAATCGGGGATTCACCGGAGAGAGACCTTGCAACCCTCCATGGTCGAGGAGGTGAAAAAGGATGCAGCGAGCAATGGTAGAGAAGGAAGGCCATGCCAGAAAAAGGAGTTCGCTCATCTTGATGTAGTTTACAGTAAAGTGAAACGACTTCCCAACCCGCCAACGGATCGGATCACACTTATTTAACCACTGTCGTCTTTGTCAACTTCTTGTAAAGTTAATGAAAAGACTACCTTAAGTGAATCGCCAAAGTCTAAGGGACAACTAACCTAATTATGATCCCCATCGAACTCCAGGGCGAGCTTATGGAGCTCTGCCACCCAAACCTGAGAAGGGCACGGGCCGAGCTACGCGCTCGCCCTTCCCTACTCGTGCGACTCGTTATGTCTTACTGATGTTTGATTTTACTTGAATTGTGCAAAGGTAATAAAAGTTTATACACTGCATCGCAAAAAATCATGCTCTATTCAAAAAACAAGTTTTGATACAAATAAAGAGGGGCGAACTTACAAAATGGATCCCCCTTTAGTTCGACCCCTGGGAACATTACAAAAAGAGAGGAGTAAACCCGAAATTCCTAGTATGGTGCCTACAAGGCCGCCCATTTGCCGTCTACTCAGCCCCCTCCCCGGAGCCGCCCTCAGCCCCCCCCCCCCCCCCCCCCCCCTTTTGCGAAGCGTCGCCCGACGCCTGATCTTTGATCCTCTGCCCCTCTGTGTCAACCTCGGGGGCTACTTCTTCATCCTTGTCTTCTTCCCCCTCGGAGGCTGCCAAAGCCTCAAAGTTGACATCCAGCATAGGATGAAGAGCTTGGGCCCTCTCCACGATCCTCTGGAGGCATGCCTCCCACCCTTCTCTTCGGCCCCTCTCTAGACCCCTCTCTTGCCCTTCCCCCTACCTGCCTCCCGCGCTTTCTTCTTGGCCTCGGCTAGCCGGGAGGCAAAGGTCGTCACTTGGAATTGCCGGAATTCCTCCAACCTCATCAGTAGCTCCTCCTTTGCGGCCTTCACTTGCGACTCCAGATCGCCTACACTGGCCATACCCTGCTCAGCATCGCTCTCTAGCTCAGACTGACGGGTGCGTCTGTCAGCGATCTGCTTATCCAAGTCCACCACATGCGCCTGGTACTCCTTGATCGAAATCCGCTGCTTGACGAACGACTTCTTCAGCTTGGCATACTGGGCCTTCTCCCGGTCGAGTTCCCTCTTCATCCTCGCCACCACGGCCTCAGCCTTGTTGATATTTGGGGTATGGCGCTGCAAAGCAACCATCGAAGTCGCAGCCTGCACGCCCAAACAAGGAAGACTTCGACGGCGGTAAACAAAAAAAAACCCATAAAATAGTCCGCCAACAAACCTGCATGATGTGCCAATTCACGATAGCACCCAGCCTTTCCACACCCACATGCGATATAGATTCTCTGTCCATGGGCAGTTGGCAGTTTTCGGTGATCCTCGCCGCCACGCCAGCCTCATCGAAAACAGACTCACTCGTGCTGACTGGATAGGTCGACCCCAAGAGGATGTCCGTCGGGAATTTCTCGACGTCAGGCTTTGTCGACAGAAACCTCGCCAGCTTCTCCTTGCAGCTCGGATGGGCAGGCCTTGTTGGATCTGGATCCTAGCCTAGAGGGGGGGTGAATAGGCTAATAAAAAATTCTCGTGCAACCCACGAGAAATCACACGCAGTTAAAAGCACAACCAGAGTAATGAAAAGCAGACACAGAGTACACAGCAGATTTACCCTGGTTCGGTCGTCCCAACGACCTACTCCAGCCCCCAAAGCTAATACTAGATTGAATAGTGCAATAGGTACAAAGTCACAAGTTAGAGCACGCTCAGAGCACCCTCTACGTCCCTACACTCGCCAGACTCTCAGTACCCCACACACAGTGTTTCCTCTCACTATCAATCCTAGCAAAGCTTTCTACCAGCTAGTCCCAAACTAGCTGGGTCCCACTTGTCTAGTCCCAACTAGACAAGTCCCAAAATAGTCCACAAAAACAGGTAAAAGTTTCCCCTACAGAGAGCGTTACACTAAGACACAAATAAAGGAGTTTAGGGTTTAGAAATGCTCAGTTTGTGTCTGTGTAGGCGTCTCTGTCAATCAGGACGTCGTCAGCTCCAATCTGACGCAAACAGTGTCTCAATCCGACTCCTGGATGTCAAGATATGCACTGGTCTGTGTGTAAAGCAGTTTCAGTTCAGATCCTTATAAAGCAGCTGTCTGTACGCTCAGCAAGTCCTTTAGAATAAAGCGGTCGGTGTGCAAGGAGAATCAGTTCAAACCAAATTGAACTCGGTCGGTGCGCAAAGCAATCCTAATTAAAACCCACGTCCACGTCAGCATGCAAAGCCACTTCTTTTTCTTTTCGTTTTCGCATGCATCCAGTAATCTTGTCCGTCCGATTGGTTGAGGAGAGATCGCAGCCGTCAGCTTGATTTCTCGCACGCAGCAGCGAAGACACGTCGTCGTCTTCGACTATGGCAAGCAGCGACACCGGCAGCGGCGATGTTGGCGTCTTTGTGCTGCGATGGTGTTGGGCAGTGCTCCGTCTCACGGCGGTCTCCGCAGCAGCAAGCGACGACGGCGGCGCCTTCTTCAGCGTTCAATCGAGCAGATCTTCGCGGCGTTTCTCCGATGTGATGTGGTCTTCTTCAGCGGCGATTCTTCGTCAGCAGCTTCTTCGGCGACGAACGAGTTCGGCAGCACCTCCTTCGCTTCACGGCTCCGACGGCGACTTTCAGCAGCAGCAGCAGCAATCTCCCACGGCGAGTTCTTCGTTGTCGACGTCCTCCGGCGATGCTTCGCTCGATGGGTTCGACGTTCCACTTCAACGTCGACGACGGCTTTGTCAGTCGATGCTTTCTTCTCGGCAGCGACGGCGGTCGCGAGGACTTCCCCGATGACGGACAGTCAGCTTTGCTCGATCTCTCCGAACACACGGAGGCGTTAGTCTTCGAGGGCAGTGGCGACTTGCTGCTGTGACTTTAGTCGGTGACGAAGACAGCGACGACTTCGTGCTTGGATGGCAACGTCTCCAGCGGTACTTCGCTTCTACGATGACGCCGACGGCTTGGTGTGGCTCTGTGGTGACGAAGCTTCGAGTGGCTCCCCCTCAACGGCAAGGCAACGAGGCGACGACTGATGATCAGCGTGGACACCGGCGGAGAGGATTGCAGCAACGGCGATGTGAGCAGCGGCGACTTAAGCTTTGATATGTTGATGGCGGCTTCATTGCTGTCTCGCTGGGGGTCGATGGCTCTGATGATTGCTTGAAATTTTTTTTGATGAAGCTTTTGAGGATTTTGGTGTAAAGCTGCGACAATAGGACTTAGGGTTAGCTTTTGAAAAGCTTTGCACCCTTGTGAATATTATAGCCCCTCTCTCTCTCTCAATTCATTGCCGTAAAAATGTAGCCCCCTCTCAATATTTTTGTTTGCTGCCCCACGTTCACCCTAGGAGAAAATCATTTGAATATATAGTAAAGGCTAGGGTTTTTTGGAGAGAATCCCTAATAGATAGGGATTTTGTATTTTGATTGGGAATAGAAGTTTGAATAGGGTATGGGTAGCAACAAATCCATCTAATTGATTTGATCAAATATCAAATTGATTTGAATCAACCCTATCTCTTAAGTACGTTTGACTTGGTCCACTTTGCTCTCCATTGACCAAGTCAAGCTTCTTTGTGCACACACACTCCATCTCTCCCAATGTGCTATACGAATAGCAATTCCGTCAAATAGTGAAGATATATTGCTTTGCCAAGCCTGAAACACACTGAACACACACATTAGATATACCGACACGTTTGTCATCATCAAACCAAGATCCTAGATAGTTGCTTCCAACAATCTCCCCCTTTTGGTGATGACAAACCCATAAAAGATTTGATCAATAAGTTTGGGTGTGTGAAGTGTGTTGAAGAGTGTAATGTGATATGAATCATGGAATGACTATACAAGCATACATGCTCCCCCTTCACCATATATTCAAGTAATGTTCATGCTCCCCCTTCAACCAATAATACCGACATCAAAGCTATCAACATAGTGAAGATATATTTCTTTGCCAAGCCTGAAACACACTGAACACACACATTAGATATACCGACACGTTTGTCATCATCAAACCAAGATCCTAGATCGTTGCTTCCAACAATCTCCCCCTTTTGGTGATGACAAACCCATAAAAGATTTGATCAATAAGTTTGGGTGTATGAAGTGTGTTGAAGAGTGTAATGCGATATGAATCATGGAATGACTATACAAGCATACATGCTCCCCCTTCACCATATATTCAAGTAATGTTCATGCTCCCCCTTCAACCAATAATACCGACATCAAAGCTATCAAAATCTTTTCTTTTCTTTCTCCCCCTTTGTAATCACCAAAAGTGGATTAATGAAGTCACATATATATATTCCATGCAAAAATAAATCATTATTAAATATGGCAAGCAATTTGCATGAGTATTCCAAATAATAGACTGTTCAAGTTCATAGAATTTCGTAACAAGACTTCTCCACCTTTGTGTAAGTGTAGTGATATAGACAATAAAGTACAAGAGGAGATTCAATATCAGAAAATCAACCAAATCAATCCACATTTTCCAATTATCATGAATATCACTAGGATTGATTTTTCCCACCTCATCAAAGATGAGTTCAAGTTACCGAACCCCGAAACATAGCCTAAAAGGACTTTTAAATGTGGGGTGGCATTGCTTGACGAGTTATATACACCAACGCTAATGATTACCCATGTAGCACAAGTTGGATACTCGTGGGTTGTGTATTAGCCATGAAGTGTATCCATTTTTCATACGGAGCAATTTTCACATATTTTTTTATTTGCATTTTTTTTGCTCAATTTTTATTCATGGCTAAACACTTCATATCCCTTAGAAAATTTCAGAAATTAATCATTCCTACATTCACTTTCCATTATTCTTCAAAAGAATCTCCAAAAGTACTAAAAAGTCAAATATCATGAAAGTGCAAATGTAGGTGTAGAAGTCAAGTTTAAAACTTATGAGACATGTCATGGCTACTAAAAAGAATAAAATCATGTTCATGTAGCTACAACAATAATGAATTGACTTCTACAAGGGATAGATTGATTATTCATACAATACCACTCAAGAGATTCATAAGCGGAGACAATAAGCACAAATTTTTTTTTATTTTTGATTTTTTCAATTTTTTTTGTTTTTTTTTCAGAAATAAAAACATTAAAAATCATCCATGCAAGCACACAAAACAAAATAAATCAAGCACACACTCAAATCTATGAAGGTATGCAATGAAATGCAAAGAGGGATAGAAATTATACCTTCTCGTCGCTATTTGACGAAGGAGCTAAAAAGAATGAGACATTGAATTTAACTCTCCTCGCCAAAACTCCATCACACCTACATGAAAGGTGTTAAGTGTGACCTTGGAATCCAACAAGGTCCACTAGTGTTAGCCAATATTGTTTTAGGAACCCACACTTGTTTAAACTTGATTTTAGTGTTCCTAAATTTACAATAGTATGAAGTATGGCCTACACTATCACAAGTAAAGCACTTTGCATATAAGTTCTTCGCAATAGACGGTGCATTGTGAAACTTCTTGAATTTTTGCTTTTCAACGTTTTTCAGACCAAAACCAATTCCTCTTCTATTATTGCCATACAATTGATTCTCTAAAATAGTGTCCAACGATTGTTTTCCCGTAGAGAATTTCTTAATGGCCAATTCAAGATTAGAGACTTTGGTTTTCAACAATTTATTTTCTTCCACAAGCAATGTGCATTTACTTATAAAAGCTCTCTTGTTTTCCTCTTCCTTCTTTTCAAATTCAACCATTTTTCTTTTAAAATCATTATCCAACATGCAGAATTTATCGTTAAGCTCTCTAATAACATAGTCTTTTTCAGTTTCGAGCTTAATCAAATCAAGTTTAAGCATGCTAATATTATTCATCAAGGAAGGGCAAGAGAGACAAGGTGCTTCATCATTAAAACTGGATTTTTCCTTTTTCAGAATATCAATAGTAAAGTCACGTGCAACAATATCAATTTTGAGTTTTTCAATCTCTTTAGACATTTCATATTCAGATTGTTGCATTTCAAAGTTCTCATTTTGATAATCATCTATAGTGGATTCAAGCTCTACTATTTTATCTTGCATTTCTTTACAAATAGTAAGGAGTTCAGTTTTACTACCAGAAGTTACCTCATTGTGTATTCCCATTAATGCCATGCATGAATGGGCTTCGTGTTCCTCCTCCTCGCTCTCAGCTTCGCTATCCATGTCCCAAGTAAGCACCTTGGATTTTCCCTTTTCTTTAGCTACCTGAGCTGTCTCATGTGGGCAATCCCTCATTCGATGTCCTCTTTTCTTGCATTTAAAACAAGTCATTCTATTAGTAGTATTCTGATCATAATTTTGCTTAGAAGACTGAAAAAAGTTAGAGCGATTGAACCTGGGTGCCATTTCTGCTCTTCCTTGCTTGGTTTGGACAAACTTTCTGAAATTTCTGACCATTAACGCTATGTCATCATCATCATCTTCACTTTCGTCAGCTTTCAGAGCAAGTGGCTTGGTAGCTTTCTCTTTTTCCTCAGGTTTCTCCCTTTCATCAATATTTTGCAATTCAAGCTCGTGGGACATTAGATTACCTATCAAGTCCTCCACCCTCATCTGTGACAAATCTTTCGCTTCTTGGATGGCAGTGACTTTAGGCCTGAAAGAGCTTGGCAGAGCTCTTAATATCTTCCTCACCTGCTCAAGGCTAGAATATGGCTTACCGAGCGAACTAGACTTGTAGACAATGCTGGTGAACCTCGCAAACATTTCTGATATCGTCTCTGATGGTAGCATGCGAAATCCCTCGTATTCCGTGCTCAGAAGTGCAAGTCTAGACTCCTTCACCTGTGACGTTCCCTCATGCGTCACCTCCAAAGTATGCCATATTTCCTGCGCAGTTAGGCAATGTGAGATACGATTGAATTCAGATTTATCTAATGCATAAATAAGAGCATTCATGGCTTTAGTATTAAGAGAATAAAGCTTCCAATCATTATCATCCCACTTATCATCAGGTTTAGGCATTTCAGTATTTTCAATTTTAATAACAGGTGATTTATAGCCTTTTTCAACAATTTGCCAAGCTTTATAATCAATAGAAATCAAGTAGATTCTCATACGATTTTTCCAATAAGCATAGTCTACTCCATTAAATCTTGGTGGTCGGGAAATAGACTGACCCTCAGCAAAAGCACTATCAATGTGGTCCATGGTCAAACTAGGCTAGATCTACTAAACTGGCTCTGATACCACTTGTTGGATCTGGATCCTAGCCTAGAGGGGGGGTGAATAGGCTAATAAAAAATTCTCGTGCAACCCACGAGAAATCACACGCAGTTAAAAGCACAACCAGAGTAATGAAAAGCAGACACAGAGTACACAGCAGATTTACCCTGGTTCGGTCGTCCCAACGACCTACTCCAGCCCCCAAAGCTAATACTAGATTGAATAGTGCAATAAGTACAAAGTCACAAGTTAGAGCACGCTCAGAGCACCCTCTACGTCCCTACACTCGCCAGACTCTCAGTACCCCACACACAGTGTTTCCTCTCACTATCAATCCTAGCAAAGCTTTCTACCAGCTAGTCCCAAACTAGATGGGTCCCACTTGTCTAGTCCCAACTAGACAAGTCCCAAAATAGTCCACAAAAACAGGTAAAAGTTTCCCCTACAGATAGCGTTACACTAAGACACAAATAAAGGAGTTTAGGGTTTAGAAATGCTCAGTTTGTGTCTGTGTAGGCGTCTCTGTCAATCAGCACGTCGTCAGCTCCAATCTGATGCAAACAGTGTCTCAATCCGACTCCTGGATGTCAAGATATGCACTGGTCTGTGCGTAAAGCAGTTTCAGTTCAGATCCTTATAAAGCAGCTGTCTGTACGCTCAGCAAGTCCTTTAGAATAAAGTGGTCGGTGTGCAAGGAGAATCAGTTCAAACCAAATTGAACTCGGTCGGTGCGCAAAGCAATCCTAATTAAAACCCACGTCCACGTCAGCATGCAAAGCCACTTCTTTTTCTTTTCGTTTTCTCATGCATCCAGTAATCTTGTCCGTCTGATTGGTTGAGGAGAGATCGCAGCCGTCAGCTTGATTTCTCGCACGCAGCAGCGAAGACACGTCGTCGTCTTCGACTATGGAGAGCAGCGGCACCGGCAGCGGCGATGTTGGCGTCTTTGTGCTGCGATGGTGTTGGGCAGTGCTCCGTCTCACGGCGGTCTCCGCAGCAGCAAGCGACGATGGCGACGCCTTCTTCAGCGTTCAATCGAGCAGATCTTCACGGCGTTTCTCCGATGTGATGTGGTCTTCTTCAGCGGCGATTCTTCGTCAGCAGCTTCTTCGGCGACGAACGAGTTTGGCAGCACCTCCTTCGCTTCACGGCTCCGACGGTGAATTTCAGCAGCAGCAGCAGCAATCTCCCACGGCGAGTTCTTCATTGTCGACATCCTCCGGCGATGCTTCGCTCGATGGGTTCGACGTTCCACTTCAACGTCGACGACGGCTTCGTCAGGCGATGCTTTCTTCTCGGCAGCGGTGGCGGTCGCGAGGACTTCCCCGATGACGGACAGTCAGCTTTGCTCGATCTCTCCGAACACACGGAGGCGTTAGTCTTCGAGGGCAGTGGTGACTTGCTGCTGTGACTTTAGTCAGCGACGAAGATAGCGACGACTGCGTGCTTGGATGGCAACGTCTCCGGCGGTACTTCGCTTCTACGATGACGCCGACGGCTTGGTGTGGCTCTGTGGTGACGAAGGTTCGAGTGGCTCCCCCTCGACGGCAAGGCAACGAGGCGACGACTGATGATCAGCGTGGACACCGGTGGAGAGGATTGCAGCAACGGCGATGTGAGCAGCGGCGACTTAAGCTTTGATATGTTGATGGCGGCTTCGTTGCTGTCTCGCTGGGGGTCGATGGCTCTGATGATTGCTTGAAATTTTTTTTGATGAAGCTTTTGAGGATTTTGGTGTAAAGCTGCGACAATAGGACTTAGGGTTAGCTTTTGAAAAGCTTTGCACCCTTGTGAATATTATGGCCCCTCTCTCTCTCAATTCATTGCCGTAAAAATGTAGCCCCATCTCAATATTTTTGTTTGCTGCCCCACGTTCACCCTAGGAGAAAATCATTTGAATATATAGTAAAGGCTAGGGTTTTTTGGAGAGAATCCCTAATAGATAGGGATTTTGTATTTTGATTGGGAATAGAAGTTTGAATAGGGTATGGGTAGCAACAAATCCATCTAATTGATTTGATCAAATATCAAATTGATTTGAATCAACCCTATCTCTTAAGTACGTTTGACTTGGTCCACTTTGCTCTCCATTGACCAAGTCAAGCTTCTTTGTGTACACACACTCCATCTCTCCCAATGTGCTATACGAATAGCAATTCCGTCAAATAGTGAAGATATATTGCTTTGCCAAGCCTGAAACACACTGAACACACACATTAGATATACCGACACGTTTGTCATCATCAAACCAAGATCCTAGATCGTTGCTTCCAACAGGCCTCTCAAAGGCAAACCACGGACAGCCATAGGGCCACAACCCTTCATCGGTCAACCTAACCCCCGAGCTCGACCCTGCGGGACCTCCCTGGCGCTCCGGGGTCGGATTAGGAGCCGACGCGGATGCGGCCTGCCCCTGGCACTCCCCACCACTCCGGAGCACCTGGCCAACGGGATCCACACACCCATCTCCCTCAGCTTCAAGATCAATTGTCGGCGGAATGGAGACTGGCTCGACGACCTCGGTAGCCCTGCCTACACCGCTCCCAGCGACGGACAGGCTTTCTCCAACCTAGTCCTTCCTCGGCCTAGTAGACTTCTCGGCCTTCTTGGACGCTTTCGCCTCCCTTGGCCTTTTCCTTCCGCTCTCGGCAGGCATCGGGGCAGCTTGTTCACCGGCCCCAAGCTATGCAACCACCATGTCGTCGGCCTTCCTATCCCGATCCTCAAAGGACAGACTCATCGTCAGATCTGCAAGAGAGAAGGAGTTCAGGGTGAGCAAATTAGAAAGGGAAGCCATGTCACTAAGGTTATCTTCAGGCCAGATGAACGGAGCTATCATCTTCGGCGTGTCAAGGCTAGCGTACTGCCCGCCCTCCGGAGGTACCGCCTCTAACCACATGGCACACTCTGCCTCGACATCGCTCAGACGAGCTCCCTTCGTCGTCTTGGGGTTGAGCTCACCCCAGTCTGACTTTATCACCAAGTCGGCGGTCACGGAGACAAACACGAACGACTTCGGCCAGCCCTTGATCTTCCCCGGTAGGCCCCCGATAAGGGGATGGCTCTTCCTCGCCGATAAATAATAGTACAACTCAACCTCTTGACCACGAAGAAGTGGCGAACAAGGGGAGGGTCGGACTAATGTCGTTCCTCGCACAGAGAACAAGAAACCCGACTATCGCGCTCACCGAATTTGGCATCAGCTGTAAAAGCGGTAGCCCAAGGAAGTGCAGAGTCTCGAGGGACAATGGGTGAAGGGGGAACCTCAACCCCTATTCAAAGCACGCCACATACACCCTGAGCTCGCCCTCTCCCGCGAAGCATACCCTTTCTGAAGCCGTCGGTAGGCGGATGGCATACGGCGGCCTAAGATATTTCGCCCGCGCAGTGGAGATAACATCCGTCTGTGCCAGCGACCTCTGACCCGCTATCTCAGCCGGAACGACCCCATGCTTGGCCATGGTTACGCGGACTCCTGCGGGCGCTCCCGCCCCTTGGATCCCTACTGCCCGATGCGAATGGTCGACCGGGAGCCTCGACGGTCGGCATGTTCCCCCCGCGACCCTGACTCCCCGGCGATACCCCCCCACCACCTCCACCGACTCGGCCGTGGAGCCGTCCGACGACCCCGACGACCGGGTTGAAGACGAAGAATCCATCTCAAGAAAAAGGAACAGAAATATACCTATCGAATCCTTGCTGCGGTGGCGACTACGACGTCGCGAGCTCCGGCGGCGACTATAATGGAGACAAAGACGAGAGCTCTGGAAATTTCCGGAAGCGAGAAACTCTTCCGCCTAGCCCCCCTTCCCTATTTATAGAAACCCCCTATGAATCTCAGCCGCACAAACCTTGCCACGCGTCGCCAATCCGCTCCACCTGACGCTTCACCTGACGTCCGCTGTCACATCCCCCCCACGCGCCGCTCGAGAAATGGTCGGGACGCTTCGATTCCTGCTCGCCTTTAATTCGAAGTGACGGCTGCGATTCGGTGACGATTCGGGCGGGTTCTTCGAAATGACCTCCCGCCTTTTCCCAACGCTTCGACTACTACGCCTACTGTCGCGACGCTCGAGCTAATGGGGCGGACTGAGAGGCTCAGCTCAACAGTCGCCACTATGCCAAAACGACCAAAGGCAAGGTCCAGCATGGCACGTCGGGCGGAGGAGGGCCGGATCTCTCCAAACTCTCGCCTAAGTGTCGCGTTGGAAGCTCAGTCAGACTAACATCATCACAACTTTCCTCTATTCCTCGTCTGAATGCTCGTCCTATAGGGAACGTTGGGGGCATCCATCACTCAGTCTTACGCGAAAGGAAAGGAAACAACAAATAAAGGAAACAAAAAATATATACTTCATTCATTCAACCTCTCAACAGCACAGAGCTCGTCTACAATACAACGCGAGATCAGGCGTGGCCAGTGGCCGGCCGCACAAAATGTCCCTTCATTATTTCCATACATTATGAGCACCTCGGCTCTGTCACCTCGCCCTCATCCTCTATCTCCCCCGCCAAGGGCACGTCCAGCTTGGGGAAATCACGTTGAGCTCGGGATGCAGGTTCGCCAGTCAGGTTTTCATCCTCTCCATCCCCTAGAGGACACCCGCCTCCCTCGCCTCCGTCATCATAGGGATGAGCTCCTCATCCCGATAGCGACGGATTGCATCGTTAATTGTGTCCTGGTCGGCCTTCCCCCTCCCCTCTAGCTGCTTCTTCAGGATAGCTTTCTCCTTCTTCTCCAACTCGATCGCCTGCTTCAGCTCGGTTATCTTGTTCTGCTGAACGTCGATCACGTGCTTCTTGCTGGCAGCCACCTCGGTATGCCTTTTCAGGATATCATCCCACGTACCCTCTTCCTCTGAAGACTACGGGCGAGCTAGGCCCCTGCCCTTTTCCTCCTCGAGATGACGGGCGAGCCAGGCCCCCTGCTCCTTCTCCTCCTCTAGCTGGCAGGCGAGCAAGGCCCCCTACCCTCTTCTTCCTCCAGCTGGCAGGCGAGCCTAGCCCCCTGTGCTTCTAAAAACTCGGCTCGTGCCACCTCAAGGTCACGGAGCCTTATGACCCGATCCAGATCCTTATCCCTCTCTTGCAATTGGCTCTGTGCCTCTCGAAGTTTGACCTTCCCCTTGTCTCTAGAAGCCTGGATCGCGGCCACCGGGGTGTGGCGATGCAGGTCCACCGCTGCCGCCATCGCCTACCGAAAGATCCGTCGTAATCAGAACGTAAGTCAGAAGACTCTAAAAGCAAATTAAGGAGTTCGACCTACCTGCATAATGTGCCATATCGAGGTGTCGCACAATCGCTCTGAGCCCACGTTGGTCAAGGACTCATGATCTCGCGGCAGCACGCAGTATTCTGCCAGACGGGCCGCCACCCCGGCATCGTCGAATACGGACTCTTCCCTGCCTACCCGATAGACCGGCCGGTGAAGATCCTCGCTCGACAGGGCCTCAGCCCTCGTCGACTTGAAGTGGGCGAGCGCCCTCTCGTAACTCGGGTGCGCCTCTCTCCCCGCCTCCACAGGAGAACCCCGTAGGGCCACTTCTCGATGGGAGGGGGCCTGTGGGGCTTATCCGAGGTCGAGATCCGCAGAGAGACCGCGCCGATCGCCTCCGGATTGGACGAACCCCCAGGCGTAACCCCACCAGTTCAGAAGGGAGGAGCACTCTGTTCAGACCTCCGTTGCCTCCTGTCTGCCTCTTCCACAACCGGAACCTCGGCGCTCCACTTTTCGGCCACCCCCTTCGCTGGCCCTTCCTCGCCCATCACTCCCTTGCCCTTATCCAGAGGACCAGCCTTTTTCGCAACCCTCACTCTGGCCACCCTCAGCATTTTCTCCCGCGAATGCATCACGTCCTCACCTACAAAGGAAAAAGAGATCAGGGTAAGCCTACATGAGGGCTCGCCAGAATCAAGGTACCTTTGGGTCAAAATTCCTAGACGAGCTGGTCATCCTGTGTCAGGGCCGCCAGTCGGCGGTCCACCTCGGGTAGCTCCGCCAAAATCCGAGCACTCGCCATATGTTTGCCCGTCAATACCTCCTCCTCGCTCACCAGAGGGTTCAAAGCCCTCCAGTTCGACATCAACACCGCTTCTGCCGGCATCGTGAGAAAAACAAAGCTCTCTGCCCAACCCTTCGCGTTGGCGGGCACCCTAACAATGAGTTCTCGTCCCCTCCTCGCATAGACGCAGTAGTACGTCCCCCACTTCCTCACTCCAAAGAAATACTAGAACAGTGCTAGGGACGGACTCAGGGAGCTAGCGAGACATAAGACGACGAATCCAACCATCAAGCCAAAAAAGCTGGGCACCAGCGTGAAGATCGGTAGCTCCAGGAAACTCAGAAGGTGGAGAAGGTGAGGATGGATCGGGAAGCGGAGCCCTAATTCGAAGGACCGAACTTAGACTCCAACTTCGTTATCGCTAGGCCAACATACCCTCTCGTCGGGCCCGGGCAGCCGACTTCATAGGGCAACCAGGGGAAACCGCACGCGAATCTCCCGAATGTTAACCTGGTCCGGCCTACACTGGGTAGTCGTGATCGACCTTGGTGCACTCGTCCGGGCCCTCCTTTGCCCACTCTTCCCTTCCGTTGACTCCTCCTTCCTAACCCCACTACCACCTCCGCACTCAAAACAAGAAGCCATCAATAGAAGAATCAGGAAATTACCTAGCCGAGCCGTCGAGCTAAGGAGACGACCGGAAGCATATTCCCGACAAAGACAACGTCGGCAACGTCGGCGAGCGGTGACCAGAGACTGGAAAGCTCGAAGTGAACTCAAAATCGGTAGAAATGATCGAGCGGTCCTCTCCTCCCCCTACTTATAGCAAACATCATGCCATCCCGACCATCTACACGTCGCCACGCGGCGCCCATCAGAATGCCTCTGACGCCTCAGCTGGCGTGACTATCACTTCAACCACGCGTCACATGTTCAATAGCGAAGACGCTTCGATTTCCCCCGCCCTTTCAAATCGTAATAATGGCTGACAAGGCGAGAACCCCAATACTACAACCGCTGCTTCCTAGCGCGAAACAAGATCCGAACTGCCTTTTCCAGTAAGGGGAGGCGATACGTCATCCGAGCCGAGTCGGGCTTCCACCTCGAAACTCGAATGTCGAGGGCAATTGTTACGACCTAAACATCGTGATAGTCCGACCTTCAGCCCCAGTCCGTCGAGTACCATGCCGGCTCGCCCCTCCTCCACAAAGGACAGCTTGCCCAGCGACAGGACGTGCCTCGGCCCAACTTCGGAGGCCGCTCGCTTATTTTCCCAGGCCAGGAGTGCGCCTGTCGACCCTGAAACCTGACACGACCGGGGGAAGGGTGCACTCCACCACGGTCCTAGCGAGTCGCGTGCCCGTTCTCCCCTCAGCTCGCCGAAAACAGCACGCAAGGTGTACGATCAGACCGATTGTCCTCAGTCAGTGGCGACCCAACGACCCATCGGTAGCCCCACTCCTCGATGCACTCCGACGACCCTTTGGCACATAGGACACGATAAACAACCTAGTATAAGGTGATACTGACACTTCCGCCTCCCGACCATCTGACAAAGCACCCATGGCCACTGCGCCCCCTGACACTTGGTGCTTTCGGCCCTGACATCCTGACAAAAGCACCCCTGACGATTGTGTCATCTGACAAAAGCGTGGATGGAGCCCCTGACCCTGACATCCTCGTCCAAAGCTTCCGTCGACAGATGGGCCAGCTCAGCATGTCCAGTCAGCACGCCAGGTTAGCTTCACCTAACCGACTCCATCAGGTATAAATACCCCTTTCTCTCCATCGGGGAGGGGGGTTGGAAAGTTATCTCTGAATTTTATTACTCACACACTAGAGCAAAGGTCTTCTATATCTTTGTTTTTCCACATTCGATAGCTCGACACGTACGGTCGACTCACTCTTAGTCTGACCTGCGTGCCTGGCCCCCGCTTTAAGTCCTATTACTAATTTAGGCATCGGAGAGGCTAAGGGTTGGACCCCAACCCGGCCTTTCTGACTAACTGTTCCTTGTGTAGGCCAGCCCGTCATCTCGGTTTGCGCTCTGTTCCTACCCCTGGTAGTGCAGTCACCATGCGAACCCCCAGTGGAATTGACTCTATGGTCAGCCTTCGCGGTGCGATCAGCCTCGTCAGTACACTCATTTCCTGTCAAATAGCCTATCCTAACCCTCATCCTAATCACAACCGTCGTGCCCTAGGTTCCCTCTAATACAAATTCATTATACGCGAGTTCTACCCCGCAACAACTTTTGTGTGTTCTAAAGATCGTTTTGAATTCTTTTAGCCACGTAACACACATTTGTTATATTTACTTTGGCTATAGAATTCTGGGTGTAATCCAATCTCCACCAATATTGTGTTGAATTGGAAACTTTGTTTTTCTTTGTGGATTCCCCTTTGTTGAAAGGGACGTTGGAAATCCTAGATAAGTCTAGGTGGTTGGAAATCCTGGTCAAGGCTATGTGTTTGGAAATCCTAACGATTGGAGTTAGGTAATTGTATTGCTAAGGCAATAGTGGATAAATCTCGTACCGGATTGGTCGGAGACTGGACATACCCAAGTTGTGCGGAACCATGATAAAAAATTTGTGTCTTTGCGTTTGCATTTTTCTGTGATTGTTTACCTTTACTCTAGCATCTTATTCTATCTGCTAACAATTGTATCTCTGTAATTTGTTGTTTATATTATTGCAAAGTTAATTGATTTATTTCCGATGTGTAAAAAGTTCTATTCTTGTGTAAAAGATTTATTGCTTGTAATCTTATCTTGCTTGTAACTCATATTTATATTCATTGTAAGATTACCTTACTGATTAAGAACCAAGCATAGATCACTCTACTTGGTATCTTAGGCAACATTAGAAGGTTTTTAAATTGTGCTAATCAACGAACGAAAAAGTTTACTATTTGCACAACACTACTGTCTAGTGTTGTTTGCCATCCACAAGATCCAACAAGTATCTGTAGGGCGTAAGCGCCCGAGAGATTCTACGCAGCATATCTCCTTCTCGGATGAAGATCATCAAGTTGTGGAACTGTCGCATAATGATGCTGTCGTCATCACGGCTACCATCAAGGAGATATTCGTAAAGAGGTTGCTTGTCGACACCGGAAGCTCGTGCGACATACTCTTCTTCATTACGTTGGAGAGGATGAAAATGTCATCCATGGAGTTGACACCTTGTTCGAGGCCCCTGGTGGGATTCACCGGGCATTTTTCCCTGATAGCAGGCATCATAATCTTACCGGTGACCCTCAGCACATATCCATGTCAAATCACTTGCCTAACCAGTTCCATGGTGGTGAGGATCAACTCGGCGTATAACGGGATCATCGGAAAACCACTACTGAACGTTATAGAAGCGGTGGTCTCAACCTTCCATCAGATGATAAAATTCCAGACCCCCGAGGGAGTTGGAAAGGCAAGAGGGAATCAGAAACAGGCATGGTCGTGCTATACTCTATCCACCGCTCTTAGGAGAATCGAGCAGGCGGATCCAGTCGACCCACGGGTCGAACATCGACTGCCTGCCGCAGTTAAAGAAATGGAGAGCATCCAAATCTCCAGGGAAGAAGAAAAAATTGTCTCTATCGACTCGCTTCTCCCTTTCGACCTAAAGGAACAGTTAATCGCCCTCCAAAGAGAGCATGTCGACATCTTCGCTAGGACCCCGAAGGATATGCCCGACATTAACCTCGAGGTAGCATCCCACAAGCTGGAGGTCGATCCAACCTCCAGACACATGAAGCAAAAGAAGAGAAACATGGGAGATGAAAAAATGAAGTCTGTTCTAGAAGCGGGTTTCATTCGAAAAGTCAAATACCTTGAATGGCTCTCCAATGTCGTGATGGTCAAGAAGGCAAATGGAAAATGGCGGATGTGCTTCAACTTCACTGACCTCAACAAAGCGTTCCCGAATGATAGCTATCCCCTGTCACGAATCGACCACCTGGTCGACAGTGCTTCGGACTACAAGCTCCTCAGCTTCATAAACGCATTCGCAGGATACAACAAAATCCAGATGGCACCAGAGGATGATGAGAAAACTTCTTTCATCACTGATCGAGGTATTTTTTGTTACACCAAAATGCCATTTGGTTTGAAAAATGCAGGGCCCATGTACCAATGCATGATGAATGAAGTCTTCGAGGCTCAAATAGGACGAAACCTAGAAGTCTATGTCGATGACATGTTGGTTAAGTCGAAGAAGCCAAAAGATCATGTCGCAGACCTCCGGGAGATATTTGCATAGATCCGACGATACAGCCTTCGGCTAAACCCTGCCAAATGTACCTTCGGGGTTCAGTCGGGGAAGTTCTTTGGTTTCATGCTGATGAATCGAGGGATCAATGCCAACCGTGACAAGATCGCTGCAATTGTCACGATGAAGGAGCCCTCGACTCTCAGAGAGCTCCAGAGGTTGAACGGAAGGATAGCTGCCTTGGGACGATTCTTGTCTAAGTCAACCGAGAGGTCATTGCCTTTCTTCAAGGTGTTGAGAAAGGCGATAGCCTCCGTGTCGAGCGATAAGAGAGTCATCGAATGGGATGCAGACTATAAAAAAGCTTTCTCCAAATTAAAGGAGTACCTTTGCAGCCCACCGCTCCTGACCAAGCCAGATAAAGATGACCATCTCATCATCTATCTGGCCACTACCATGGTGGTCGTAAGTTCGACGCTCATCAAAGAAGACGCAGGGGTACAACGGCCCATCTACTACGTCAGTCAGGTTCTCCGAGGCGTGGAGGTCAACTACTCGAGGATCAAAAAGATGGATTTCGCACTAGTCCAATCTACAAGGAGGTTACAACCGTACTTCTAAGTGCACACCATTCTGGTCCTCACCGACACTCCCTTAGAGCAGATCCTGAAGAGGCTCGATCGTTCAGGTAGAATGATGAAATGGGGAGTCGAACTAAGCGAATTCGACATCCAGTTTAAATCAAGGACCGCCATCAAAGGGCAGGCTCTCGTCGACTTCATTGTCAAACTCACTTACGACGACGGCCCACAAGAAGAGGTATGTGCAACTAACATACTGCTTAAAGCTACCCCCTCACCCTCAGCAAGTATCAATCCGCTGAATGGTGCAATCGAAGACCAGGGAAACTGGATCGTACAAGTCGACGATTCGGCCACTCAAGATGGAAGCGGGACGGAATAATTGTCCAAACATCAGCGAGCAATATCTTCGAATACGCCTTTCGCTTCGATTTCCAAACCAGTAATTATGGTGTTGAATACGAAGCGGCCATCAACCGACTCCGATTGGCTCGAGCCCTAGGGGCGAGAGTGGTCCAACTAGTCGGCGACTCTAGCCTCGTCGTCCACCGACCTTCGAGGCCTGTGAAGACTCGATGCAAAGCTACATGAAAGTCGCTAAAGCAGAGCTCACAAAGTTCAAATGTGTGGAAACCCATCATGTGCCAAGGTCGAAGAATCATCGAGCCGACGACTTGTCGCAGCTTGCATCTTCCTCCCCTGCGGGACTCGGTCAGACCGTGTATGTACAACGTCTACTCCATCCCAGCGAGCTGGCGCAAGAGCTGCTAAGCCTCAACCAAGGGATCACTTGGATGGATCCCATAATCCGTTACCTAAACACAGGAGAAAAGTCGACCGACCCAGTGGAGGCACGAAAGCTAGAATGAAAGGCCTACCAATTCGTCCTTCTAGATTGTTCATTGTACAAAAGACGATGGACTAGGTATGACATTTTCCCCTACCTTAAATGTTTTGCCCCGCAGGAAGCACACTACGTGATCCAAGAGATCCACAAGGGAGATTGCAAAAACCACTATGGAGGAAAATCCATAGCCTTGAAGGCCATGAGACAAGGGTATTTTTGGCCAACGATGTTCAAAGATTCCATCGAATACGTTCGACAGTGCTAGACTTGCCAAAAGTTCTCAAAGATCAGCTCGGCCCCACTAACTGATCTGATCCCCATCACCAGTCCAGTTCCCTTCGCCAAGTGGGGACTAGAGCTCCTTGGTCCATTCAAGCCAGTGAGTGGGTAACGAAAGTACCTAACAGTGGCAATCGACTACTTCACAAAGTGGATCAAGGCAGAACCTCTGTCCCAAATCACCTGGAAGGAAGCCCGAAGCTTCGTCTGGAAGAATATCCTCTGTCGTTTTGGCATCGCACAATCCATAGTAACGGACAATGGGACACAATTCGACAGCACGGCTTCAGAGACTTCTGCTCAGAGCTGAAGATCAAGTTGCACTTCGCCTCTGTCGCCCATCCCTATTAGAACAGATTGGCAGAAGAAGCCAACAAAAGCATCCTCGGGCCCCTACAGAAGAGAATAACCAGGCTTGAGGGAACTTGGCTGGACAAAATCCACGGCATACTATGGTCGTACAGAACGACCCACAAAAACTCGACTGGGGAAACGCCATTTATGTTGGCCTACAGATGCAAAGATGTCGTCCCAATAGAGGTCAATGAGCGACCGCTTCATCTCCAATACTATGATAAAGAAAGAAACTCAGAGGTCCTCGAGCTCAACCTACAACTGGTGGACGAGTTCTATAAACAGGCTTTGGCGACCCTCATCGAACAAAAAGGACGCATGGCCTGCTATTTTAACACAAAGGTCCGCAAATGCAGCTTCCATATAGGTGACTTGGTGCTGCGTAAAGGCTGCTTTCATTCCCGATATTCTCAAGTAGTGGAAGATCGTTGTGGAGTGGGAAGGACCCTACACAGTGATCGATGTACTCGGTCCCACCACTTATCGACTCGTTACTTTGGATGATAGAGAACTTCCTCATCCCTGGAACGCTGAGCATTTGCAGAAGTATTATCAATGATTGTACAAACAGGGTAAACAATTGAAATATATCTTCATTCTTTATCCTATGCATGTTCATGATGAATACAAAGTCAATCGTTCTTTGACATCAGTCGAAACAGCCTTCTAAAACATTCTCGTCGGTCGTAAGTCGAAGGAGCATCGCCCCTCGCCACCGAACGACCCTTGTCATCAGCCATCAGCCGAGGGATCCCCCTTGCCACTGAACGACCCTTGTTGACCGTAAGACGAAGGGGCCTCACCCCTCACCCCTGAACGACCCTTGTCATCAGCCATAAGCCGAGGGATCCCTCCTTGCCACTGAACACCATCGTCGGCCGTAAGTCGAAAGGGTCTCGTCCCTTGCCACCGAACAACCCTTGTCGTCAGCTGTAAGCCGAGGGATCCCCCTTGCCACTGAGCAGCCCCTGGCACTCGTTGGCCGTAAGTCGAAAGGGCCTTGCCCCTCGCTACCGAACGAACCATAACGCTCGTCAACCATAAGCCGAGGGACCCCCTTGCAAACCATAGAGGAGCTTTGGGGTATATTCAAAATATGGTACCCAAACCCATCTCTAATTCCTCTTATGGTGCAAGTACAAGAAATATTGCTAAAGCACCTAATAAGAATCATCATGCCTTCTTGTATAACATTAACACCAGCAAGAAGCATGTAAATCACAAGGTGGTGAGGAACAATAAAAACTCTTCATTTTTTTGCTAAGAAGCAAAAATCCTCACTTTATGCATGCTAAGAAAATTGTTTCTACACCTAAGCATGCCACATCCACCCCTCTTGCAAAGGCAAAACCCTTGCCTAGGAAATCATTGAGTTTATGGATTTCAACTAAAGTTAATGTGCAAGAGAGGATAGCTACATCAACTCTTTGGTTAGGGATGTGATCACCTCATGTGATTACATTAGGAAATCAAACTCCTCTTGGGTTTGGTTCCCTAATGTTTAGGTTCCTCACACATATGCATATTGCATGGGTATTGTGCTTAAATATGTATTTTTAGCATACCCATTGTTTGTGTGTGTTTCATGATTTTGAAAATATTTTCAAATGTAATGAAAATAGGGACCTTGGGGAATACATTGGCATACATGCATTTGTTGATCTATATGTATGTCAATGGGGGAGTTAATATGATTGTATGTTTAAAATATTTTTAAAACATATTTTGACTCTCATTTCGGGGTGTGTTTGAGATCATTATTTAAAAATGGTTATTTTTGGTCTTAAACTAAACCCCTTAGATATTTCCAACATGTTTCATGTTATATTGTTTTGGCAATATCATTGTGTATCAATGAAGCTTTATTTTTCCATATCTATTGCTTTATACACGTTAGGCCCAAGGCTCCCAATTATGTTTATCAATTGGTAAAGAGGATTATTTTCCAAGATTCCTTTTCTACAATTGGTATTACCTCAATTGTTAGAAATAGGTTATCTCCTACTTTACAATTGGTATTAGATCCTATAAGTCAAAATTTGACCATTTATATGATCTAGGGGGAGCATGGGATAGTGATTGATACCCACCAAATTTTTACAATTTGGTATCATACATTTCTTTACTCTTGCATATTGTCACATCTTTGATTAAGATGTTAAGGGGGTATTTTTGTTGTCCACCTTTTTGACGATGTCAAGGGGGAGAGATATATGCATTATGTAAATCTTGTATTTCATACATATGCATATTAGGAGAGATATATCTATGGGGAGAAATATGTGGGATTATATAAACCATTCATATGTGCATGATTATTCTCTATTGCAATTGGTTTATGTAATCCATGCCTATTATATGTCACCTTTGTGTCTCATTATTTCAATTGATATAATGAGTATTTACAATTATGTATCTCATTTTACAATTGGTGCATATAAGTAGTGGGAGCTCATTAGCATTGTACTTTATTTCTTTATGTTTTACATAATGTGTGTCATCATCAAAAAGGGGGAGATTGTTGAGTATTGGTGTTTCATACCAATGTTATTTTAATGACGATCACAACATTATGTTGTTGCTAATGACTCTCTTGTTTTAGTCTCTTAGTTACATTTCAAGAATATCATTTTTGGAGACTAAACACTTGGTGCAAGGATGGACATCAAGTGGAGAAGTGCTAAAGCTTGGACTCAAGGGGTGCCAAAGCTTGGAGATGATGGGGAGCATCAAGGCATCAAGATTGAAGCCATCGACTCTAAGGAAAGCATTGTAATCCATGTAATATTTCCTTTATTGTTTTCTCTCTCGTTTGAGTATAGGTTTAATGTATTACCTTGATAGATGGTCACGCATTCATGCATATGCATTTAACCATCTTAATGAGCCTTAGGATTATCATAGAATCTAACCCAATAGGTTCATCTTTTCCAAAGACTCTATTGGAGTCTCTGGCTTTCCATCAGTCGCCTGCTGAAGGATTTACAGTCGACTGGGTGATTTCCAGTCGCCTGTCGATGCACTACTCAAGTCAACATTTCTATTGACTCTACTTGAGCTTTTTGCATCAGTCGACTGATGATCAATTTACAGTCGCCTGTATATTTACAGTCGCCTGTGATATGGTTAACAGTCGTCTGAAAGGCGTAAGTGCGAATATTGCAATCTCTCTGTTTTTCTCCATCTCCTGCAGCAGTCGACTGATGAAGGATATACAGTCGACTGTCTATTTTACAGTCGACTGTCATTTGTTCTTCAGTCGCCTAAATGCATTTTGGGAGAAAGAGTGCAACTCTCTGTTTTATTCCATCCCCTGCTGTAGTCGCCTGCTAAAGGTTTTATATGCGCATGTCCTATTTACAATCGACTGTATCGACTTTATCAGTCGACTGTCTTGGCTCAGATTATAGCCGTTGAGATTTTTCTAGCCATTGAATACTCGACTGTCATTTGTTCATCAGTCGACTGTCTGTGACATTTCAGCCCAAATTCTAGCCTTTGCAGCTTTTTGTTTTTGGCTATTTTCTTGGGTTTTGAGAATTCATATAGGGTTCCTATATATACGAGAGGGCTGAGTTCATTAGAACTTCTTGATGCTATTGCAAATCATTAAAAATTGATTAAGCCACTCTCAAACTCTCTCATTTCCCTCTTAGAGCTCATTCTCCTCTTCATGCATTAAAGTCAAGCTCAAGGAAAAATCATTCAAGTGCTTTCAAGCAAATCTCATCACTTGGAGATCCTCTTCCATGCCTTGCATTCATCTATGAGTAAGCATCTCAAGGCATAGGTAAGAATATTTGTTTTACTTGGTGTTTCTTTGTAACACTAATTCTCTTTGTGGGAATAAGTCTCTCTCTTTGTGGGAGTATTTCTCTTAGTGGGAATAGGATATTCTCTTAATGGGAATAACTCTCTTTGTGGGAGTAACTCTCTGTGTGGGAGTTTGGTGTCCTAGTGTAGGGCTAACCCTAACTCTCTTTGTGGGAGTAACTCTCTTTGTGGAAGTTTGGTGTCCTAGTGTATGGCTAACCCTAATTATCTGAGTGGGAGTTAGTAATTCTCTGGGTGGGAGTTTGACCCTTGTGTAGGGTTGGTTGGGTCCTTTGTGTAGGGCAAAATCCTCTTGGTGAGGTATCACTTTGTGGGATTTGTATTCACTTCTATTTGTGGGAATATAGTGAATATTGGTGTGGCTGGACGTACCCAAGTTTGGGGAACCATGGTAATTTCTTGTGTTTGCGTTTGGATTGATTGTGTTGTTTAATTCCTCTTGCATTTAATATTCAGCATTTGCAAGTTAAATTTTAATTACACGATTTATTGCCATTACACTATTCATCCCCCCTCTAGTGTGTTGTTGTTAGTATTGTAAGGGTAAGGCGATCCTTACAAGTTTCGGTCATGCTTGGGGCCTTCTTCTTAGACTCTCCTTTACTACTTTTATTATTATATCTCTGGATGTTTTGAAATAAGATATGGATGTTGTTCTTGAATGTTGGATATCTATTGCCTGCTTTCAAAATTAGTATTATTGGTGTTGTTTCATTGCAATGCAAGAATCTGCGAATGGATGAACACACAGAAGCTTATCATATTGTAGCTTTACAGCTTCAAGTCTGAGCGGATCTCTTCGCATCTCGCCTTCCATACTTGGGAAGCGGGGCGTGACAACTGTCGAACTATCGATCGACCCTCCAGTGGGTTCGTATATTGATCTTCCTGCACCAGAGAGAAGCGTCAGGGGGTCGGATCTGGGTTCCGACCCAAATTACCTCCGATGCTTAAGTTAGAACGGGAACTTAATGGAAGGCTTGTGGCTGTCAAGATCGACCCGCAGAGGCTCGTCTCGAGTCAGTCTCCGCAAGCTATTTGGAGAAAGAAATATAAAATTGAGAGGTAAGATGTCAGAGTATTAGATCTTTCATACCTTGGGAGTCTCAACCCTTCTTACGTTGTCTTCTCCTCTATTTATAGTTTAGGATGTCTGCTAATAATGCATGACGACTCTTCATCAATAATGGTGAGATCTCCTCCGGGATTGCTGATAACGGCTGCCCATTTACTCTATCTGCATTCACCACTCCCACGTAATTAGCAAGGCTTGAACGGTCTTGTGAGCTGTCTCTTTGACCGAGTAACTTTCCTTCGCTAGCGGGCTCTTAGGCCATTGGGCCTAGATTTAATTCTTCAATTGGACCTTATCATTTGGTCCGGCTTCGTGGGTCGTACCCTTGTATTAACACATCCAAATTCAAATTGATATCGATCGGTCCATCGATCAAATAAAATTTTAAAAAATTTTAAACCTAAATTTTCTATCGGAGACCTGGCAAAATTAAGAAAGAGGTCGGAGGAGGATTGATGATCGGAAGGAGGAAGTTCGTTCCCTCGGGTGCTGGGAGGGATCGAGATTTAGGGGAGGGGGATCGAAGGAGGATTTCGAGTGCTGCTTTTAATGAGAAAAATGATATTAACTGGGGTGGATCGTGAGGAAAATGATATTAACTGAACAAGTGCTGCTTTTAATTGGGGTTTCACTGATGGGGGATTTTAATGGGGGTTTAACTGATGGCCCCCGTCAGTGAAACTAAAGGAAGATCTCAAGGGTTTTAAGTGAGGGGATCACTAAAGGTTCCGTTAGTGATACCAATGGCTTCACTGATGGTTTCCTTATTGACACAATATTTCGCTGACGTCATATCTATCCGTTAGTGAAGTCATCAAAAAAAAATCCCAACTTTCACTGATGGTACAAATTTCCCGTTAACGAATGATAATGTGCCATACTGAAAAATAAGACGCCAACCAACGATACATACTGAATGAAACGAACTACCATCAACGACGTCATCGAAATAATTTCACGAGGTGCCCAACTTTTGCTGACGGAGAAGTTCTGTCAGCAAAGCGGGACTTTCACCGACGTGAGCAGTCAGCAAAAACCGGACTTTCGCTGACGGCATTGTGGCCATCAACGAAAGCGTTGTGCGCGTAATGCCACCAACCTTTCACTAACGGGAAGGTCGTTCCGTCAGTAAAAGTCGTGTTTCCTCTAACAGCTTCCGTCGATGAAAGTCTCATGTCGCTAATGGAATTTCGTGTCGTCAACGAAAGCCTAATTTCGCTGACGGGACTGACTGACCGTCAACAAATGTCTTACTTTAATGACAGTGTGTGTAGCCGTTATTGAAAAGTCGTCACTAAAACCCCGTTTTTGTTGTGGTGCACACCCCCCACTACCTTGGGCTACTATACGTAGTGTATAAAACTAACTCAGGTCACCACTCACCACTAATCATCAAACGTATGAGGATGCCAACCAAGAATGACTTTACTATTGCCTTGCAACTCAACCCCAACTCATGCAACTACTCTAATTTCTCAACCTGAAAGTCTTGAAGTTATCATCCAGTCATTCCAGGCAACATTAAATGGTACCTTACGTCCTAATGAACATTCAAAAGCCTGATACATTGTACCAATTTTCGGCCACTTGACCCATTGTGCCCGCCTGGACTCGACCCAGTTAAGGCACATGAAGGCCCACAAGATAACTTACATGCCCAGAGTAAATTCGCTAAAACACCGCCAGCCAATCCTGTAAATAATCCCTCCCAAACGGAGTAGGTTTCTCAATATTCTTAATCGTGAAATCTCTCTCTTGCTTTGTTATTTATCACCTTTGCTTGTTGAGACTCTAACTTGAACATCGAAGGAGTCAAATCGAGAGGCTCCCACATAATTCTAGAATCATCACACATGAAAGGAGAGGTTACTAAATTCGTGTGAAGATAGTCGCACAAGGTGTTAAGACATACATTTAAAGTTTTCAATCAGGCTAGGCTTTTGGGTTAAATAAGGTCTGAATAGAAATTACGCAACAAATTGCATACTTTTTATTTTATTCTGTTAATGGATGTGGATCCACATCATGAACTTTTATTGTATTATGTTGGCCTGTTATTGGCTTACAAACTCCGAAAACTTTGGCCAATGAAATCTGCATGTGATGCTTAACATTTTTCCAGATATTTGACGTTCTCGTATTATTAGGGTTTTCCACTGGGTGGGTGTGGGTGTTCTATCTAATGTTCTCGATATTAGGGTCCACCATCCGAGCAACATTCACATTGTGATCCTTTGCTATATACTGGTATTTTATCTAGTTTCTTGCCCTGGGCAGCTGCCCAGGGCAATCTCCAAGTAGTTTTGTCCATGCTCAAAGGGATTTGATATTCGATCCACTCGTTATAAAAAGTCATTTCGTGAAATTGTTGATTTTTATAACAATCAGACCGATAATCAAATAGCCTTGGATTTACTTTATCTTTGGCGTGTTGATCTTCTATGATGTGACGAACAAATCTGAAAAAAAAATTAAATAATTAGAAGTTTTGTAAATGTTCACCAGCAAAGCAAAGCGCGTACCCCCTTAACAAAGGGGTGGGCGACATCCCCGTATTTACGGGGATGCCCCCGCCCTGGGGTTTTTTCGCGTTTGGCCCCGGGGAATCCGGTATTTACGTGTTAGCCCTCGATTCCTCCTCCTGGGTTTTTTCCTGTCTTTTGTGCCTCATTTTTCGGTTTTTTGACTCCTTTGCTTTTGCGTCCCTCTGACGACTAATCCGGGATTTCTTTTCACCTTCAGTTTTGCGCCAAGAAGATGGTTGTCCCTGTCGTTTTTGCGCCCGTGAGACGACTGTCCCTGTTGGCTTTTCACCAGTAAGCCGGTTGTCCCAGTCAGTTTCGTGCCCATGAGATGACCTTCGCCATGCCCTCCGGGTGGGCATTCGCTAGTGTGTGTGTGTGTGTGTGTGTGTGTGTGTGTACATATACACATATATAGGGAAAATGTGCATGTGCATGTGCATGTGCACAGGTAAGTTACCTGTGCACATGCACTGTTTCCCCCTTTTTCATTTTTTTGGCTTGTTGTTCACCTTATAGATGATCAACATATCATTCAGTTTTTTTCTTGGCATGTTGTTCACCTCATAGATGATCAACATACCAAAAATCAAGTGATTCCAATACTTTCTGAACCCCAATCTACCCCTTGCACTTTCAATAGTTTTTCAGCAAATTTTAAGACGGTTAAAGTTGCAAAGTATAGATGTGGGCTCAAAAAGTATTGGAATCACTTGATTTTGTATATGTTGATCATTCATGATGTCAACAACATGGACATGAATTTTTTTTCAAAAAACTCAAAAAATGGGGGAAATGGACATGTGTGCAGGTAACTTATCTACGTGCAGACACATGCACATTTTCCCCTACACACACATGGAAAAGTGCGTGAAAAATTATCTAACGAGTCGACTTAAAATCATATAATTGAGCTACTTTGTGGATGATTCAATCCATTCATCATTATCTCCTTATTCAAAATGGTTGTCCACGAAAAAAATCATGTGATTTAGACACTTTTGACCGCTGATCAAATGTCATCATTTGTTCTATTGTTAGGGCATGTTCATTTTTATGAAAGTGGGATTTTGTGAAAGTTGTGAATAGTGTAGGGGATTGGAATTTTGGGGGGAGAGAGAGAATAGAATTTTGTGTTTGTTTTGTTGGAAAGTTGTGTTGTGAAAGTTGTGTTGTGAAAGTTGTGTGGGGCCCACACAACTTTATTGTGTTTGTTTTGGTGAGAATGAAATATGGAAAGTTGGATGAAGAAAGTGGTGAAGGTGAAGAGGTGAACATAGTGCAAATGGAAAAATTAACAATTGAATCATGAAAAAAAATCCCAAGGCACGAATGGAACAGATTGCCTAAATCCTTCACATATCCAACACACAACATAAGCACAATGAAACCACAGCAAAGACAATTAAGTTTCCAAAATCCCAATGCCCCGCTTCCAACAAATTGTCGTAATCCATCAAATATCCATCACTACATACAAAAGACAAAAGAATATAAACAACCAAAGATTGCATGCAACAAGTAGCCAAATTCATTCACAAATCCACCAGATATTTACAAAAGCCCAAGGTAGATACACCATATATTACAACAAAATAGCATCCACAACCCATCCAACTAAATATACAACAACCCACAAGATCGCCAATAAAGACACAAATGTATATCTCCACATCAACCGATATTGTGATACATCAACAACAACAATAATAAAATAAGACCTAAGAGAGAGAACAAGGCCAACTTATTGGAGCGGTAATCGTTTATGATGCTCTCAACTTTCACATTGTTTCTCTCTATAAGTCCTACAACCTGATCCATACGAGCCTCTATATCTAACATCCTCCTCTCAGACAATTGTGTCGCAGCACCGTCAGTCTTGGGCCGTCTTTCACTCTCATCGAGTAAATGGAGTATCACCTGTTTGGACCACTCAGGGTGTGGGGAATCCTTCCATTGGAAGAATGAGCACAGGCGCTCGCGAGCTGTACAACTCCAAAAACATCGGCCTGGGTTTAATTGGGTCCATACGTCCTCCTCGGCAAACGCATGCCACATTGGCATATCTTGAAGTCATCTTCATCGGCATCCAACACCCCCACCCCCACCCCCCAATCTCATCTCTAGGTCGAGATCGACTAGAAGAGCTCGATCCATAACTCATGTGTACCTGGGAAGAATAAAAAAAACCCTTAACATATAACATTTTAAATATAAAAGACTGATAATTGGAAAAGATTGAGTGAAAATCATACCTACGAAAAGTATTGAACATTTGCATGGTAATGTTGGCGGCAGCGTTCAGAATTCAGAACAGTCACACAAAAATGAGCATATAATAACAGAAGCAGCTTGCCAAGGGAAACATGAATCATATTGACAAACTAAAAATCAATTCAAACCCCCAAAAAACCTTCTAAAGACAAAAGCATTAAAAACTTGGAGGAAGCATATTGGGGACATTCATATAGCATTTCAATCATAAGCCCTCAGAAAAAAAATTTCCATTTCCACATCTGGTTGCTTGCCAATGGCTCCTTCATTATCTACCCCCACAAGCCCACTGCATTAAGTGAATCCAACCAAGACCACATCAGCTCAAGCAAAGACAACATAGTGAAAAAAATCCCAAGGCACACATGCTAATGCCAACTTACATTTCAAATCCATCTATGCCATTTATTTCATGGTTAATTACCAACTCACAAAATCCATATCAATCAAATTCTGCTCCAACTTGGGGAATGAAGGAACCTAATTGACTGCCATCCAGTATGAAGGATAAACAATTTGCCCCATTTTCATCATTGGGCTATTTGAACTAAAGTCCCAAAAAATCTAATATCCTTCATGCATAGCATAAAAATCCAGTACACATGCAAAGCATAAATGCCCAAGGAACACATGATACATAGTGCCAAATTCCATAACAAACCATATACAGAAAATCCAACACACAAGTAAAAAAATTGCCAATGAAATCATGCTCCAGAATGCCACAAGCCAACCCAACTTCAACACACAATACAATAGCCCAATTCAGAGACAGCAAAGAGACCAAAGTATTGAACATACCAGAAAGCCCAAGTTGGAGAAAGATACAACAAAGAAATTATCTACAAAAGCCCATGTCAGAGACAGTAAAGAAACACAAGGGATTAGAAGTCAAATACAATGCAGAAAATCACAATGCACCCATGATAAATATGGCAAAAAATTCTATGGCATACTACAAAAGCCCAAGTCAGAAACAAAAAAGAAACACAAGAAATCCCAAGGCACATGCAATGCAGAAAATCACAAGGCACATATGATACATATGGCAAAAAGCCTCAACAACTCCAACACAGTGTACAAGAGACCAAGGCAGAAACATCAAAGAAATCACAAGTGCACAAAGCATTTTCTGAAACACAAGATAAAATTCCCAATTCACACATGCTACAGGTGACCATAAGACATAACAACTCTACCACAATTTACAATAGCCCATGTCAGAGACAGCAAAGAAAACATAGTAATTAAATTACCAAGGTAGTGATGAAGCTATTTCAGATGCACAAAATTTCATATCTGAATCCCAATTTCTGAAACACAAGAATTAAAACCCAAGGCACATATGCCTCAGATGGCAAAGATCCACAACAAATGAAACACACTGTACAATATCCCAAGGAAAAGACATCAAATAAACAAAAGTAATTAAAGTAGAAAGCATTTTCAGGGGAAAAATCCATTTATGAAATCAATTTATGAATAAGAAGGAAAAAACCAAAGGCACACATGCTGCAGATGAACAAGAGACAAAAAAATTCCAACACAATCTACAATAGCCCAAGGGTGAGACAACAAATAAACCATAGTATTTAAAATATCAAAGAATGCATGAAGCATATATGGGACACTCATATAGTTTTTCAATCATAAGCCCTCGGATATTTTTTTTTCATTTTCCCATCTGGTTGTTGGCAATGGCTCCTTCTTTATCTACCCACACAATCCCAAGAAATGAAGTGAAGCCAACCAAGCCCACTTCAGCTCAAGCTAATACAACATAGTAAAAAAATCCCAAGGCACACATGCTTAAGATTGCAAACTTCCATTACAAATCCATCTCAAACCATTTCCTTCCCTACTAACCAACTCACAAAATCCATATCAATCAAATTCTGAACCAACTTGGGGAATGAAGGATCCTAATTGCCAACCTTCCAGTGTGAAGGATATACAATATGCCCCATTTTTATCATTGGGCTATTTGATCTACATTGCTAAAAAATCTGATATCCAGCATGCATATCATAAAATTCCAATACACAGGGAAATCAGAAATTCCCAAGTCACACAGAATACATAGGGACAAAAGCCACAACAACCCATATACAGAAAATCCAAGATACCAAGGTAAAAAAATGTAATTGACATCATGATCCATATTGCCAAAAGCCAAACAAAATTCAACACCCAATACAATAGCCCAAGTCAGTGACTGCAAGAAACCATAGTATTTAAACTACATAGTCATGATGGAAGTCTTTTCAGATTTTAAAAAATCCATATCTGATATAATTTTCTGAAACACCAGAATATAAACCCAAGGCACACATGCTGCAGATTGCCAAGAGACACAACAAATCCTACCCACTTGACAATTGCCCAAGGCAGATACAGTAAAGATACAATAATAACTAAAATACCAAGGCATGCATGAAAAATGTAAGTGACACATGCTACAGATGGCCAAGAGACACAATAAATCCATCACACTTTACAATATCCCAAGGCAGAGACAGCAAAAATACCATAGTAACTAAAATACCAAGGCATGCATGAAAAATTTATGTCACACATGCTACAGATGGCCAAGATACACAACAAATCCAACACACTTCACAATGGCCCAAGGCAGAGACTGGAAAGACACCCTAGTAACTAAAATACGAAGGTATGCATGAAAAATTTAGGTCACACATGCTACAGATGGCCAATATATACAACAAATCCAACACACTTTGCAATGGCCCAATGTAGAGACAGCAAAGATACCATAGTAACTAAAATACCAAGGCATGCATGAAAAATTTAAGTCACACATACTACAGATGGCCAAGATACACAACAAATCCAACATCAATGTACAATAGCCCAAGGCAGAGACAACAAATAAAACATAGTAATTAAAATACAGAGTCATGCATGAAGCATATACATAAACATGAACTATACTAAAAATATCCTCAGTTCCAACATTATACTGACATGACAAAAGCAACCACACATCCAACACAACAGTTTCAAGAGTGCAATGCCACACTCTCCATCACTGCCTCCACAGTATACAACACCCCAGATTTACACCAACTGTTACCGTAATCGTCTTACCATGACATCCTATGGATACTTCATAAATGGCATTCCTCATCCTCGCCATGCCCATCTCCTCCCGCCTCAGCCCGAGCCCTCTCAATCTCAGTCACCTTCTTGGCAACATATCTCTTCCTTGCCGGCTCGGGCATATTGACAAATCTCCTACCATCTCTATCATTCTCACTAAGTTTTATGTACACTTCATCCAAGGCGTTGTCTTGATAATCAGTTAGAGAATACAAATATGTAGAAAGATCAGCAAGCCAATGGGTGTGGGAGAACTTTATGGCTTGCGTGACCTCTCTAACATTATCAACCATTTCAACCATTTCCTTCATTAGATCGGGATTATCTTTCAATGCCCATCTACGCATTTTCTTTTTTCTCACGGAGTGTTGGCTTACATGGCTGGTCACCGCCGGAGATGGCCCCATCGATGCATTATTGGTGATGTTGGGATAAGCATCATAGCCGGTCGATGCTTGCGAGAAGAGTGTCAGACTTGCATGCTCTCCTTCATCTTCATTAAATGCGCCCCCAAATGAGTGATACACACTCTTACTATAATCCCCCTTCACGGCACCATCTCCTATGATCAACCTAAGATCCTCAAGCCACAGTAAGGGGTGGTTGACATATTCTTTCAGCCTATAATTTGCCTGCAGTTATAATGAATCAAATATTATGAGGTTTAAAATGAAGTAATTAAATTGAATTTTCAGAGATGCGTAAATGAGAAGTTAATACCGCGGCCCTTATGGCATAAATTTCAGGGTCCAGTTCTATCATCTGCTTCTCCTCTGACCACCCAGCCCCACTAATGTCTAAGCATGACGATACATTAGAAAGTCACCGAACAAGACCTTTCATATGATCCTTCACATGCTGGCTTGTGTATGCCGTGCCAAACATGGAGTTTATATGTACAGCTGCAGCGTTGAATGCCGTCCCTTTGAATGTTGTGTCGGCTTTATTGCCTTGCCGTGCTTAGGCCACCAGGAAAGGTATTAATGCAATATCATGCTCACCTAGCCACACTTTATTCGTCGTGCCCGTCTTGGATGGTTTCTTACTTTTTTTTCTGGGACTAGACACCGATACATCCATGTCATCATCCCGGTAAACCGACTTCCTTGACGAGTCACTTCATCCTGTTGTGCCATGCCCGATTTGTGATGAAGGCTTGGCAAAAGTACTTTATGTTGACTGGCTTATAAAAGGTGGGATTACCCCCACCTTGTATCATTTGCATAAAGCCCGAATGAGGCAGCATGTACATGGGCATTGGAATGCTATAGCCGGGATATTGTGCATAAGGCATACTTGCACCCACCCCTTGGAAGCTCTGCGTAGGACATTGACCATCACTCATCCTACGCGGCAAAGGACGACCAAGCAATGGATCATTCCTTCTTGATTCATCTTCCCACTGTGTCCCATATGTAGGATCATAGAATGATGGCATACGATCACTCCCTTGACCTTGATGTGAAGACATGGCCATCTTACAAAATCATTGTTTCCATAACATAGCAATAATGGCCATACTGACATGAAACCACATATAGTACAGTTCATAAAAGGTAATGTAAGTAATATTTACTACCACCGATATCATCAGAATCTAACACAATATAAATAAATTAATCAGATAAAGTCAGTAAATTGTAACCACATCTCATGCATCCCACAACATACTCAACATAAATTTCATATGTTAATACAAAGCATTCAACTTAACAAATACCGTTAAAATTCTTAATTTAAGTCTTCCCTCATAGACCATGTTCATTTGTGTTCACATGGTTATGTATGTTACAATATTCCACCCACATTTCCCACGCTAACTCATCCCTGCGACTTTTCCATTGATCCCTTTTTGAAGTTTGTTCACATATGTGCAACTGTTGTGAAAGATCCATAATTGAGTCATCCACCTCATCCACCTCATCCATCACATCACCATCCTCCTCAAACACATCCCCATCCTCATTTAGATGTGGGTCATGTGGATCAGCTATTTGGATATAATTATGCAAAACTATGCAAGCAATGATGGTATCGACCTGATATTTGAATGGATTATAAGGCTTTGCAGTCAAAATTTTAAACTTGTTCTTTAGTATGCCAAACGTCGGCTCGATCTTTGTTCTTAATGAAGAATGTCTTAGGTTGAAGAGCTCTCTGTGATTTCACGGCACTCGATCAGTATAGTCCTTCAGATGGTATCT
The DNA here is from genome assembly GCA_030789695.1 of Scilla litardierei. Classification (NCBI taxonomy): domain Eukaryota; kingdom Viridiplantae; phylum Streptophyta; class Magnoliopsida; order Asparagales; family Asparagaceae; genus Scilla; species Scilla litardierei. The sequence goes on from CM061141.1 coordinate 115,317,370, forward strand.
AACGCCCCGGTATGGAGATATGAAACCCGGCATTGTTTTATATCCTGCATCGCATATGTAATATTTTCCTACAAACAAAAAAGTAAACCCGATTTATGTTCACATGGATTCAAACTGACGTATACATGATATGTACGAAAAAATTTGCCTATTACCATCATACACACGCAGACCGTGGGGGTAATGACAATGCATCTTTAAGGACCGTGAAATCATTCGCTGATCCTTCCCACCCGACTATTACGTACGTGAATCTTTTATTTGGTGTTACATCTACAAGAACATTTTGCGTCACCCCCTTACGTCCTCTAAATCGTGGTACGAGATTGGCAGGTAGCATGGCATCAGTATGTGTCCCATCAATTAGACCAATGCAATCCTACACCGTAATCAATAACGGGCAAGTTGAGATCACCATCATTCATTTTACTATATTGCTATCTATTCATATAAACACACTAACCTTGAAAAATGGAAACCAATTAGGATTATTGAGTATCTCTGGTGGTGTCTCATTTGGGGCTTGCTTCATGAACCTATCACGAAGGATACAAACTGCATACATCACTTTGTTAAAGTATAAGCTAACTGTCGCCCCGGACCTTATAAAATCAACCTGCATGACTCTGTTCTTTGACTTGTACCCTACGATATGAAGAAACATTGCCACCTGCTCCTCGATGGACACATGATAAGTGTCTTTGAGAATATCACTTTGGCGCATTAAAGTTGCAAGATTCATGAACGCATGTCTGCGCATTCTTAAGTAGTGTAAACAACTACTATCAGAACCATATAGAATTCTCCGCATGTGGGATTTTCTATGAATATCACCCATCTCTGACGGCTCATGAGGTATTAGGGTATCCATATCGTCATCATATAGCTGCATGAATATGATGGTAAAAATGATAGCCGCCACGGCCGATGTACACGATGAACACCCCGAAATTTCGCCATTTTGATCCATCTAAACCTTATTTGAATCAAACATAGCTCCAATCATATTTTGTAACTGACATTTGCTTATATCATAAAATCGTGCATTGGACATTAAAACATTAACGACGATGAAGGATATATGGCACAAATAAAATCAAAACATTTAAACGACTCATTAATATATACAAAAATACTATACTGTTATAACACAACAATTATATGACTTTGAGAATGGACAAGAAAGTGGCCACATAACACTGTTTGGCCTACTGTTGGGCTAATTTTAAAACATATACCTTCAGTCTTAAAAAGCTATATCTCAAGCTAAAACATTTTAATGCCTACCACATGAAACAAAAACCCACCAATCATGTCTAAGCCATTCATGACCCCATAACATGTTGCCCTCAGATATAACTGTATAAGTTTCATTGTTGGTTTCTTGAAATACTTCAAGCATACTGTTACGACCTAAAGATCGTGATAGTCCGACCTTCTGTCACGCCCCGCTTCCCAAAAGTACGGAGGCGAAGCGTGAATAAGGCCCGCTTAGGCCGGGACTGAGAGCCCAGACCCAATAAGCGTCTGTGGTATTCCAAAAACGAAGGAACAGGTCCCTGCATGTTAGTACGGAACAACAAAAGTCCTGAAAAGAGATATCATTTCATTTTATTCCAAAATTAAACATCCAAAGTACTGAGAGTCTAAAACGCCATAAACGGCTACAGCTGCAGAAAAAGGAAACTATTGGTGCAAGCACCCAACCTAGACAGGAAGAACAAAGAGGTGCTACGCACCCAACTAATCTGAAAACGAAAACTCCGGATGAGCAACAAGTGGCCTCTAACTCTGGTCCTCCTCTGGGTCGTACTCCAGATCAACGTCCTCCGTTTCCACGTCTGCTGACAAGTCTGCCTCGTCGTCGTACTCTGGCTCAACACCTGACGTACAGCACCAAAGAAGGAAACTGTACGTCAGGTAAAGTCTACAAAAAGTGGTCAGACTCTACTGCAAGTGTATCAACTTTTAAACAACGATTTACTGGTTGATTAGCATGCTGGGGTTAAAACTGAGTAACAAAAGAAGTAACGTAGCAGGAAGGTAAAGCGTAACAAGTAGTAATCGTAGCATGTGCTACCAACTACGGGACTAGCCTACAGGTGTCATGACAAGTCGGGACGTGACGGGACAAGACATGACATGACAAGACAAGTGAGACACGAAAGGGTTCATGCCTTACGGTTCGAGGGGGATCAGACCCTCTTGCCGTGCGCACGCTCAACCCAACCCCAAACCCCAAGTATGACAAGACAAGACAAGCACGACAAGGGATCACTCGATCTAGCTTGGCGAGTGCCCTATTGCCCTCTGGGCTGTGTATAACGACAAGGGATCACCCACTCTAGCTTGGTGAGTGCCCTATTGCCCACAGGCTGTGCAAGACGGGACGGGACGTGACAAGACGGGAAGGGTTATTCTAGGGTGTCCACACACACGCACACATATGATAGGGCTACGATGTCAAAAGTTGTTGTTGTCAGGCTCAGACTTCATCGTCAAGTCTGAGCCGTCAGGGGTCGTCCCGGACGCTATCATTTCACGTCCGGTTCTCTTTGTTCACAGTTATCAGTTCTAACCAACTAAGGCCTAAGCACGACCGAAAGTGCAAGTGGGATACACTTGTCTGCGATGGCAAGTGTGTCGTCCTCCAGAAGCGTCTCGTCCAAGCGTCTCGTCCATGGAAGTTCGTCTGAAATAGTGCCACGGCGACGGTGTCAGGTCTCAATTTCATCAAATCCTATTAAGGTTCGTTTCTAGGTTATCGGGACTATCCTATTCGTCAAAAGTCACATTTTGATGTTCAGCCCTATTCAACGTTCTATCGTATGTGCACAGTCAAAAAGTCCGTTCGTCGATTTTCTATGTTTGTACAACGTTTTACTGGTGCTGGAAATAAATTTAGTTCAAATTGTCGACTTTTAGTTTAGGGTTCAATCAGCTATTGTGGGGGTTTCTACGAGTTCGGGGGACCAAGCTTTACCGGGGTTCGTTGTAGGATGGAATTCGTGTCTGAACGGAGAACTCCTCGGCGTCAAATCTGGTCCACGCACGAATTCCCAAAAGCTGAAACTTGCGACGAAGGCCTACGAAGTGTCGTAACGTCGTAGACAACAATTCCACGAAGTAGAACACCCAAGTGGGGTCCACATCAGTGCTAGGGGTCAAATGGGGACCCACAACACTTCTGGAGAACTTGGGGGCACACAACAGGAGTTGGTGCTGGAGAAACGACGTTGCGACGATTGGCCGCCGGTCGGACACTAGCCGCTGCGGGGGTTTGGCTCGGTCAGACACTGCGGACGGCCTGTGCAGCACAGCGGGGTCGGTCACAGCGGCCGCTGCGAGAGAAATCCTCGGTCAGACCGAGAGGAGCTCTCGGTCGGACACAGCGGGGACGGGGCTTGGTGCGGAGCGAGGGAACGGCTCGGTCAGACCGAGCGGCGCTCTCGGTCAGGCGCTTGGGCGGGGGATGCAATGAAGCGGGGCTTGCAACGGAGCGGGTGATGCGGGCGATGCGGGTGAACCTCTCGGTCAGGCGGGGGCGATGCGGGGCTTACGAAGCGGGCGATGCAGCGGAGCGGGGTGCGATGCGGAGCGGGCCGTTCTATCGGTCGGGCCGATGGGATCTCTCGGTCGGTGCGGGGCGATGCACATTGCAATGTTGCAACGTTGCAACGGAGCGGGCAGTGCGGCGGTGCAGGCGAGATCCTCGGTCAGACCGAGAGAAAATGGGGAATTCTCTCGGTCAGGCACGGGCGGCGGCTGAACGGAGTTGCGACGAACATCGCAAGCGAGTTTTGAAGGTTTTGTGACGGCTAGGGTTTGATGGCTGCGAAAATAACTTAGCCTAGGGTTTGTTTAAATAGAATAGGGGGTTTAGGGTTAGGGCTAGGGTTTATTATTAAATTAAAATAATTTAACAATTAAAATAACTAAAATTAACTCTCCCTCACCCTCTCCCATGGATGTGTGCGGCCAAAAAAAATATAGGACTTGGTCAAAAATTTATTTAGAGTGTTATTATTATATAGGAAATCTATTATAATTAAAATACTTATAAAATTAGGTTTTAAAATTATTTAAAACTTACTCAAAAATGGAAAATATGTCAAATTAAGTCCAAAAAATGTAAAATAAATATTGGGGTGATCGGGGCGACGAAAGAAAGAGAACAAAGAAGACGGTTCTAAATTTTGACGTCGAGAGAAGAAACTAAAAATAGAAACGTCCCACGTCAAAACAGAAAGTCGTGACGTCGTATCAAATAAGATAGAATCGCGGAAGGACGACTCGAGAAATATCGTTTCAAAATAGTTCCACAATCTAATACTCTCAGAGAAGATCACACCGACATATCACACAAAAGTGTTCAAAATCAAATAGGGTCTAAAATAAACACGTGCACGATCAAGAGCACGTGCACAAAGAAAGTACGATCGGAAACCGACCGTTACACCTTCCATTCCAGTCCGCCAAATACACCAATCACCTGTTAAATAGCCTACCCTAATCCTACTATTAACATAACCATCGTGCCCTTGGTTCCCGATAATACAAATTCATTGTACGCGGGTTTTACCCTGCAACAATTGGCGCCGTCTATGGGATCGAAGGGTCACACCCATGTCAAATCCCATACCAGTCAACCAAAACCCTGACCACGGCAAGGATCCTATGGACCAAGAATCACACTCTCACCCAATGACTCCTGCGACTAATCCACCCCCCGAGGTGGAGGTCGAGACAGACCAGGCCTCGGCCCGTGCGGTACAGCAGAGCTTCGAGGCCTTCACTAAGATGATGGAGGGCTTTGCAACGACCAGAACTGAAGCATCCCCCGGCCCCTCTGAGCCCCGAACGTGAGGTGAAATCTTCACCCTCAGTTCGATGAAGAAGTGGGGGACAAAAGGCTCGTCGAGGAGATAGCGGCCCAACAAAGGCTCTTGGAGGAAGAGATGGAGGTCGCGCGACTGCGAAGGCACCAGGAAGAAGCGACTGCCGCTCAAAGGCATCTAGATGAAGCTGCCAAGGCCGCCCGACAAGCTCGCCCTGACGAAGAAGCCACTCATCGCCGGCTCCACTTCATCATCGCGGAGCACGAGAGGCTCCGACGGGAGAATGAGGAGAACCGAGAAATCCCAAAGATGTCGGCCTCGGGCCAGCGACGCGTGAATGAGCGTAGCCCGCCATTCACCAGGTCCCCACCTTGGGGGCAGAGCCCTCCACGGCGACCACTTTGCCCCTCCCCGGGGCATGATGACCGTCGGCAGCCAAGGCGGGACCGGAGCCAAACCCCAGAGTGGCGGAGGGGGAACGCGCCTGAGCGCACCGCTTACCCGAGAAGGCCACGCCGTTGGCGCGATGGATAACCTCGGCCCCGAGACCCGCAAGGTTCAAGGCCCCTCACTGGCCACCTACGGCGGGAAAGGTGACCCCCTCTCGCACGTTCAACAATACCGAGGGGCGATGGAGGCACATGATGTGGATGACGCATTCCTTTGCCGGCGCTTCTCACAGATTTTGCGGGACACTACGCTGGATTGGTACACGGCTTGCCCGCGAGATCCATCGAGAGCTTCGGTGAGTTATCCCACAAATTCTACCAGGAGTTCCGGGCCAAACGCACAAGGAAGAAGCCCACGGACTACCTTTGAACAATAATCCAGAAGGAGTGGGAGACGATTGGAAAGTACCTGCGCCGCTTCCAGGATGAGAGGCGGAGCGTGGTGGCATGCGACGACGAAGTCCTCATGCTGGCCTTCAAAGCCGGATTGAGGAACCGAAGCCTCCACAAATCCTTGCTTTGAGACCTGCCCGTCGACTATGACGCGCTAGTCACGCAGGCGGAGAGGTACACATTGAGCGAGGAGGCACTCGGTGCAAAGAAACAGAACGCCAAGGCAGGGGCATCCCGAGGTGAGCCTGGGCCCTATCCCAGGCCGAGGCAAGAAGACAGGCCCTGAGGCTGCGACCAGCTGGCTCGGCCGAGACGCGACCCCGTGGGGTGTCGCCCGCAAGACCGCCCAGGCCCAGTGCGAGAGTTTGTCCCCGCAGGGAACCGATGCGGGCGGTCCCGAGGTTGGAAGGGCCCCTGTGGGCTCAATACACACAGCTCAACGCCCCAATGATAGAGGTGTTGGCTGCGGCGATAAGGGTCGGCTTGCTGTCGGAGCCACCCAGAGAAATGAAGTCGGACCCGGCGAGGCGAGATGTCCAAAAGTATTACCGGTATCACCAGGACCACGGTCATGATACCGACGATTGCTTCGTCCTCAAGAGGGAGATCGAGCGGTTGATCCAGGCGGGTCACCTTGGGGGCTTCTTGGAGGGCAGGAGGCCGATCCGAGAAGAAAGGGCCCAGCGAGGAGCGCGGAGGCCGGACCCACCACCGGGCGACGAGCGAGAGGAGCTATGCCTGCCCAGGCCGATCATGCGCATAGATGTGATATGCGGAGGGCCATCCTCGGGGGAGCGTCATCATCAAGCAAGAAGGTGAATGCGCGGCAGGTGATGGCGGCGGACCTCGGCGGTGATGCGAAGCAGAGAAGGGCGGCTCGACCCCCATTACTTTCACCGATGAAGACCTGGAAGGAGTCAAGCTGCCGCATGACGACGCCATTGTCATCGAGGCACAGATCGGGACGGCCATCATCAAACACCTCCTGATCGACACTGGAAGCTCTTGCGACATTCTGTTTATGTCAACGGTTGAGAAGATGGGGCTGAAGCAGGCAGACCTAAGGCCTTGCATAGGGCCCATTGTCGGCTTCACTGGCCACTCGGTTCCCATAGTGGGGGTGATCACCTTGCCGTTGTCGCTTGGAGAAGAATCGAGGGTCGTCACTCGTATGACGTAGTTCGTTGTTGTCGATATTGTGTCTGCCTACAACGGGATCATAGGGCGACCATATATAACGACCATTGAAGCGCTCCATAGCCTGCTCCATCAGATGGTCAAATTCCAAACTCCGCGTGGGGTGGGGTTAGTACGGGGGAGCCAGAAGCTATCCAGGAGCTGTTACGTGGGGTCGACCAAGCATAAGGGTCTGGAGCAGGCCTTATCGGTCGACCTCCTTGATGAAAGAGGGGACTTTTGCGACCAACGGCCGACTCCTGCTGAAGAGGTCGAAGAGGTGCCCGTGGCCGCGGAGGAGGGCAAGACTGTCTCTATCGGCACGAAGCTCCTGGTCTCTCTGAGGGCGGCCCTCATCAGCCTCCTCCGAGAGAACGTGGACATATTCGCCTGGTCGCCCTCAGACATGCCAGGGGTTGACCTAGCGGTAATTTCCCACAAGCTGAATGCGGACCCGGAATCTCAACCGGTCCGGCAGAAGAAGAGGATTGCTTGAGGAGAGAAGATGAGGGCAGTCAGCGAAGAAGTGGAGTAGCTCCTCCAGGCCAAGTTTATCAGGTCGGTGGACTATCCGGATTGGCTCGCCAATGTTGTCTTGGTGAAGAAGGCCAGTGGGAAGTGGCGCATGTGCATCGACTTCACGGATCTCAACAGGGTGTGTCCAAAGGACAGTTTCTCCCTTCCAAGGATCGACCATTTAGTCGACCAGGTGTCCTGTTACGAGTTGTTGAGCTTTATGGACGCCTTCTTGGGCTACAACCAGATCCCGAGGGCGAAGGAGGATGAGGAGAAAACGTCCTTCATCACTGACAGGGGCACCTTCTGTTACACAAAGATGCCCTTCGGACTGAAGAACATCGGGACGACCTACCAGTGCATGGTAGATAGGATATTCAGCTCGTAGGTCGGGCAGAATCTGGAGGTCCACATCAACGACATACTGGTTAAGAGCAAGAAATCCCCGGACCACCTCGCTGACCTACGGGAGACGTTTCAGAAGGTGCGCCAGTATGACCTGAGGCTGAACCCGGTGAAGTGCGTCTTCGGCGTGCAGTCGGGAAAATTCCTTGGCTTCATGATAACAAAGTGATGGATTGAGGCGAACCCCGATAAGGTGTCGGCCCTCATCAATATGGCGGAGCCACGGACCATCTGGGACTTGCAGCGGTTGAACGGCCGGATCGCAGCGCTGGGGAGATTCTTATCGAAGTCCGCGAAGAGATCGCTCCCCTTCTTCAAAGTCCTGCGGATGGCCCTCGGCGAAGCTAAGATTAACAGAAAAGTAATCCAATGGGACGACGCCTGTACCTGAGCATTCGCGGAGCTGAGGGCTTACCTGCAGAGCCCACTACTACTTGCTAAGCCCGAGGAAGGGGAACAGCTGGGGTTGTACCTTGCCACCAGTGAAGAGGCCGTCAGCTCGGTCTAAATCAAGGAGGAGAAGGGCAAGCAGCTGCCGGTCTACTATGCAAGCCGGATTCTTCGAGAGGCGAAGACTCGTTACAGCCCCATCGAGAAGGTCGCCTCCTGCCTGGTCACAACGACGAGGAAGCTCCGACCGTACTTCCAGCCCCACCCCATCGCCGTCCACACCAACCTGGCCCTCGAGAAGAACCTGAAGAGGTTAGAGCGTTGGGCAGAATGCTCAATTGGAGCGTCGAGCTCAGCGAGTTCAACATAGTATACAAAGCCCGGACGAAGATCAAGGGCCAGGCACTGGCGGACTTTGTGGTGAAATGCACTGTTGGAGACCTTCCGGAGGACCTGTCGAACGCATAGCTGGCTGGCGCATCCCCACAAGCAATGGGATTAGCTGGACCCTCAGAGCCCGCCCCAGAAGAAGCAGGCAAATTGTGGATCGTTCACGTCGACGGGTCAGCCGCAGGATCTGGGACGGGGGAGGGCATCGTCATCCAAACCCCCGACGGATGCCTGCTGGAGTACGCCCTGCGCTTCGACTTCCCGGTGACCAACAACGTCGCAGAATACGAGGCCACGGTCAATGGGTTGAAGCTTTGTAGAGCTATAGGGGCGATGAACGTGCTGCTGCTTAATGATTCACGGCTCGTCATCCAACAGGTCCAATGGAGCTTCGAGGCCCGAGAAGAGATGATGAAGTGCTACCTCAAGCGCATCCAAGCCGAGCTCCAGAAATTCAAGAAAGCAGAGGTTCAACACCTACCCCGCTCCCAGAACCTCCAGGCCGATGCCCTGTCGAAGCTGGCCTCCTCCTCCGCGGCTGAGATCGGGAAGGCTATCTACATCGAGAATCTGCTGACGCCCATCATTGAAGAAGAGAAATTAATGTGCGTCGGCCAGACGACGACATGGATGACCCCAATTATGCAATACTTGGAGACGGGGGCCCTGCACGAGGAGCTGCTGCATGCCACGAAGATCGAGAGGTGGGCCTTATCGTTCGTGCTCTTCGACGGAGTGCTATACCATCGGCGCCGGGCGAGCTTCGACGTCCTACCTTACCTGAAGTGTCTGGGGTCGGAGCAGGCAGAACAAGTTATCCGCGAATTGCACAAGGGCTTCGGTAAAAACCACTACGGCGGACGCACTATCGCCCACAAGATAGTACGCCAGGGGTACTACTGGCCAACAATGATCCACGACACTGCCCAAATACGTCAAGAAGTGTGAGGCGTGCCAGAAGTACAGCCGACACACGGCAGGCCTCCAGCCAACCTGGTGCCTATCCTGAGCCCGATCCCGTTCGCCAAATGGGGGCTCGACATCCTCGGACCCTTTCCAAAGGCCTCCGAGGGGAGGAAATACCTGGTCGTCGCCGTGGATTACTTCACTAAATGGGTCAAGGCCGAACCTCTGGCGCGCATCCCATGGACAGACATAAAGGGCATCATTTGGAAATCAGTGATCTACCGCTTTGGAGTACCCCGCACCATAGTGACGGACAACGGGAGGCGGTTCGACTGTGAGGGTTTCCGAGACTTCTGCTCAGGCTGGGGGATCAAGCTTCACTTCGCTTCCGTCGTCCACCCTCAGTGCAATGGGATGGCAGAAGCCGCGAACAAATGCATATTGGGCCCCCTGAAGAAGAAGGTCGATGACGCCCTCGGCACTTGGGTAGACGAACTGCCGGGCATTCTCTGGTCGTATCGCACGTCCCACAAAGCCGCGATGGGAGAAAGCCCGTTCATGCAGGCGTTTGGGTCGGAATCGGTCGTTCCCGTGGAGGTCGGAGAGGAAACTCTTCGGCTTCGGTACTTTGACGATGATGTCAATGTGGAGGGCCTCGGGCTCAGTCTCGACCTCGTCGACGAAGTAAGAGATCGAGCTCTGACGAACCTCGTCCGGCACAGCCAGAGGATAGCCCAGCACTACAACTCCCGAGTGAAGAAGCGGAGCATCAGAATTGGTGATCGAGCTCTGACGAACCTCGTCCGGCATAGCCAGAGGATGGCCCAGCACTACAACTCCCGAGTGAAGAAGCGGAGCTTCAGGATTGGTGACTTGGTCCTCAAAGATGCCACCTTCAAACCTGAGACCGCTCGCCGAGGGAAGCTGGCTGTAAAATGGGAGGGGCCCTATGAAATCGTTGATATCGTCGGACTTACCACATACATCTTGGCGACCCTGGATGGAAGTGAACTGGCTCACCCGTGGAACGCGGAGCACCTACTGAAATACTATCAGTAATTGTGAGTCTTTTAATAAATACTCTCTTTTCTGCACATTTCCAAACCTTGATGTCTCCACTTGAGTATTTTAGTTTAACACACAAGACTCCGGGGCAGGATCCGTCCTTGCCATCCAAACCGAAGAAGGGCACGGGTCGGGCTACGCGCTCGCTCCCCCCTCAAGTAAAAGACTCCGGGGCAAGCCTAACATGCTTCGCCACCCAAACTGGAGAAAAGTGGAATGGGCCGAGCTACAACTCCCTCCCCCCTATGAAGCCTCCGAGGCAGGATCCGTCCTCGCCACCCAAACCGGAGAAGGGCACGGGCCGGGCTACGCGCTCGCTCCCCCCCTCAAGTAAAAGACTACGGGGCAAGCCTAACACGCTTCGCCACCCAAACTGGAGAAAAAGGACATTGGCCGAGCTATGGCTCCCTCCCTCCCCACGAAGCCTCCGGGGCAGTATCCGTCCTCACCACCCAAACCAGAGAAGGGCACGGGCCGGGCTACGCGCTCGCTCCCCCATCAAGTAAAATACTCCGGGGCAAGCCTAACATGCTTCACCACCCAAACTGGAGAAAAAGGGCACGGGCCGAGCTACGGCTCCCTCCCCCTACGAAGCCTCCGAGGCAGGATCCGTCCTCGCCACCCAAGCCGGAGAAGGGCACGAGCCGGGCTACGCGCTAGCTCCCCTCCTCAAGTAAAAGACTCTGGGGCAAGCCTAACACGCTTCGCCACCCAAACTGGAGAAAAAGGGCACGGGCCGAGCTACGGCTCCCTCCCCCTTCAAAGCCTCCGGGGCAGGATCCGTCCTCGCCACCCAAACAGGAGAAGGGCACGGACCGGGCTATGTGCTCGCTCCCCCCTCAAGTAAAAGACTGTGGGGCAAGCCTAAGCCACCCAAACTGGAGAAAAAGGGCATGGGCCGAGCTACGGATCCCTCCCCCCTACGAAGCCTCCAGGGCAGGATCCGTCCTCACCACCCAAACCGGAGAAGGGCACGGGCCGGGCTACGTGCTTGCTTCCCCCCCCCCCCCCCCCCCCCCCCTCAAGTAAAAGACTCCTAGGCAAGCCTAACACGCTTCGCCACCCAAACTGGAGAAAAAGGGCACGGGCCGAGCTACGGCTCCCTCCCCCTACCAAGCCTCCGGGGCAGTCGCCACCCAAACCGGAGAAGGGCACGGGTCAGGCTACGCGCTTGCTCCCCCCTCAAGAAAAAGACTCTGGGGCAAGCTAACACGCTTCGCCACCCAAACTGGAGAAAAAGGGCACTGGCCGAGCTACGGCTCCCTCCCCCCTACGAAGCCTTCGGGGCAGGATCTGTCCTCGCCACCCAAACCGGAGAAGGGCACGGGCCGGGCTACGCGATGCTCCCCCCTCAAGTAAAAGACTCCAGGGCAAGCTCAACACGCTTCGCCACCCAAACTGGATAAAAAGGGCTCGGGCCGAGCTACAGCTCCCTCCCCCCAACAAAGCCTCCAGGGCAGGATCCTTCCTCGCCACCCAAACCGGAGAAGGGCACGGGCCGGGCTACGCGCTTCCTCCCCCCCTCAAGTAAAAGACTCCGATGCAAGCCCAACACGCTTCGCCACCCAAACTGGAGAAAAAGGGCACGGGCCGAGCTACGGCTCCCTCCTCCCTTACGAAGCCTCTGGGGCAGGATCCGTCCTTGCCACCTAAACCGGAGAAGGGCACGGGCCGGGCTACGCGCTTGCTCCCCCCTCAAGTAAAAGACTCCGGGGCAAGCCTAACACGCTTCGCCACCCAAAATGGAGAAAAAGGGCACGGACCGAGCTACGGCTCCCTCCCCCTACGAAGCCTCCAGGGCAGGATCCGTCCTCGCCATCCAAACCGGAGAAGGGCACGGGCCGGGCTACGCGCTCGCTCCCCCCCTCAAGTAAAAGACTCCGAGGCAAGCCTAACACGCTTCACCACCCAAACTAGAGAAAAAGGGCACGGGCCGAGCTACGGCTCTCTCCCCCCTTACGAAGCCTCTGGGGTAGGATCCGTCCTCGCCACCCAAACCGGAGAAGGGCACGGGTCGGGCTACGTGCTCGCTCCCCCCTCAAGTAAAAGACTCCGGGGCAAGCCTAACACGCTTCGCCACCCAAACTGGAGAAAAGGACACGGCCAAGCTACGGCTCCCTCCCCCCTACGAAGCCTCCGAGGCATGATCCGTCCTCGCCACCTAAACCGGAGAAGGGCACGGGCCGGGCTACGCACTCGCTCTCCCCCTCAAGTAAAAGACTCCAGGGCAAGCCTAACACGCTTCGCCACCCAAACTGGAGAAAAAGGGCATGTGCCGAGCTACAGCTCCCTCCCCCCAAGCCTCCAGGGTAGGATCCGTCCTCGCCACCCAAACCGAAGAAGGGCACGGGCTGGGCTACACGCTCGCTCCCCCCAAGTAAAATACTCCGGGACAAGCCTAACACGCTTCGCCACCTAAATTGGAGAAAAAGGGCATGTGCCGAGCTACGGCTCCCTCCCCCCTAGGAAGCCTCCGGGGCAGGATCCGTCCTCGCCACCCAAACTGGAGAAGGGCACGGGCCAGGCTACGCGTCGCTCCCCCCTCAAGTAAAGACTCCAGGGCAAGCCTAACACGCTTCGCCACCCAAACTGGAGAAAAGGGCACGGGCCGAGCTACGGCTCCCTCCCCCTACGAAGCCTCCGATGCAAGATCCGTCCTTGCCACCCAATCCGGAGAAGGGCACGTGCCGGACTACGTGCTCATTCCCCCCTCAAGTAAAGACTTCGGGGCAAGCCTAACACGCCTCGCCACCCAAACTGAAGAAAAAGGGCACGGGCCGAGCTACAGCTCCCTCCCCCTTACGAAGACTCCAGGGCAGGATCCTTCCTCGCCACCCAAACCGGAGAAGGGCACATGCCAAGCTACATGCTCGCTCCCACCCTCGAGTAAAGACTCCGAGGCAAGCCTAACCCGCTTCGCCACCCAAACTGGAGGAAGGGCACGGGCCGAACTACGCGCTTGTCGTCGCCCCAAATAGACCCATGAGACTCAAAACCCTAACCTAGGGAAAGGGGCAAGGGCACGCGAACCGGGGCAGGCCTCGCGCAGGGCAAGAACCTACGGTCAATGCAGGGTCTCGATAAAGCGTGCCCTGGATGCGACTCGTCAAAACGAAAGGACACTCGGGAAGCACGCCATCAATGACGACACGCCCCCTGAGAGGCACAGGCTTACGATTCGTGTCTGACACCACTTGGCAAAAGCGGCTTCGAAGGGCGTGACCCTGACAAGCCAACCAATAGGTGCCAGCTCATCACATTAACCTCCCGGAAACTATCAGCTCTCACCATCTATAAATACTCCCCTCATTCCTTTGAGGGAAAGGGGAAAGAATGAAAAAGCGAGTAAGCTTTAGCCCGCCTCCCATTAAGGTCGAAAAGGGGCGATGTACGACTGCCGTCGATCCCTCCTCGCCGACCCGATACGTCCGGGTCGGATTTGCTTTCAGATGCTCCCCTTCTCAAAAACAGACCGCCGGCGACCTGATCGTGGGGCAGGTCCCCGGTCGACGATGGACCATGCCTTTCCGATAGGCTATTCCTCTTACATACAGATCGCAGATGGGCTATTCCTCTTACACGAGGGGCGCCCTGTCTTTCACTCCTCGACTTCTCCTGGACAACTTGTGACAGGGGAACAAGAGGACCTGTGGTAGATCGCTCCTCCCGACCAGCACCCGCTCCACAATGATCCACGCCGGTGGAAAAGGCAAAAGCCCCACGAGGCTACCAGCCTCCACCGGCCCACCCATCTTCCACCCCTCTATCTTCCCATGGAGGCTGCGCCGTCAGAGCTCCGCTCGTGAAGGAGACACCGCCGTCGCCGCCTCGTTCTCCACCTCTTCCAGGGTTTCCCTTCGAGCCGGAGCAACTCCCCGAACAGATGAAGCAACCCATCCTCGTCGAGTCGGGGATCCCCCGAGGAGACCTTGCAACCCTTAATGGTCGAGGAGGTGAAAGAGGAGGCAGCGAGTAGTGATAGAGAAGGAAGGCCACGCCAGATACAGGAGTTTGCTCATCCTGATGCGGTTTACAGTCGGGAAGAACTGCACGTCAGCCCGATCATGTAGGGCATCTCGCTCATCCGAAGCGTCGTCAAGTGTCTTTGTAAAAGATAATGAAATTGTCCTTCCTAGCGAATAGTCAAATTTCATCTATGCGCGTCCTAACTTGAGAAATACTCTTTCTAGACCTATGGGTGAGTGGAAGTTTAACTCCCAAGGAAGCGCTTTATGAAGCTTCTCGGAATTAGATTGATTTATTTAGGAACAACTCACATCGAACTCCGGGGCGAGCCAACGAAGCTCCGCCACCAAAATCGAAGAGTGACACGGGCTCGGCTACTCGCTCGCCCTTCCCCACGAATACGACTCGGAGAGGGGAAAAGGACGAGCTACCCACGCACCCTTACCCCGCAAAGGCGACTCGGTACTATGCCTTAAATTACACAAAGAAAACCCAGGCATGAGACGGAAAAAATTCCCATCTAGTTCAAGTTAAAAACTTACATTCACAACCAGGGCCGACCTTACAAAACAGGGCATCCCTCAGGTCGACCCCACTCCCAAACCGAAGCACAAAAAAAGAGGGGGGGGATTAAACAAGACTACTACAGTGGGCCACCGCCACTCGGGGCGCTATCCCCTTCGTCAACCTCTGGGGAGTCAGCTTCGATGTCAACGGTCGCACCCTCGTCGCCCCTCGCCTCTTCGTCGCCCTTCGTTCCTACCTCGTCTTCTGAGGCCGCCAGCTTGTCAAAGTCTACATCGATCGGAGGACAGAAACTGGCCGCCCTTTCCTTCAACCGGCCAAGACATGCCTCCTAGACCTCAGCCCGGCCCACCTCCAGGCCTTCGGCTCGGCCATCCTCCAGGCCTTTTGCGCGCCCTTGCACAATGCCATCGCGCATCGCGTCCGTCAGGGTGGGTAGGACGGTTGACTCCTGATACCCCCAAAATTCTTCGATCTTTGAGGTCAGCTCGTCCTTCGCGGCCCTCGCCTACATCGCCAGATCAGCCGCCTGCGCCTTCTTCCACTCCAGCGCATCCTCTAGCTCCTTTATGCGCTCAACCGCAGAGGCGGCCTTCGTCTTGCGGTCCGCCAGGAGTGCCCTCAGGTGCTGAACCTCCGATGCTCGTTTGCCGCACTTTCCCTTTTCCTGGGCAAGCTGCTCATCGGTACTCTTGCGAAGCACAGCCAACTCATTCGCCAATTTGCCGACGGCGGCCTCGGCCTTGTTCAAGGCAGGCATGTGGTCCCTAGCGGCAACCATCATCTGTATGGCCTGCATGACAAAACAGAGTGGGTCAGACTACCCATTGGGACAAAGGCGTCTAATCTACCTGACCCGATCCGGACCACTGACCTGCATGCCATGCCAGACCGCGGAGCCGCACAGTCGCTCTTGACCGACGGAGGCCAAGCTCTCCCTATTGCGAGACAACATGCAGTTCTCCGCCAACCACATTGCGACCCCGCCATCATCATAGATCGACTCATCGGCCCCTATCGGATATGGCATCAGGTGAAGGGCCTCCCGAGGATAACCTTTGATCTCGGCCTTCTTGGCCTTGAAGCTGATGAGCGAGGCTTCGCAGCTAGGAGGGGCCGGCCTCTCAAAAATGAACCGCGGGTAATCACATGGCCAACCCTCCCAGCCCGACGACTTTAAGACAAATCCCAACCCACCGGAGCCCTCGGGGCGACCTGGGGTTTGGGTCTGGCCGGTGGTGGTTGTAACCCCCGGGCTCAGATGACAGGCTTCGGGTTCTATCACCACAGGTTCAGTCCGCCCTTCGCCCCCACCCTCGAGATCGATAACCGGAGGGGCAGCTTCCTATGCAGCCTTCTCCCTAGGCCGACTGGCACTCTTCTCCTTCCGGGGATCAGCAGCGGAGGACTTCGTGGAAAGCTTCTTCCTCTTCGACCCCATGAGCGCATTCCCCTTTCTTGAGCCTTCCCCGCTGGCCTCTTCATGCGGCCTCTTCGGGTCCGCCCTCCTCACCTGCTGGACCGCTTGCTCCGCGGCCCACCTCCGTACCTCGTCAATCGGTAAACTCATCGTCCGGCCTGCAGAAGAAGAAAAGCTTAGAGTAAGCGCTCCAGATATGGCAGTCACAAAGTTCGTATTACCTTCGGGCCAAATATGTTGAACTATCATGTCGGGGTTGGCGAGCATTCCATATTCCCGACCCTCCTCCGGGATCGCCATCAGGAACCTGGCCAATCCTTCTTCTTCGTCACTCAGCTCGATCCCCCGCCTTGTCTCAGGATTCAGCTCCCCCCAGTTCGACCTCAGCACCACATCTGTGGGCACCGAGACGAACACATACTACTTACTCCACCCTTTGATCTTGTCCGGCAAGCCCCTGATGAGGGGATGACTTTTCTTTGCGGACAGATAATAATAGGACCTTAGCCTCTTCAGCGCGAAGAAATGGCGAAAGAGGGACAGGGACGGGCTGACGCCGTTCCCCACGCACAGAACCAAGAAAACGACGATCACGCTGATGGAGTTCGACACCAGTCGGAATAGTGGCAACTCTAGGAAATTCAAAATTTCTAGCACCATGGAGTGAAGGGGAAAGCGCAACCCCTACTGGAAACAGGCCACGTATACCCCGACCTCGTAATCCCCCGCAAAACACACCCTTTCCGACGTGGCAGGCAGGCGGACCGAGTAGGGCGACCTAATATACCACTCTCCGATGTCTGAGATGGACAACTTCACCACTGACACCACGCTCGAGATCTCGGCGGGCACTTTCCCTTCCGCCGCCACCGTAACAGCAGCACGGGGAGCAGGTTTTGCCACTGATTGCTCGCCGCCCGCAATCCCACTCCGACTCTCCGGTGACTTTTCCACGGTACTCTGCATCGTATCCGCACCGTAGCTCTCTTCCTCCACCTCTGTCGACTCCGGCAAATGGATAGAAGATGTTGATGAAAACATCGAGAAAGAAGGAATTTAATACCTCTACGGTGTCGACGGCTTCGACGGCAACGCTGCAACGGTGGACTTATCTCCGATGGCAACTCCGGCGAGAACTACACAGTCTCCAACGAACGCAAGCGCTTAGAGAATTTCGAAAGTGAGAAACCCTCACATGTTTCGACCAAGAGCTATTTATAAGACGCCCTGAGTGATCACAACTATAGACATCCCACCACGCATCGATGATCCTCACCCCCTGACACTTCGATCCGCGCGGTCTGACGCTTCGGCTGATAGCAGCTGTCTCATCCGCCACGTGTCACCCTCCAAGTGGTCGAACAGCTTCGATTTCCATCCGCCGCCGATTCGAAAAGATCGCGTCGTTTTGCGCAGTGGGCACCGAGACGCTTCGATTTCCGCCCCCTTTCGAGTCAAAACGATTACGCCAGATCGAAATGATTTCACTCCCTCCTCTTTCGTTGCTTAGGCCCAAGAAGGGCCCCGCCACCATAAATGTGACCCGAGAGCCTGGGCGGCAAATAGTCGAGGTCAGACTACGAGGCCGACCACCCGCGAGCAACCTGGGTAGAATACCCCACCTTGCCCCGACCCGATGGACCACCCTGGGTCCCCCTGAGCTCGCCTTTATACCCATGACAAACATAACATGTCTTAACATCCTTCTCCCCACGGCGCAGAGCTCGTCGACATAAAGATGTGGGGGCATTCATACACTTGCAAGAAAACAATCCGCACATCCAACAAGGAGGAAGAGAAACCAAAAATATTCATTTCATCCATTTAAATGTTGGGGCCATTCACAGAGCCCGTCAAGAATATACGACACTACATCGGGCTCGACCAATGGCCAGCCGTACAAAAGTACGAAGTTCTCCTACACTAAGTCCTCCTCGACTTCGTCACTTTGCCTCCTCCCATGCTTCCGCCCTTAGATGCCGACCTCTCCACCAGCCTAGCCATCATCCCCTCCATCACCTGTCGGACGCCCGCCTCCCTCGTCTCGTGTAGCAGGGGAATGAGATGCTCATCCTAATAGCGACGGATGGTGGCCTCAATCATCCCCTGGTCGACCTTTCCCTTCTCCTCCAGTTGCCTCTTGAGGATAGCCGTCTCCTTCCTTTCCGCCTCAACCGCCAGCTTCAGCCCAGTTATCTGCTCTTGCTGCACCTCGATCACCCGTTTCTTTCTAGCCATCTCCCCGGCGTGCTTCTCCCGGATGTCGGCCTGCTTGCGTTCCTCCTCCAGGAGCTGACGCTTAAGCGTAGCCTTCGCCACATCAAAGTACACGGCCCGCCCATTCTCAACCTCGTAGGCTGTAGCGACCCGCACCAGCTCTGCCTCCTTCTGTCGCAGCTTTTCTCGGGTTTCACTGAGATCGATCCTTGCTTTGTTAAGAGCAGCCTTTGTGGGGGCCACCGGGGTCTGAAGCTGCAGGGCCACCATAGCCGTGACCATCTACAAAAGATCCAGCTTAGTCAGACGGGAGCAAGAAGGCTTGAAAGGCTCGGCGAGGAGTCCGACTTACCTGCATGGTGTGCCACACATCGGAGCCGTATAGCCGCTCCGTGCCCACGCGGATCAGGGACTCACGATCCCGCGGCAGCATGCAATACTCAGCTAGACGAGCCGCTACCCCGGCATCCTCAAATACCGACTCATTTCTACCTATCCGGTAGGTCGGCCGGTGAAGAGCCCCGCTAGGAAGCGCCTCAGCCTCAGCCTTCGTCATCCTGAAGCGGATAAGTGCCTTCTCGCAACTTGGGTGCGCCTCCCTTCCCATCTCCCGCATAGGAATGCCGTAAGGCCACTTCTAGACAGGGGTGCCTTGCGAGGCCCGTCCACTCCCGGGACCCGCATAGGAGCCGGGTCAACCACTCCACTAATAGGCAAACTTTCCGACACGACCCCGCTAGTCCGCGGGGGAAGAGCCCCCGAATCGGGAGTCCACCGCTTCCTGTTCGGATGCTCTACAGCCGGGACCTCGGCACCTTGCTTTCGGGGTACCACCACCGCGGGCCCTCCCTCGTCCATCACTTTCTTACCCTTATCACGAGGGTCGGCTTTCTCCACAGCTCGAAAGGCGGTAGCCCTCGATTCCTCCTCCGACGAGAGCATGGCGTCTTCACCTGCGAAGAAGAGAAAGATCAGGGTAAACCTATATAAAGGCTCGCCAGATTCAAAGTACCTTGGGACCAAAAATCCTGAGCGAGCCGATCGTCTTGCGTCAAGGACGCCAGCCGACGATCCGCCTCGGGCAGCTCCGCTAAAATCTGCGCCTTCGCCACGTCATCACCAGTTAACTTCACCCTCTCATTCACTAGAGGGTTCAGCGCCCCCAGTTCGACATCAGCACCGCATCGACTGGCATCGCGACAAAGATGAGATCCTCCATCCACCTTCCAACATTAACTGGCACCCCAACGATGAGCTCCCGTCCCCTCCTCGCGCAGGCGCAGTGGTACATCCCCCTCTTCCGAACTACGAAGAAATGCTAGAACAACACCAGGGACGGACTCAGGGAGCTAGCGAGACATAGAACGGTGAAGCCCACTAACAAGCCCTAGGAGCGGGGCGCTAGGGCGAAGATCGGCAGCTCTAGGAAGTTCAACAGGTGAAGGAGATAAGGGTGGATCGGGAAGCGGAGCCCCAACTCAAAGGACCAAGCGTAAACCCCAACTTCATTATCCCCAGGCCAGCATACCATTTCCTTGGGCCCAGAGACCCGTACTTCACAGGGCGGACGCACGAACCGCACCCAAATCTCCCTAATGTTGATCATATCCGACCTACACCTGACGGCCTCAATCACCCTCGGCACGTCGGTGCGCCACGCCCTCCTTCTCTGAGGCCTCTGCACCCACCACCACCTCTCCTCTTCCATTGACTCCTCTGTCACCATTCCACTACCTCCTTCGAAGTCAAACTGAGGAGCCATCGAGCTAAGGGTCAAGAGGTTACCTAGCAGAGCAACCGAGCTAAGAGGACGATTGGAAGCGGATCTCCACCGGGGGCAAGTGGCAACGTCAGTGAGCGACGAGCGAAAGCTGGAAGGCACGTAGAAGAATTGAAATCGGAAGAAACTTTCCACCGATCTTCTTCTCCCCTACTTATAGGAAGCAACGGGCCATCCCGACCGTCGATGCGACACCACGCAGTGACCATCGGAGCACCCCTGATACCTCGACTGGCGTGATGGTCACCTCAGCCACGCGTCACAAATTCAGTAGTGGATGCACTTCGATTTCCCCCTTGCCCTTCCAAATCGCAATAATGACCAGCCTGATGGGAACTCCAAGACCAAAAACGTCACTCCAGAGCACGAAGCAAAGTCCAAACCGCCGTTTTCTAGCAGGGGAAGTGGTACGTCATCCGAGCCGAGCCAGGCTTCCTCCTCGAGCTCGAATGCCGAGGGCAATTGTTACGACCTAAAGATCGTGATAGTCCGACCTCCCATTCCGGTCCGCCAAATACACCACCGGCACGCTTGTTTTCCCGAAGGCTGGACGGCCTAGCGATAGGGCGCACCTTGCCCAAACTTCGGAGGATGCTCGCCTATCTTCCCTGACGACCTTAGAGACTGACGTGACTGGATAAAGGGCGCGCTCCGCCCCGGCCAAGTGATAAGGGCGCACTAAGCCACGGACCCGACGGATCACACGCCCGTTCTCCCCTGGCTCGCCGGGAACATCGTGCAGGGTGTACGTCTGGACTGCTCGTCCTCAGTCCGGGGCGACCTAGCGGTCCATCGCTAGGTCTGCTCCTCGGAGGCACTCTGACAACTCTTTGGCACATCGGACACGATAAACAACCTAGTACAAGGACGCTACTGACACTTCCACCGTCCGACCGTCTGACAAAGCACCCCTGGCTGTTGCGCCGCCTGACACTTAATGCTTTCGGCCCTGACATCCTGACAAAAGCGTCCCTAGCCGTTGTGCCGTCTGACAAAAGCATGGCTGACACCCCTGATCCTGACATCCTCGTCCGAAGGTTCCGCTGACAGCGGGGTCAGCTCAGCACGCTGAGTTAGCACGCCAGGTCAACCTCACCAAACCGCCTCCATCAGGTATAAATACCCCTTCGCCTCCAACGGGGAGGGGGCTGGCAAATTATCTCTCGATCTCATTATTCACACACAAGAGCAAATGTCTTCCATATCTTTGTTCTTCCACATCCGATAGCTCGTCACGTACGGTCGACTCACTCTTAGTCTGACCTGCGTGCCTGGTCCCTGCTTTAAGTCCTATTACTAACTTAGGCATCGGAGAGGATAAGGGTTGGACCCCAACCCGGCCTTTCTGACGAGTCGCTCCTTGTGCAGTTCAACCCGCCGTCACAAACTGCGCCCCGCCCTTACCTCTGGCAGTGTGGTCGTAAGGCAGAGTCCTTGGGGAATTGATTCCGTGGTCGGCTTCATAGTGTGCTCAGCCTCTTCACTACACTAATCACCTGTTAAATAGCCTACTCTAATCCTATTATTAACATAATCATCGTGCCCTTGGTTCCCAATAATACAAATACATTGTACACGGGTCTTACCCCGCAACACATACCATAGCAATGTACCATCATAACATCATAAATCTCAATCACGCACACAATATATTTGATGGAAATTGAATTCCACCCCAAGTGATTTTGATGATGAGCACACCAAATGAAAAGCTTAGTGTACTAACAACACTACACTCAAGTGTGCAGAATTTGCAAAGCTCCACTTATACTCAAAGAAGCGCACTTCAACGCTCAAAGACAAAGACGAGCATGACTAAACTCAAGTGATGAAGCTCAAACTCAAACAGAACAAAAAGCTCTAAGAGAAGCTCGCCTTCACTTCATCAAGTTGACCAAAACTTCCGAAGACATGTTCAGAGTCTAGTGTGAGTGTGTCGTGTCTTTTAGGGTATTTGTTAAAGCCATATCAAATAGACAACACACACACAAATGATTTTGAAAATAATTTTAACTATCTTCAAAATAGTTTTCAAGAGCTTTTCTAGTCACTTCATAATTTTCGTTGTGAAACTCCACGCACCCTGGAGCTAACTACTTGTCTGACTAGAAGAACAACAGGAAAAACTCCTCTAGGAGTCGACTACCAAAAGTAGGGAGTCGACTACTTGTCAGAGATCGAAAACTCCTAGAGTTCTCTGGGAGTCGACTACCTATATGAGGGAGTCGACTACCAGCTGTAAATTTCAGACGTTTTGAAATTCAAATTTTGAAATCCTTTGAGCAATTTACTCCGAAATTTTTGGGACAAAAGTCAAACGAAATTTGAAATTCAAATCTCAGTTTTTCCCTATAAATAGAGCTAAATTCTTTTGTGAAAAAGACAACATTGAAAATCAAATTTATGAAAGCTCTCTTGAATTAAAGCTCTCTAATTTTCTCTCTAGCCAATTTAATTTCTGTTTTGATCTTGCAATATTTTCTCATTCTTTTTTAAGATCATACTATTATTTTTTTTATTGGCTAAATTGTTTTTCAAAATCCTTACTATTATTCTCTCTAATTTTATTTGAAGGATTTTTGAAAAAACTCTAGATCACAAAGAACTTATCTCGTATCTCTGTGTGATCTAGACTATCATTCTATTAAGCCACTACACAAATTGTCTATTTTTGATTGGCTATAGAATCGGGTGTATAAACCAATCTCTATCACTTATTGTAGAGTATTGGACAAATCTCTTATTGTGTTGATTGTTGGAACACTAGACAAGTCTATTTGTTGCCAGTTGGAAAGTCCTCGGTTTGTGAGGCAAGGGTTGGAAATCCTAGACAAGTCTAGGTGGTTGGAAATCCTAACGAGTGAAGTTATGTACTTGTATTTGCCAAGGCAGATAGTGGAAATCTCGTACCGGATTGGTCGGGGACTGGACGTACCCGAGTTGCGGGGAACCAGGATAAAAATCCTCTTGTCTGCGTTTGTTTTCTGTGACTTGTAATTTCTTTTGTATAAGCATTCTTTATTGTTAATCTCTGTAACTCATTGTTAATTTATTGTAAAGATTGTCTCTTTAAATTCCGCTGTATACAAATCTACTTGTAAAGATATCTTTGTTAAAGTTATACTTTTCTGATCTTAACTCAATCTCTTTAATACTTTATTTAAGATTGTTTTGTTGATTAAGAACCAAGCGTAGATCACTCTACTTGGTTTCTTAGGCAACATTAGAAGGACTTTATTTGTGTTAAACATCAACGACCGAAAAAGTTTATTATATACACAACACTATTCAAGCCCCCCTTCTAGTGTTGTTTGCCATCCACAGGATCCAACACTTGGTATCAGAGCGAGGCTACAATAGTGATGGCGTCAACATCTTTTCACTCCGAAGGACTGAACACTATGCGACCACCTCTATTCAACGGAACCAACTACGCCAGCTGGAAGATCCGAATGAAGACTCACCTAGAGTCATTGGACATTGAAGCCTGGACTATCACCAAAGTCCCGTACATCGCACCCACCGACGTTGAGTTTGGAAAATGGTCTGTCGACGACAAGAAGAGAGCTAATCTCAATGCAAAAGCAATGAATGCTTTGTTTTGTGCTGTTACAGGAAATGAGTTCAATCGAGTCTCCCAATGTGAGACAACACATCAAATTTGGCATACTCTTCAGGTAAGTCACGAAGGTACAGAAAAGATAAAAGAATCTCGTATAAATGTATTACATTCAAAATTCGAATCTTTTAAAATGGAAGAAGGAGAGAGTATCACCGATGTGAATACTCGTTTTACTAACATTACAAATGAGCTTGCAGGACTAGGAAAGAAACTTTCTGAGTATGAACAGGTAATGAAGATACTAAGATCCCTCCGACCCGAATGGAAGGGAAAGACTACGGCCATTCGAGAAGCTCATAATGTAAAGGACCTCACCATCGAAGAACTGATGGGAAATCTCATGGCATATGAGATCGAGCTTGAAGAAGACAAGAAAATCGAAGAAAAACCAAAGAAGAAAAATCTTGCATTCAAAGCTCAAGAAGAAGATTCCGACTACACGGACAAAGAAGATCACATCGCGTTCATCTCAAAGAACTTTAAAGAGTTCATCACAAGTAAGTATGGAAAACGATCTTTTAGACCCACTAACGGTATTATTTGTTTTGGTTGTAATAAATCAGGGCATGTCAAGAGAGACTGTCCATTGGAAAGAAACAACCGTGATTCCAGAAATCGTGGGAAGAACAAAGAGAATAATGAAAGGCGAACCAATACAAGAAACAAGTTTCGACGACCAAAGAAAGAAGCTTATGCAGCCTTCGACCAGAGCGACGATTCTTCATCCGACGAATCCTCAGAAGAAGATAATGATGAAAGAAGAGAGACGGCACACATGTGCTTCATGGCATCTACATCCTCCAAGGTAAGCTCGCATCATGATTCATCTAGCGACAATGAGTCATCGTCAAGCGATGATGAAGACTTGGATTAAAGGGGAGCATATAAGGAGCTATGCATGATGCATGAAAAGCTCATTAAAGAACATAGAAAAACACTTAGAAATATTAAAAGAGAGACTAAGGAAAAAGAAGAAGTCATTAAAGAAAATAATCTTCTTAAAGAGAAAAATGATCTTCTACAAAAAGATATTTTGCTAGTAAATGAAAAAGTTGAAAATCTGAATAATCTTCTCGTATCCGTCAAAGATAAATACGACGCTACGATGAAAATTATTGAGAATTTTAACAAAGGAAAAGGGAAGCTAGATAATATAATAGATAATCAAAAAGCTTCATCTAGCAAAACCGGACTTGGCTATGATTCACATCATACCAAGAAACGGGTTAAGCACACTAGGATGCATCATGCTAACGATAATGTTTTAAGCATCTGGGTACCAAAGAGATTATCTGATCAGCAAAAAGAAAGGTACGCTACTAACTTTTTTCAACAGATTCATTTTAACAAAAATTATAAATATATTGTTCATGAAGGAACTAAACCGTATTGGGTTTGGCTTCCTAAAGACTAACTCCTCGGACTCAAAACCAAAGAGTACCATAAACGCTTATTTTTCAGGTACTCTAAAAAGGAGGAAAACAATGAAGAAAATTCAGGGAGTCAAAACGGCTGAATCGAAACAAATGCTTTTATTTATTTTTTATATTTATATATAATTATTTAAATGGGTTGAAATAAGTTAATTTGTATGTATGATTGTGTTTTATTGCTAAAAATATTTCTTGTTAAAAGAGCACGCTCAACCTGGACCAAACTTTCTCCGGGATGAGAAAACGACTCAACCCAGCAGGGAGTCGACTACCTACAGGAGGGAGTCGACTACCCGTGCGAAATTTTCTGGGTTGCTCTTTATTTTTGACTATCTCCAAATGGGTTCTATTGAGTGGATGGGTCAAGATCCGTTAAGACAACTTACCCACTAAGCCTAAAACTCATCCTAGCCACCCAAATCTAGATCTAATGGCTCTCTCTTCTCTCCATCTCTTCATCTCTTCAAACAAAACCCCAAGAAACCCCTAGAGGTAGCCGACTACCCCCTTTTCCCCCTCTCCTCTCTTGAGTTTTCATCTTGGAGCTTGGACTTTTGGAGCAATTTTTCATCTTCCTTCAAAATTACTCAAGGTAAAATTTTTTTTACCTCCATGAACTTTATTATTTCATCTCTCTTGGTTATCTAGTAGTGTAAAAATATATTTTTGTTGTTTTACTCTATCTAGATGCCTCTCAAAGGAGCTTTCTCTAAGAAGAGAAAAACTACTACTGAAGTTGATTCTGAGAAAGAAATCATCCTACCCTATCTCTTCAAATCAACTACCTATGAACATTTTGTTAAAGTTTCTAAGAAACCAATCTTGCATGAAAGATTTGTCAAACTTCATGATGTCATCAATTACGGTATTGACAGTCTGCTAGATTTCCAAAACTTAGCAAATTTGTTCTCCGCTGAAAATGTGCACATATGTTATCCTAGGCTTGTTCATCTCTTTTATGCAAACATGGATTATGATCTTGTGAAAAGTCGTTTCATAACTAAGGTTCTGGATACCAAACTTGCTATAACTGTCAAATCCCTAGGTGAAGCCCTAGGAATCCCATACTCCGGTATGATCCTTGATAAAATTGAGATGACTAATGAGAATATCCTAGAAAGAATGTATCTGCCCGGTAGACACTTCCAAACAAAGCTTCCATGTAGCAATCTTCGCTATCCGGCGAGGATTTTGGCTAATATTTTGTCTTACAACATAACTCAAAAATCTGGGAGCCATGCTATTCTTTCTGAAAAACAAGCTAAGTGCATCTATGCCATCCTAGGTAACATTCGTGTTAATTGGGCTAAAGTCATCATGGATTCCATCCTACTCTCAGCTTCATCTGATAGACCCTCCTCCACCCTTTCTCATGGACACTACCTTACTATACTATTCATTAGCTACAATGTGCCACTGGATCATGAAACATCCATTCTAGAACCTGCTCGTGTTTTTGATGTACATGCTCTTGGGAGAATGAATCTCCACCATGATCTTGATGAAAATGTCCCTGAAGAACAAATTGTTGCCGAAGGAGGATCATCATCCTCAAGGAGAGGTAAGAAAGTTGTTATTTCAGATTCCGAAGAAGAAGAAGAAGAAGAAGAAAGAGGAAGCGGAGAAGAAGAAGAAGAAGAAGTTCCGGGATACATTCTTGAACTTCAGGAAATGCTTCTGATGAAGATTGGAAAATTGAAGATCTCACAAGAGAAAGGATTTGAAGATCTCAATCAAAAGGTGGACGACCTCAAGGAGATCGTCGTGAAAAGCAACAAGATGACTGAGGAGACGCTTGTTATGATCCTTGAAGAGATCAAGGAACTGAAGAAGAACAGCGGTCATCCTTAGCTTCATGAACTTCTCTTTCAAAACAATGGTTCTCTTTCAAAAACAATGATTCTCTAAACTATGGCTTGTAATAACTCTTATTGTGTGATGCTAGCTATTATGAAGTTATCTACTATGCAATACTTAGTTGTTCCTATGAACTAACATCTCCCTTGCAGGCATATGGAATTGAATTCCTCTCCTAATTATTTTATGTTCTGTAGAAATTACTTTTGTTTTTGTTGATGACAAGGGGGAGAAAAATATATGAAATGCAAAAATATGAATTGTATTGCTAAACAGCTTCGATGCAGGGGGAGAACCGCATCAAAGCAGGGGGAGTAAGTATACTTGAAATATTTTCATTCTCAAACTTACTTCATTTTTTTTCATTTGGGTGTCATCATCAAAAAGGGGGAGAGTGATGGAAATTGAATTCCACCCCAAGTGATTTTGATGATGAGCACACCAAATGAAAAGTTTAGTGTACTAACAACACTACACTCAAGTGTGCAGAATTTGCAAAGCTCCACTTATACTCAAAGAAGCACACTTCAACGCTCAAAGACAAAGACGAACATGACTAAACTCAAGTGATGAAGCTCAAACTCAAACAGAACAAAAAGCTCTAAGAGAAGCTCGCCTTCACTTCATCAAGTTGACCAAAACTTCCGAAGACATGTTCAGAGTCTAGTGTGAGTGTGTCGTGTCTTTTAGGGTATTTGTTAAAGCCATATCAAATAGACAACACACACACACAAATGATTTCGAAAATAATTTTAACTATCTTCAAAATAGTTTTCAAGAGCTTTTCTAGTCACTTCATAATTTTCGTTGTGAAACTCCACGCACCCTGGAGCTAACTACTTGTCTGACTAGAAGAACAACAGGAAAAACTCCTCTAGGAGTCGACTACCAAAAGTAGGGAGTCGACTACTTGTCAGAGATCGAAAACTCCTAGAGTTCTCTGGGAGTCGACTACCTATATGAGGGAGTCGACTACCAGCTGTAAATTTCAGACGTTTTGAAATTCAAATTTTGAAATCCTTTGAGCAATTTACTCCGAAATTTTTGGGACAAAAGTCAAACGAAATTTGAAATTCAAATCTCAGTTTTTCCCTATAAATAGAGCTAAATTCTTTTGTGAAAAATACAACATTGAAAATCAAATTTGTGAAAGCTCTCTTGAATTAAAGCTCTCTAATTTTCTCTCTAGCCAATTTAATTTCTGTTTTGATCTTGCAATATTTTCTCATTCTTTTTGAAGATCATACTATTATTTTTTTTTATTGGCTAAATTGTTTTTCAAGATCCTTACTATTATTCTCTCTAATTTTATTTGAAGGATTTTTGAAAAAGCTCTAGATCACAAAGAACTTATCTCGTATCTTTGTGTGATCTAGACTATCATTCTATTAAGCCACTACACAAATTGTCTATCTTTTGATTGGCTATAGAATCGGGTGTATAAACCAATCTCTATCACTTATTGTAGAGTATTGGACAAATCTCTTATTGTGTTGATTGTTGGAACACTAGACAAGTCTAGTTGTTGCCAGTTGAAAAGTCCTCGGTTTGTGAGGTAAGGGTTGGAAATCCTAGACAAGTCTAGGTGGTTGGAAATCCTAATGAGTGAAGTTAGGTACTTGTATTTGCCAATGCAGATAGTGGAAATCTCGTACCGGATTGGTCGGGGACTGGACGTACCCGAGTTGCGGGGAACCAGGATAAAAATCCTCTTGTCTGCGTTTGTTTTCTGTGACTTGTAATTTCTTTTGTATAAGCATTCTTTATTGTTAATCTCTGTAACTCATTGTTAATTTATTGTAAAGATTGTCTCTTTAAATTCCGTTGTATACAAATCTACTTGTAAAGATATTTTTGTTAAAGTTATACTTTTCTGATCTTAACTCAATCTCTTTAATACTTTATTTAAGATTGTTTTGTTGATTAAGAACCAAGCGTAGATCACTCTACTTGGTTTCTTAGGCAACATTAGAAGGACTTTATTTGTGTTAAACATCAACGACCGAAAAAGTTTATTATATACACAACACTATTCAAGTCCCCCTTCTAGTGTTGTTTGCCATCCACAGGATCCAACAATATTCACTTTCTGCGTCTCATCATTGGGCTCTTTTATGTAGGGTTCATATACGTTGGTACGCATTACTCCTCATTGGAGGTGTGTAAAATTCACCCTCCATATAGTCAAGCCTATATTGTATCCTCATGCCACCAAAAATTGTCAAAAATTGCTTTCAACCCTACACAATAACCCTCAGAAATTGCAAAATATAATAGGCATTTTTTATTTGCAAACTTATCAGATTCACGTTGTGTGTATAATCGTGGGGGCAATAATCGGTATGTACTAAAATAATTAAGGAGTCATGGGGCTTACGAATGGATTGGCTTGCTGTTTTATTCAACCAATTCATTGAAATTAATACAACATAAACAATTAATAACTATGGTTTCTTTGCTGCCTTTGTATTGGGCTATTGTAATTTGTGTTGGATTTGTGTTGGCTCTTGGTAATCTGTTGCATGCATGCCTTGGTAGTTTAGGAAACTATGGTAATTACCAATATCCCAATTTAGGGTTTCATGCCTGCCAATAAGTGATGGTGAGGAACAACTCGACCACCCATAGGTTGCAAGAAACCATCGTCTAGTTATACCCGCATACTATCGACACCCCCACATATATGAGAATGAAATCTCACACATTTCCTACTTGCAGGAACCATAATGAGCATAGTTGGCTGAAATGTAAACAGAAATTATACCTTAGTGTTCAAATAGAGTAGCAGTACCAACAGCCGAGTACAGAGAATCGCAAAGTAACGACGCTACCTCAGATCCAACAATGACGCCATTCACAAAGGAATAACGCAACCAACCTAGCAACGATGAACCCTAGTTGCAGATTCAACCGACGAGCACAGTGAAAGCAAGGAATCGATGCTACCCAACTGGCCAACAGCAGAGTCAGGCTTGCGCAAAGGTCCAAATACCCCAAAACAGCCAAGATCGGAACCCTTGATGCAGATCCAACAAAAACCCTAGAGATCTCGTCTTGAATCCGCCTTCTAGGGTTTCAGAATCGCCTAAAATCGGAGCTTTGATGGTGCGAATGGTGTCTTCTGGAAGAGAGGAGAAGGTAGCAGCAGAGATGGGAGGTGAGCAAAGGCAGTGGGTCCCACGAAGACTAGATTCCACAGCGAAATCACCGGAAAAAGCGGAGAATCCGCAACGGAGAAAATCGCTTGCCACGGCGACAATATCCCCCCGAAAACCCAAGGAGAGAAACGAACATGTGAGGGTGGAATGACGGGGGGAAATGCGGGAATAGTGCGCCTACAGTACCCCCTATAGTGCAAAGGGGCCACTTTCTTTACCACTTAAGAGAAAACGAACATGCACTTAATAAACCTTTCATTTTGTAAACAACATGGCTAAAATAAATTTAAAGTAGATGATTTTTTGTAAACAAGTATTTGTTAACATATAGATCATAACCAACTGATAGGATTATGCATACAGTAAGTAAGTCAGTAGAACATATCTCTCTCCTTGGATGATTTCTTAAAAAGTTACCGTACGATCTCTCGAGGTTTCCTATGCTGTTATCAAACTTTATGGATACTAATTACCCCAACACAAAAAACTTTATTTATACTTACTATGTTCTACCAATCAATTATTGGCTTACAAACCCTGTGCGACTTTGGCCAATGAAATCGTCGTTAAGTGCTTACAAACCCATCCATTCTTCTATGGTTTCTTCTTTCAAGGGAGGACAAGTTGGTATTATTATTACTAGTTTAATGACAGAATAAATTTAATGTTGGGGTTGGATCTGCAAGGCTGACACCCTATTGGTTTATTTAATTTTATTTTATTGATATCAGGCTAAAGCTCAAACCACCAAACCACCAAATATCAGTGAACCAAAGTGGGTTTTCTATTCATCCAAACGTCCTAAATTCGCATGAAGTGTGCTTTTGCGATGGGTGGATGAATGGTTAAAACCTTCTATGTTCACACGATATTTGGTGTTTTGTGACTTTAGAATATGAATATCAAACTGAACGGTTCCGATCATCCAAAAAAATAACGGTTGATGGACTTTTTGAGACGCACACATATATTGTCTTCCATTATTCACAAAGTGAAAACAGAGCGTGGCTGGTTTATCTCTGCATATTTAAGTTGCTTAAATGGATAAATAAGATGATAAAAAATGACCAGGCATGCTATCGTGAGGGCCCATAAATGTGCTTTTTCAGAGACCATCCACTGACCACCATGTCATCGCACCATCATTTCTATATTATTCTCTGCTTAAATATGAACGGATTTATATTACTTGTTTGATAATACACTAGATTAGAGCCTCCCGGTTTTGCCATATTTTTTTTGTGGAAAGTGCTAAATACATCGGTTGATTTTGATCAGTGTAATTAGACATTTTTTGGTAAAAAAATTGTGGGAATCAGACCCTATATTACATCCCCAAAAAAATTTCTTCTTATGTACACCCTCTCCTCACCTAGTCCAATCCTTTCTTTTTTATATTTGCTAAATACACCACAGTTCGTTGGTTTTTTTCTTTTTTAGGCAAGAAAAACACATCAGCATGTTACTGATGTGGCAGGTTAATGTGATTTTTTGCCCAATAAAGCAAATTTTTTCACATGCAACGAACTGTTTTCGGTGCATGTAGTCGTTCTCTTCTTTTTTGATCGAGTCTCGGTGTCCAGTTTGTGAAGCGGGTGAAGGAAACAGTCGACGCAGAAGGATCGATGCCGACGCTGACAGCAGGGCCCACACGCTGGGTGAGTTGTAAGCGGTCAGACTCGGCGTTCAAAGAGATTCAACAAAGGTGTCTTCGTGTCTCCATCAAATGCGTTTATTTTTTCTAATTTTGAAGAAAAACAATGGCCGTAGCTTTGATCTTGAATCGAACGTGCCTCATAATTCAATTTTACTGTAATCCTACGTAATGTGTGCAGATTTGAAAAATTCTGACCCATTTATTACCTCCTAATAAGCTCTAAATTGCTAGAAATTGCACGTGCACCATGTGCACGGGACCCAAGAAAAACCTACACAACGAACGGAAATGAGAGGGAAGTGAGGATGTATGTGTGGGTAGCGTCTTGGAGTAAAGGGGAAAAAAGCAGGGGCGTAAGTGCAAAAAAAACCCAGGGACTAAAGTGGAAAAAAGCACGATGGCAATACCGTAAATAGGAGAAAGAGGGTGCGGTTTTTTGGGTGTTATGACAATAGTTTTTTTAAAAAATTAGCCGTTTATTATTTTATAAGAAGATAAAAAAGAAAAATAAGAAAAATGTGTGTATCACCATCAAATTGCTAATTAAGCCATCAATGTTAAGCTTTGTCTTCAATACTAGAGGTGAGGGATTATAACCTCAGCCTCATTATGACTCCTTTCAAAAAACACTTACTTCTACCGTCTGGTTTGCCCCACGTGGAGGTGCACGTTGGTAACGCTGCCCAATGTAATATAGACTAGTCATAATCCGTGCCCTTAGGGCACGGTTCATTGAAGGTATTCCCTTGTCAAAAGCTTATTTCCTTCCAAAAATCTTAGAAATTATGAAGTAATTGCACATACTTATTGTCTGCAGAGAAGATAGAAATTTTTGTTTCTAGGACCATGCAGTGGCAAAAAATCAATTTTTGAATTTCTAAAAATTTCTCTGAATTTCTCTGAAACAACAGGACGTGTCATTGTTTTTTTGTAACAAATTGTTTGCCATTTACAAATTGCGTGAGTGGGAACAGTTTTAAATAAATTGCCCCCTCAAAATCTTTTTGTAACAAATACAGTGTTCATTTACTATATGAACTTTCGCAACAAATTGCCCCTGAAAATCTAAAAATCTTTTTGTAACAAATGCGTAAGTGGGTTCTACAATTTTTGCAACAAATACCGTGACATGTCTCTGAAACAAATTGCTTGAGTGTGAACGGTTGTAAACGTGCGTGGGAAAGTGCGTGAGTGAGTTGGAGAACGTGTGCTACGGTTGTAACTGTTTTTTGTTTTTTGGTTTTAAAAAAAAGCAAAAGGCAATGTCCTAGTCACCAAGCACAATCAGCATTTTTGTCCTAGTCATATTTTAAGTGCTACGTAGGACGAAATTAATAAAAAGGTCATCAATTACAACAAAATTCGGTTTCCACCCATGGAGAACGTGATGATGAAAGTGGGTCTGAGGTTAATTTTTTTTATATTTGGTTTGTAAAAAATGAAGAATGACATGTCCTAGTTACTGTGCACAATCATCTTTTTTTCCTAGTCATATTTTGTGTGCCACGTAGAACAAAAGTCCAAAAAGGTCCTCAATTGTATAATAGATATTGGACTCTCTAGTTATTTCCCAATGCAACTGTTTGTCTTTTTATGTGCACCATGTTGGTAGACACGATCTGTCGGTTCTTTAAATTTCTTCTTTGAGAGTCAGAATCGTGGTGTAATGTGTATTCCCTTTGTTCATGTCATGGAATGGATGAAGTAAATCCAAAATATGATTTTCGTTCAAGTATGAAATCTTATTGGAACTGTCCATACCCAGTTCATCCTTCGGAACCACATCACATCTCTGATCGGATGAAATAGGATGAATTACGACATTATTTTGTAAATATGTGATTATCTTATCTTGAATATATTAACCACTTTTTTTATTTTGTGATTGCCAGGAAGGGATAAAAGAGACAATTTTTTTGTCTTGAAAAATTATTGACATCTGGACGGGATTCGAACCAAGATGAAGGTCTGACTGCCTGTCAGAGAAAAATACTACAGACTTCTTTTATTTTAAAGCAGTAAAGTGCGCGTCGGTCAATCTCTAACAAGCGCTTTCCAGGAAGAAGGAAGAAGAGAATGTCATTTGAGCAATTACGGATTGGCGAAAAAAAAAACAGATTCCCAACGGCAAGGTAACTCCAAATGTCAACCCAAACAAAGCCTTCGGTAAGGGCCTGTTCTTTTGCAAAGAAAGTAGTCAGGATTCCACAAATTTTTACTATTCATCCACTATTCACCAGCTTTCCTACCCAACTTTCTCATTTCGTGTTCTTTTGGCTCTTTCGAAATCCTGGAAAGTTTGCCTACGTGGAGTTCCAATTGGGATTCCCGAGGCACTTTTGTAATCCTCTAATTTTGTTGGGAAAGCTTGGGAAAGCTTGGATTTGTGGGGCCCACTTTGTTATCTCTCTCTATCTCTCTCATCCACCTCACCAACTTTCCACTATCTCATTCCAACTTTCCAAACCCAAAAGAACACAAGAACAACTTTCCAAGCAAAAGAACACAAAACTCAAATTTCTCTCTCCTCAGATTCCACAAATCCCCAACTTTCCCATTTCTACTTTCTTGCAAAGGAACAGGCCCTAAGCCGCTATCATGCAGCCACAAGCAAAAACACCTTCCCTCAACAGCAACTCCCCCTAAAAAAACCAAAAAAATAAGTAAACCTAAATTGGAAAAGTGGGCCCCAAACCCATTAACTAGTGGGCCCAACAACGCTGGTCCACGATTTCCGACCCGTTAAGTAAACCGTCCGAGAGTTCTTCCCAAACATCGCAATAGCCATCGCACCCACCATCGTCTTTTCCTCCCTTATTAAAAAAAACTAAAAATCGCTTCGATCCCAAAAATATCTCTAACATTTAATTTTGGCTCCCCGCTGCTATAGAAAAATCCTGCCTTTTGGCTTCAAATTTCTCACGGGCATGCGCTAGATTCTTCAAAGAAAAATGGACATAACACAAGTTTCCATCATCCACCACATAGCCGTAGTCATCTTGCTCCTTTGGGGCTTCACCTCTCTCGGCTGGGCTCATCCTTTTGCCTTCTTCATCTCCCTCATATATCTCTACAAGGTGAGTTTTTTTGTGAGTTTTATTGGATTTTATGTTGAACTACAAGTGCCCAAGTTGTTAGTTTTGCTGTTGGTTGAAAGGATTGGTTGGTGCCCATATTGGCTCTATTTCAAAATTGGAGTTTTAGTGGTAACCAATTTTTTGGGGTTTGTTGGGTCTTAAGTGGTTTCTTTGTTCGATGGCAAATGATGGGCATTGGTTGAATTCTATGATCAGTGTCAATATTTGGTGGAAGTGTGAAATTTTTTAGTAATCATATTGATTTGACTTAGAGTTATGTAGACATCAAAGTTGGGGATGATCTAGTAATTTAATTAGATTTAAGATTCATAGTGCTTTCCTTGTTCAATGATAAATATGGGCACTGATTGACTGTTGAAATTTATTTCAGTACTTACTGTAAGCATTGGGGAAAAAAATCGGAGTAAATGGGTAAAGTGAAAACCTTGTGGAATCATAATTTTTGAAAACTAAATTGAAGGAATAATAGATCAACTTTTTCTATGTCTGACGACATGCTTGAGCGATGAGAATAATTCCATGGGTTCAAATTTTACTCACCCTATCTACCGCTTTTTTTAGTTGAAGATTCATAATTAGTAGTATGTTGTACTTTTCTCCTCATTTGTATTGGGTGGGTTTTGCTATCCATGTCTTTTTGTCTCAAGTAGTGATATAAACCCGGCTATGTGTTTTTGAAGTGAATGGAACAGTGTTATCAATCGGCAATAAAGGTACATGGCTTTATTGTAGATTTAGGAAGAAAAATTAGCATATAGCATCTCTCTAATTCAGAATAACAATATGATCAAGTGCCTTGAAATCACCAATTTCCTCTCTAGGCACTTAATCATATTGTTATTCTGAATTAAAGAGATGCTATATTGGTGATTTCAAGAAAGAAGGGTGTATATTGAGGATGAAAAAGACATGTATAATTATGAAGCCTTTTTTAAATCGAACTGCTCATGGTGAGACGAGAATTTAATTCCTTATCTTGATATGCTTTTCATGGGTGGATCTGAAGCCATTGCCTAAACAAAGGTCATGTTGAAGTAGTTATGGAAGTAAGATATATTCCAAATTATAGTGTGTTGGAGAATCAGGGATGATAGAGCGAAACACACGACTTCATTGATATCGGAAGTAAATATATTATTGCAAGTCAACAATCTTACCATTTGTTTCATTTTTTCATTTTTGTGTTGGGCCTATCATATACATTATAGAGGCAGGCAGTAAACATGATTGGACAGTGAGGTATCTCTTGGCTGTGTGAACAGCAAATTTGGAAATTTCCAATAAAAATGGATCAGAAAATATTGTAAAATACCAAACAGAACCTGACCCTTTCCAATGTTACACCCTAATGCAACCCGCTTCTAAGTAAAAATGAAATCATAATTTGGATACCCCTATCCAATTGTGAGAGAAAGTAACATAGCCAAGAGTGCCTTTTGAAATTATTTTCTGAGGAAAAATAAGTTATATGTCCGCACCATTGTGTTGGGTGTTCCATCAAGGCTTGTTTTGTGGGCTTATATTGTGAATTCAGCATTATATTATTCTTGTGCGTCTTCTCTACTAATTATATTGAAATTATTGACCCATCATTGTGATGGGCATCATTCCTTCAAGCCATTTAAAT
Organism: Scilla litardierei; assembly: GCA_030789695.1. Taxonomy (NCBI): domain Eukaryota; kingdom Viridiplantae; phylum Streptophyta; class Magnoliopsida; order Asparagales; family Asparagaceae; genus Scilla; species Scilla litardierei. Next base: position 115,354,258 of record CM061141.1, read on the forward strand.
CCTTGTATTTTGCTTGGTGGAAGGTCATAAATCGAATCGATGTGTGTTCTATGTGATGTGATTATCCAATGTTTTATCCAATTTTTTGTTGATATGAGTGAGACATTGCTCCTCTTTGTGTTAATTTCAGTCTGAGACATTTAGTGAATATGTTGACTTGAGGTCTTTAGGAGATAGGAGCTTAGGAGTCAGAAAAAGGAAGGAAACATCTAAGTTAAGCAACACAGACATCTTTTATCATAAATGTTGGACAAAACACCCCATGTTACATTAATAGCGTTGATGGAATGCTGATAATCATGGTAAATTAATCGGTTTGAAGGAGAATTAGCCGTGATTAGAATTGATGTTGGACTCTTTAACCATGAAAAAGAGCACAACTTGGTTCAAGATATGGCGGTGCATAGGAAGTTGGATTTGGTTGGATTTGAAGGGAATTACAGTGTCATTTCAAACCCAAAACAGCTGCCTTAGCGTTTTACGGTGTTCATGCCTGTCAAGTCGGTAGTCATATCTAAATCGGCAAGTACTCGCAATCTCTGCACCATATCCCCATTCATTTCTAGTTTGATTTTTTTTATCTCAAAACAGATCTCTTGAGTGTTGCGGTAGTGAAACTTGAGAGAAGCAGCAATGTGAGATTAAAAAAATCCTGGCACCCAAGTTGGTTGTTAACCAATGCTCATGATTAAGAAACAAGCCTTTAAGAAAGGGGTTGGTTTTTTAATTTGTAAAGAAGCATAATCATGGGTTGAAGTGTGGTTATGATAGTCTGGATAAAGAAGATCCATGGAAAAAAAAATTGAATCTTTCAGCTGATGGTGTTGGAGTTCATGAGCTATTTGATGGGGTGGACTTCGACCCCAATGATGGTGTGAGAGCCTTGTCTATAAAGGTAGCTTGGTCTTCTTTCTAATGTTGTCAAGTATTATCTATCCTGTTTATGTTTCTTTGTCTAAAGAAAGGTTCCACTACGTAATGATCAAGAACAGAAGTGTGAGCATGGAAGAATTAGAAGCTGAGTGATCCGTATGATTGGCTTCAAGGCTATGATCATTGCTGAGAAGCTGAGTTTTTGAAGGAAAAAAATTGGTCGCAAGATTCAGGAAGGATCAAACACATGCTTTATCATGCTCTATTGCTTCAGTAACTCATTAGGCATGAAAATAGTACTGAAAAGGCTAGGTTACTTATTAGTAGCATGGTTTCTTCAGTCATCAGATAATTGTATTGAAAAGGCTAGGTTACTTATTAGGCAGGAAAAGATGTGCTTTCTAGTGATGGTCATGAGTATTAGTTATTGTTGAGGAGTCAGCGCACATCGCAGAAGTCTTTGACAGTTTTACTATTTATTAGGTTCAATTGTGTCACGAGATCATTAAATATGCTCTATGTGCTTAATTTGCAATGTGGTGATGCCATCTTTAATACTATCATATGTTCCGGTCCAATGCAAGAAACTTTGAAGTTATGATGATGGCTTAGGTAAATGCTTTTATACTTTTACACTACGCCATAAGTGTCATAAGAACCAGAAGTAGCAGATATTGAAGGATTTCTGCAGGGTAAATTCATTTTAGTTAAATGTTTTCGAATTCTCTAAATCTACTGGTTGCTAATCTGCAAAGGAATTAAACGTTTGGATGCTCTTTCTTATTGCTGCTAAATTGTCTTATTTTCTTTTACTTCAATGGATGTCGTACTCTTATTTCAATATTGGTTGACAGTTAACATAGTTTCATCTTTTCAAGATCAAGTTGTACTGTTTTCCGGAGATGATTATATACTTTCATGACCATACAATTACTTTTGGGTATATTGTAGGTTAATGAACGGTATACATTAAGATTGCGCAAGAAATTGCAATTTGAAGAAAGAAAGTCCACCAACCAAAGAAGGGTACAGTATATATTTTTTATTCTAGACATATGATGCCCTTACCGAGGGCATAATTGGCACAATTCTATCCTCTTTTACTAATGTGCAGGATCAGCAGTTATTCTCATGTAGTTTTTTTGGTTTGGCAGCTTCTTTCGGATTCGGAGTCAGTTAGGTGGTTAAATCATGCAGTTGAAAAAATTTGGCCAGTTTGCATGGAACAGATTGCATCCCAACAATTTCTTCTGCCTGTCATACCATGGTTCTTGGAAAAGTACAAGCCTTGGGCTGCTGTATGGAATTTCCTATTATTGTTTTCTACTATCTTGTAGCTGGATCCATATATCAATGAGCGTGTTATTTGAACTCACATTGTCACTTATTATTTTTCTTAGCTGCTTAGCTTTCAGAAACATTCTCCTGCCTGCTTCAATTATCATTTAGAAATAACTTTATTGAAATCTATTTGGTCTTGACATTATGATTAGCATGGAGCAATATGCAGAGCTGACAATAATCATGAACACTACGAAATATTGGATTGGTATATAGCCTTACAAGTAGTTAGCACATGAGCTCAATGAACGTACATAAGATGTTGACCGATATAATTAAAAGAAAAGACAAGGTCAACGACCATAACCATGTGATGAAACATTATTCACATCCATTGGCGGATAATTGATCTCAAAAAATATTTAATGATAATCAAAGTCACGTCCAAGAAAAGTACTCGCTAGACTAGGATAAAGTCAATTCTTGTTTGTTCTTATGCTGGTTGAAAACAAATAATTTTTTATGCATTAAAAATCATCATAAAGATTTAAAGTTTGCTTTCTGGTGCACATATGTATGATGACAGGAAACCTACTTCAAATAAAATCATAATCTAGTAAGTTCCTAAAATATATTATATCATGTATATCTAGCCAATAAAATACTGATGGTTTTGTTATTTGTATGTGTAAATCAAGTTTCTTTTTTGTGTTATAGAACAAGCAGACATACATACTGATGGTATTACTGTTCATATACTGAAATGAAGTTTCTTATGATATACATATTCCTACTTGGTGTTGTGCAGCAGAATCAACAACAAAGCCCATCCCAAAGTTTTGGTGTCAGCTGCATGAATTTCTTTACTTCATTCCCTTCAGTTGCAGCTGGTTGTACCCAGTTTGCATGCAATAAGGATTTATCTTATAGTAAATCAGTGATATAACAAATATTTATGTCAATTATCTAGCCGCAAACCCTTCTTTCATCCATAATTGGGACTGGTAAGTGAAACCTAAGACTTATAGGTAGTGCGAATGAGTTGAAGTGAATAGAAAAGGGCATCCAATGATTAAGTGTTTTATTTGGAACTCATTGTTCCGGGGATCACATATTATGACCAAATCTAATCTAAAGCTAAGCTCAGGAGAAAGTTTTACACACACAAGGAAGACAATTCTTGATTTTAATATAAAGTGACTTCTTCGTTATCATGTCCTTACTAATTTAATGATCATTTACTGTTACTGTTCAGAAAGAAGCAGTTGTCCAGCACCTTTACTTGGGTAGAAGACCACCTATGTTTACTGAGATAAGGGTTCTTGGTGAATCAGCTGACGATGACCACTTGGTTTGTCTTATTTTTGTACCTATCCTGGATGTTTTCTTATTTCAGCTTTCAATTCAGTTTTTAATCATGCATGTTGATGTGAATCATTTCAGGTTCTAGAGTTGGGAATGAATTTTCTATCTGCTGATGATATGAGTATAATACTTGCAGTGCAACCAAGACTAGGGCTTGGCATGTGGGCCAACATGCATGTGACGGGCATGCATGTAGAAGGGAAAGTAAGATATGCACTCTCTTACTCATCTTGCAGTGAAATCTGCTAAAATGAAAGTTGAATTATTTTATACTTGGATTGTGTAGAAGAGTCTAGAAAAAGCGATCATAGTGACGGCTGATAAACTTTTATTTTCAAATATGTTGGAAAGGTTTTGAAATTCTTTCTGCAAGATTTGTAGGGAACATTGTCTAATATAGTTCTATAGTGTTTATCAAAGCCACTAAATAATATTTGCAGGTGTATATCTTATTTCTATATCTTGATAAGAATTGTGTAAAAAATACACAATCATTATACTTCAAATATTTTATTTGTTCAGTTTACAGGGTAAATGTAGATGTATAAGAGGGAGAAACTATAGCCACAAAAAAGAAAGAAAAATAGGAAAATGGATAAAAAGAAATGTGATACCCAAACACTTCAAGGACCTTTTGCATTGAACACAATTTAAAGTATTGTATGTTACTTCTAACAAGAAAAAATTATACAGGTCTTGGTTGGCGTTAAGTTTCTTCGAACTTGGCCATTTCTCGGACGTCTCAGAGTATGCTTTGTTGAACCACCATACTTTCAGATGACAGTAAAACCGATCTTCAATCATGGAGTTGATGTGACTGAACTTCCTGGAATTGCAGGATGGCTGGTACATCTTTGTTATACTAGTTCCGATAGATGATTTCTTTTTTCTTCTCATTTGCCTACTTATTTCTCATCTTACCTCTGATGACAATCAAGAATATAGCCAACTTATTTTCCAATACCACTTTTCGTTTTCTTCCAGGATAATATGCTAGCTCTTGCATTTGAGGAGACATTGGTTGAGGTTAGCCTCTTCTTGACATACTGTTAATATGATCTAACCTGAAAAAGATTGCTACTTCATTTTTTTTCTTATGTCAGTCTTATGCTTGATGATGGAATACTATTTAGTAGAAAGTGCCAATCTGCCAATCTGGCAATATTTTACTTACCTACAAGATAAAAGTTAAACACTATAAAAGTTAAACACTATAAAAGTTTAAAGAATCGTTTTTCCTTGCAAATGTATTTCATTCCAATTTCCATGTTTGATTTTATCTTTTTGTTTCAGCCTAACATGTTGGTTGTTGACGTGGAGAAATTTGCTTCGTCGCCAGCAGGTACTTTATTGCGGTGTTTTTGCTTTTCATGTACAAGTGCTGTTATAATTTTCCCTTTTGTATAAGCATAACACAATAACTCCAACTTGTGGTTAACAAACAGTTTTCGGACTGTTTTGAATTTCCATGTTGAAATGTATATTGCCTTTGAATGTATGTCCATAAGATAATCTTGTATCCGAGCGGATGTGAATATGTTCACATTTAAATCACTGATGTTGCGTTTAGGCCGAAAAGAATTTCTTAGCATAATGACTTCAATTAGCGAATTACACTACCCAATTCAATTAAAAACTAAATTTAATTTAAAGCTGAAAATTAAATAAATTCATTGAAAGGAAAATGACCATATGACCAGATTCATATTCTGGCATCCTAAATAACTTTGCAGTCTACCTACCTAAAGGGGAAAGTTCTATCGCGAACAATCTAAAATAATTATTACTAACTTCCAGTGATATAGTAAATGAGCCCACCAAAAACATAACCATACATCAAAATAAGCACAAGAAGCCATTATGGGCCGAAACCCAATGCCCAAGCCCAAAGAAAACTGCAGGTGATCTCTCGATAAGACAAAAGTTCGAAGGAAAAAGAAAACCAAAGCCGCCCATGAGGTAATGCCCAATCATAGTAACCCAAAAAAGACATCGGCAGCCAAAGTAATCAGCCAAAGATCGGCGACGAAACCCTCCTAGCGGCCAACTGCATCATCAAGTAATCCAACTAAACTGATCAACACTTTAGAGCACATCGAACCACGGCGAGGGTCACTGCAAGTTATAAAGTGTGCCAAAGTTAAATCCTCAGGGGAAAAATTCCTCTAGAATATGTTACGATCATCATCTCCCAACCCCAAAATTCCCAACAATTTCATCCGTAAGTAACTTCAGAAAATTTAAGAAAATAAACCGAAATAACTTGGGAAAGATATATAACTACTGTTCACTGATATGGCCAAAACCCAAGAAATCCGATAGCTTCAAGAAGATTGAAAAACTCCTGAAATTGCTACAATTTAAAATAGAGAAATTTTGAAGAAGAGAGTTTTTCTCATGAGAATGAAACCCTAGATTAACATCCCCTTAAATAGAGGAGAAGAAGGGTATAGAGGTAATTATTGTAGCTTGATAACGAGGCGGATTCACAATTCTACTCGAGACGGACTTCTCACAGCAACAACGGCGGCGAATTGGTTAGGGTTTCTGCATCGTTGTCGAAGGAAAGGAGGAGCGCCGTTTGTTATTTTTTTGATGAAGAAGAGATCGGGTTTTGCTTGTGGAAGGGAGTGTATTTAATTCAAAGCCAAGTGGGTTTGTGGCATTGGGCTTTCTCCGGGTGAGGACAAATAAAAGAAAGGAATGAAAAAAGTAGGCGCGCTGGGCTATTGGGTTTAACGGCCTATTTGAATGGAGAAGAAAAGGAAAGAACATATGAAAGAAGAGAAAGAAATGGGAGGTGGGCCGTGGGCTTTCAGGCTTGTTTTAATTGGGAAAAAGAAAGGAATAAGCGAAAAGAAAACTAAAAGTGAACTTTGAATTGTTTCTAGGGATTGGACCTGGGCCTTCGGGCTTTATAAATTGAGGTGAGAGATAATAATTATAATAAAAGGAGAATAGTGTAGAGAGGCCGCGGGAGAGAGATTTTGAAAGGAAATTAAAGGAAAACGAGATTTTAGAAAATAAAAATAAAAATAAAAATCCTAGAACATTCAGAAAAATTTCTAATAATTCTACTAAAAATTCGGACTATGAACTGGATTACGTAATCATTTCAAAGCAAAATGGGCTTTGTTATGGAGCCAGGACTTCATTAAAAGGTTTAAAGACCCGTTGACTTATCTCTTGGGCTTATGCCTGGTTCTCGGTCAAGGAAAATGTGAGATAAGATAGGGTCTCCATATAGATCTTTGAACACGAATTAATTAGTTGTGAAACACACCTTGTTGGCCCGTTAGCTTGAGCTTACGCACCAAGCACATAGTTGTCAATGCCTGATGCAATGTCTTGAACAAAGAGCAGCATGAAATGATAGAACATGTAGTTTTTGGGTCAATGTGGCAGATCGGGTTTGAACTAACCTTGTGTATGGATTCTTTTAGAGTATTGTCTTCATTGATGGCACATGTGTTGCTTTTAACACATCATATCAGGTTATAGTATCTCTAGGTATATGGATGCTGGCATACATCATATTAACTTTTGCGTGGTTAGGTGTGTTGTTTACTTTTCCTGTAGTGCAGCATAAATGGAGATCTAGGTTTTATAGTTGCCAGATCTTGGTTCAAACAACAGTTTTAGTCAGAGCATGTTTCCTGATTTTTCCTAAGCATATTTGGCTAATTTAATTAGGGGGAATCTGATCTAAGTCCAAGCCATTTATAATCTTACTGGTTAACCGATGCTACTGAATCAGATCCCACGAAACTTAATTGCGTGGGTGCTCTGAGTAATTGATTCACATCAACAGTTATAAGAGAGAAAAAAAAGACAAAAAAGCAATGTTGTCTATCATTTGCTGTTTTGCAGAAATTTAATTGCATGCTTATCATTCGATGTGGTGAAAGAAAAGCCGCTTTTTGCAGACAGTTTTTTTCCGAGAACCAACTGTAGTAACACTGGAGAATAAGCATTGTAGAGGAGAACTGATGCAGACGAGCCGCAAGGGTAGGCGGCTGGCGGCTGACCTGCGTGATGGGGGTGGCCCCATGCACGATGAGATCCTGTGTGACGAGCCACCGGTTGGGTTGGTGACTTATTTCAGGATGAGGCGTGGGGACGCGACTTAACTTCCAGAGGGCGTTTTGGTCTTTCAACGCAAATCTGTACTTTTCCCTTATTTTATATTATAGGTCTAGCCGTCATTGAGGGGTTATGCTTAATTTTGTGAAGAACATTTAGGCGTCATTGTTGACGGTGTTTAGGCTTTAGTCCGTTCATCTAAAGGTAGGAGAGAGGGTCTCCTCTTCAAAGAGACTCATTATCTTTGTGTTCTTCGTTAAATTTCAATCAAAGTTTCCACCTTCATATTTTCTACAAATTATTCGATATTTTACTTGTTTGTGTGTATAAATCGCATCAAATTGGTATCAGAGTGGTGAGATCTAATGGCGATGGGCACGAGATCGAAGGCCGATTCTGTGGATGAGAAGATTTAAGGATTGCGCGAGGAGATCACTAAAGAATTGGAGGCTACAAATGAAAGAATCAATATATGGTTCAAAGACGTCGCGCACATGCAAGAGGATCGGCAGAGCGACTTGCGAGCAATGAGGGTGGAGATGGGCCAAATCGGCCAATTTTTTCAAACCCTAATGGTGAAAAAGGACAAGAAGAAGGGGAAGAAGACTCAAGAAGAAACCTTGGAGGAGGTTTTTGACAATTCCGACCCAGAAATCCAACAACAAAGAGCACACAAAGCAAAAATGGCGGCGATGTTTTCAGGATCGGCGACGAGGGGGCTCGGGGTGTCGAGGAGCGGCCGACCACCCTCAAGGAGGGTCGGCTGGGGGTGACGAACCACCTAGAGGGTTTGCTGGCCCCCCAGCATGGCGACGGGGCCGCGCGTCAACAGCAGAGGCCCCGCGCTGCCCTGCAGCTGTCGTAGGAGGGCCGCACGGCCTTGCAGCTGCCGCAGGGAACCCGCACGGGCTTCGGCCTGCAGAGCAGGGGCCAGGGCCCCCTGGTTTGGCCTATGGGGGCCCCTGCCATGCCGGTTGGGGATCGGGGAGGTTTCCCCAGGGGAGACTAGCGACGGTGGACCCCTGGGAGGCTTTTGCGGGCTTTTCGAGGCGTGGACGAGGCTTGGGGGCGCTTCGGAGGTCGAATTGGACAACCACCGGCACATGGAGTTTTTGGAGGACCTAATGGGTTGGGACCAGATGGCAGACCTATGTGGCCTGAAGAGGAGTATGCGTGGGAGGAAATTGACCCACCTTTGGGTCGCGGCGACGGGAGATTGGGACGGGGGTATGTACCACAGGAGAGGAGTGCTGAAGGAGCGGTGTATGGAGACGTCAACGTTGATCGAAGGTTGAAGAAGCTAAAGATGCCGGTGTTTGAGGGAACCGATCCAGATGGGTGGATCTACAGAGTGGAGCGGTATTTCCAGGTGATGGGATTTACGGAGGAGGATATATTACATGCTATTGGCATTTCCTTTGAGGGATAGGCGTTGGCATGGTATCGGTGGAGGATATCCCGGAATCCTTTTTACTCGTAGGCAGAGTTGACGGCATACTTGATGGATCGGTTTCAGGAGACGCCGGGTGGAGATTTCTACGAGCAGCTCAGAGCACTTAGACAGGAGGGTATGGTACGAGATTTTATTAAGAAGTTTGAGTTGCTTTCGTGTCGAGTACATGGCGTCACGGAGGAGATACTCATTGGAAACTTCATAAGGGGATGGAGCCTTCCATACAGGCCGAGTTGAGGATGCAGAGCCCCGGGGGCTTAGAGGACCCGATTCGTCTCGCACAGAAGGCGGATGAGAAGCATGCAGAGGAGAGGCGGATACGTGGAGCTTGGGGGCCCAAAATCCTCGCCCAACAGCAGCACAACGGGCTCCTACATGAGTACCAGAGGCCAGAGGAGAGACTCGTCCAGCGACATTGGGGAGGTGACTGACAGAGGCAGAGGTGCGAGAAAAGCAGGCGAAAGGACTATGTTTTCGCTATGATGTACGGTTTACCACTGGTCACCGATGTGCGAGTCGCATATTGCAAATCACTATAGTGCCAGATGAGGATGGGTATGTTGGCGATGAGGAGTACGAGACAGAGGAGGTCGTGGAAGAGGAGAAGTCACATCTGGATGTAGCGGAGGTGTACCTGAACTTCGTGGTAGGGTTCACCCCGAACCATACCATGAAGTTGTCAGGACGGTTGGACAACACGACAGTAACGGTACTCATAGACAGTGGGGGCACCCACAACTTCATTTCTCATCAGTTGGTGGATCGTCATGTGTTGCAGTTGAGCACCTTAGAGAAGTTTACGGTCCTGTTAGGGACATGAAGGATGGAGGAGAGCAGTGGGATGTGTAAGTGGTTGTGCTTGACCTTGCAGGGTGTGCAGATTGTGGAGGATTTCTTGCCCCCGGAGTTGGGCAATGTCGATGTGATTTTGGGCGTACAGTGGCTGAAAGGGTTAGGCGAGGTCAAGGTAAATTGGAAGCAGCTCAGGATGGAGTACCAGGAGGGGGATCACACGGTGGTTCTGACAGGTGTCCCTAGCCTCTGTTTCTTCTTAGTGGCTTTCAAAGCCATATTACGCGCCCTACAGAGGTCAGGAAAGGGATTCTTGGTGGAGTGTCGAGGTATGATGACAGCGGGTGAGGAGCCACAGGAGGGAACTCCGACCGAGGTGGAGCAGTTAGAACGGTATCAGGAGGTTTTTCAGGATCCGTAGGGTTTATCACCGGCACGGGGACACGAGCACGCGATAGTGTTGCGTGAGGGGGCGACACCAGTAAGTGTACGTCCATATCGGTATCAGCATGTGCAGAAGGATGAGATCGAGCGGATGGTGCGAGAGATGATGCAGGCAGGGGTGATCCAGCCCAGTGTTAGCCTGTTTTCTAGCCCGATATTACTAGTTAAGAAGAAGGACGGGAGCTGGCGTTTCTGCGTAGATTATCGAGCACGGAATAAGGAAACTATTCCAGACAAGTTTTCTATTCTAGTGATCGATGAGTTGTTGGATGAGCTCCACAAGGCATCTGTGTTCTCGAAGATTGATCTGAGGTCGGGATACCATCAGATATTGATGAAGCTGGAGGACGTGTCGAAGACGGCTTTTCGCACACACGAGGTGCATTACGAGTTCCTGGTCATGCCTTTCGGCTTGACCAATGCTCCCTCGACCTTTCAGGCCTTGATGAACAAGGTGTTCTAGCCATTTTTGAGGAGATTCATCCTGGTGTTCTTCGACGATATACTCATCTACAGCAGGACTATGAAGGAGCACTTGGGGCACTTGTAGTTGGCTTTTCAGGAGTTATTGGCGCATCAGCTTTATGTGAATCAGAAGAAGTGCAGATTTGGTCAGAGGCAGATTGAGTATCTGGGGCATTTTGTTTCTGAGGCAGGAGTGGCGGCGGATAGAGCGAAGATAGAGTCAATGTTGGACTGGCCACTGCCGACGACGCTGAGGGCATTACGTGGATTTCTGGGGTTGACATGGTACTATAGAAAGTTTGCGAAGGGGTATAGAACCATAGCTTGGCCCCTTACCGAGCAGCTGAAGAAGGACAGCTTCAAGTAGGGGGAGGAGGCGATCAAGGCCTTTGAGGCCTTGAAGGTGGCGATGTCGACGGCGTCGGTCCTAGCTCTACCAGATTTCAGTATATCATTTGTAGTAGAGACGGATGCGTCGGGTTATGGCTTGGGAGCGGTCTTGATGCAGGAGGGACGACCGATTGCTTACTTCAGTCAGGTGCTGTCGTCTAGAGCACGACTGAAGTCAGTATAGGAGAGAGAGAGAGCTGATGTTGATTGTCCTGGCCATTCGGAAATGGCGTCCATATTTGTTGGGGAGAGACTTCGTGGTTAGGACGGACCGGCGAAGTCTGAAGTACTTACTAGAGCAGCGGTTGGTGACGGAGGAGCATCAGCGCTGGCTATCCAAGTTAGTGGGATACCGTTTTGACATTGAGTACAGACCAGGGTTGGAGAATAAGCGGCAGATGCGTTGTCTCGCAGAGGGGAGGGGGCTAGTTTGAGGGCTCTTTCCTTGCCTATGTGGATGGATTGTGAGCCGATGCTACAGGAGGCAGAGTCAGACCCAGAGTTGAGACAGATCCGGGAGGTGCTGCAGGGAGGAGGAGAAGGACCGAAGGGATACTCATTGGAGGGACGACGATAGTACCAGGGGAGGTTGGTGTTGCCGAGGGTGTCGGTCTTCATACCGACACTGTTTTAGGAGTTCCATGTTACGGTAGTAGAGGGCCACTCGGGCGTGTAGCAGACATACATGAGGATGGTTATGGAGGTGTATTGACTGGGGATGCGGAAGATGTTAGCTCGTTTGGTAGCTACTTGTGACGTTTGCCAATGTCACAAATACATGGCCATGGCGTCAGCGGGGTTGTTGCAGCGATTAGCCTTGTCGGAGAGGGTTTGGGAGGTCACGATGGACTTCATCGACGGGTTGCCACGATCAGAGGGGTACACAGTGATTTTCATGGTGGTGAATAGGCTTAGTAAGTATGCTCACTTCATTCCTCTGAAGTATCCTTATACGGTTGTATCGGTGACAGCCGCTTTTATCTGTAAGGTGGTTAGACTACATGGGATACCTGGAGCTATAGTGTCTGACAGGAACCGGGTATTTATGAGCGAGTTTTGGATAGAGTTATTTCGAGTGCAGGGGACTGTACTCAAGAGGAGCATCGTCTACCCACCCCCAGACGGATGGTCAGACGGAGGTGGTGAACCGTAGCATAGAGACATATTTGCGATGTTTTGCTTCGGAGACTCCTCGTCAGTGGTACATGTGGTTGGTTTGGGTGGAGTACTGGTATAACATCTCATACCACTCCTCAACAGGGACGACCACATTCCAGATCTTATATGGTCGTGACCCACCGCAATTGATTCGTTATGGACACAGGGGGACTCCGGTGTCACAGGTGGAGGATTATATGGGGGGAGAGATGGTATGCTGGAGGAGTTGCGGAGGCATTTAACGAGGGCGCAGCAGGTAATGAAGGCTAGGGCCGACGTGCACCGTCGGGACGTGCAGTTTCAGGAGGGAGACATGGTATACTTGAAGCTGCGACCCTATCGTCAGAGATCGTTAGCTCAGAGGAGGAATGATAAGCTAGCGGCACGATATTATGGTCCCTATAAGACCGTGGCTAAGATTGGCCAGGTGGCGTACAAATTGCGGTTACCCTCTTCGTCGTCGATACACCCGGTCTTTTATGTGTCCCAGCTACGGGGAGTGATTGGTGATCAGATGGTATCGTCGGCTTTACCTTCCACGCTTACTGATGACATGGAGGTGCTGTTGGAACCGCTGGATGTGAGAGCCATACGCCATGGCCCGGGACGGAGGAAGGAGGTGCTGATACATTGGGCAGCCTTACCGGACTGTGATGCGACATGGGAGGAGTTCGACGTGATGCAGGAGCAGGTTCCAGATTTCCACCTTGAGGATAAGGTGGTTCTTCTACGGGCAGGTATTGATGCGGACGAGCCGCAAAGGAAGGCGGCTGACCCGCGTGATGGGGGTGGCCCCACGCACAATGAGATCGTGCGTGACGAGGCACCGGTTGGGTTGGTGACTTATTTCAGGAGGAGGCGTGGGGACGCGACTTAACTTCCAGAGGTGCGTTTTGGTCTTTCAACGCAGATCTGTACTTTTCTCTTATTTTATATTCTAGGTCTAGCCGTCATTGAGGGGTTATACTTAATTTTGTGAAGAACATTTAGGCGTCATTGTTGACGGTGTTTAGGCTTTAGTCCGTTCATCTAAAGCTAGGAGAGAGTGTCTCCTCTTCAAAGAAACTCATTATCTTTGTGTTCTTCGTTAAATTTCAATCAAAGTTTCCACCTTTTCCATATTTTCCACAAATTATTCGTTGTTTACTTGTTTGGGCGTATAAATCGCATCAAGAACCTGGATTTTAGAAAAATATTTTTGATAAAACCCCGCATGCTCTGCATGTTTGATCTTTGTGAGTTCATCTTAGTCCTGTGTTTTCTAATTTTCCGAGAGCCACAATATCATTTTTAAACATGTTGCTTTCAGAGACTTGGTTCACTGTTGATGAGAAAGCTGTTATCGCACATGCAAAAGTAGAGATTATAGAGGCAGCTGACCTTAAACCATCAGATTTGAATGGTAATTTTCTTTTTATTTTGCTTACTTTTATTTAATCATCTAGTGCCATCTTTCCATTTCGAGATATGATACTTGAGAAGTTTATTACTCTGTCTAATTGGCTGTCTTACTGCAGGGCTTGCTGACCCATATGTGAAGGGGCATTGTGGTCCTTACAGATTCCGTAGTAGGGTTCAAAAGAAGACCCTATCTCCTAAGTGGCTTGAGGAATTCAAGATCCCGATTACTTCATGGGAAACACCTAGTCTGCTTGTTCTTGAGCTGCGAGATAAGGACCACATCTTCGACGACATGCTTGGGTCTGTTCTTGATTCACTAAATTTGGTACAAATAAATACAGTCTTATTTCTAATCGCAATATCCCTTTTTATTTTAAAGAGATCTTTCCTTTACTTATTCCAGTGGCTGCTCCGGTGGCTGTTAGATTAAACCCCAGACCTTCATAGACCATATTGATCTAAAATTGTGCTCATAGATGCTTAGTTATTGTGATCGTTGCCAGACAAGCTTGCACACTACTTTATGATGGTGCTATTTTATTTTGAGGGAACACATACAAATTGACAAGCTTGCACACTACTTTATGATGGTGCTATTTTATTTTGAGGGAACATATACAAATTATTCTTGTATGGGAAACATGGAAACATGGCAGTCCATATTTCATTAGTTCATTTAATTCTGTGACAATGTTGCCTTTTATCAATATCGCATGTGATTCTTGCAGTGTGAGGAGTCATCTTGTCAGTTAAACATACAATTGCTACTGCTGGAGTTTAAAGATTAACATATGCAGCTTTTTGAGTAGTGTTTAAGCGTAAAAAGGTATCACAATTGAATCAATATAAACTCCTTCAACTTAGCTTGACATTATCTAATCATTTTGATGGTTATGTATGGAATATATATGGTGCTACTGCAATTGGGTAAATTAACTATGATGATTGTTCATATTTTACAAAAATCAAATGCGGAACTTAGTTAATGGTGGTTGAAGATTGAGTTTAAAATTTCTAAAGTCTAAACATAGCTTGTTTGGTGTTAAGTAACACCTTATAGCTGCTTTGGATGCTATAATAGATCGCTTAGATCAAGAAGTCTAAGCTTCAGGTTTAAAGTTGACAAACTTTAAAGTATATACCTGAATTAAGAGCTAAATAAGGGCTCTGTTGATATAGACTGACATAAAATTCAACCTAGCAAATTAATGATCGGTGATTAAATTGTGCTAGGATTTGTCAACATCCACATGAAAGTATTCAGTTCAGGTTCACAAAATTTTTTCTTAAGAATGTCCTCTGCTGAAATTTCTGTGAATACTGTGATTTTTCAGCTTTATCTCCTTTTATAGCGATCAGACCTTATCAAAACAAGAATCCTCAAAAGGTAGACTACGAGACAAATCTAATATATACCATTTGATGGGGACTTTTTAAAGAAAGTAGGGTAAAAGAGGCCATAAAGCTTCAGGTTTGCAGATTTTCTGCTCTTGGAATTCCGGCTGCTGGACCTGCACTTAAATTTTCAGATTTAACCTCTACAAAGATCAAATTGAACCTATAAACCATTGGAAATTAGACTTTGAGACGAACCATTGGTATATAATTAGATGGTAACTTATTTCAGAAAGTATGCCATAAGGAGGCCATGCAATTTCAGGTTCACAGAATTTATGCAGCAGGGCAAAATATGATGAAATAGTATTTTTAGATGAAACCGAGCGCATGCGCTCCGTGTGTTTCATTAATAAGCTTTTAATGAAACAAATTTATAGTACAAAACAACCAGTATAATACAAAATAATCAAGTACCAAAAACATAGTTGGATACAAAGCTACCACACCAGCTGTCAAAAAGGTCAGAATATCTCCATTTACCATTACAATACGAAAGGAAAGACCTTCCCATAAATGATTCATCGTAAGAAGTGGGGACAACGAGACACTGGTGGTGCACTCTCCTTCTGACTCCTTCAAATGGATGTGTCCGTATCAACTGGTCGAGGGAATGAACTTTCCGTGCACTTCTATGCTTCGTCAGAATAGTTTCAGCCCAGAAGCGGAAGAGGTCCATTATAGTATAGAAAATTTATTGATGGGTCTTATGTAAGTTATGAAAAATCTGATAATTTCTCTCTCCAGACCACCCTGACAAAGGCAATAGTCATCAGGTCAAAAAAGCTCCCCATTTATTTTATTCAGATAGAGATGTCATATGGAAATCAAATCTCCTTAAAAGAAGATGGACTAGAAGTGATATTAAAATATCGGAGGATTGCATCCCACAATTTCCATGAGAAACGGTAATGTAAGTGTTCCACCATTTCTTCTACTTCACCCTAAAGTGGGTAACGGTTTGGGCCAACCAAATTCTGTTGTATCATATTGTCCCAAGTAAAAATTGCATATCAGTTGGCCAACGAAATAAATAGCCAGAAATAGTTGCACTGGCTACTTGCTGCTTAGCCAAATAGCAATTAGGAGCATCATAACTATGTCACCGATTAGATATCTAAAGCTAAGTATGGCACATGCATCTTCCGGTCTTAATGATTTGAGTATGCGTAGGGAAGGTTGGCCATTGAAGCTTAACTGCTACTAGGTATAGCTCAGACAATGCTACTATCACCAACTTTACAAATTAAATATCTCTAGCTCATACCTTAAAACGCCCAACTCCGACTTTCATTTATCACAGATTCCACCACTAAGACCAATCTTCCTTGTCACTGAACTGGAACACAATTTCAAATCACAATATTACTTCTATGCCATTAAATTGAAATCATGTTCACATTTCTAACTTCGATCTCTGTGTCACTAATCTAGAAATCAATTCCATCTTAAAATCCAAATTCGACCATGCCACTAAATTAGAACTTAATTCCAGATTTAAAATCTAAATTTCAATCTCTGCATCACTAGACTTGGATTCAATATAAAATCCAATTTGACTTCTACGTCACTAACATCACTAACATGGACCCAAGTTTCAAAATGGAAATCCAACTTTCATGTTCAAATTCCAAAATCCAAAAATCGCATTCTACATCACTAAACTTAAGACTCAAGTTCCAAATCCAAATTACATCACTCAATTTAGAAAGTCGATTCCAAATTCACATCAACCCCTCCATGGCACTAAGTTAAAATTCAATTTGAAATCCAATTTCTAAACCAAAAATACCTTAAAAAGCTTCATAATAGAAAGGTTCTTTGTTGATTAAAACTTTATAAAATAAACTATATTGAAGTGAAGTCTTATCCTTATGAAAATTTATGTTAAAGATTCTCTCTGATATGAAAGTCCTTTCCATATCAGAAAACCCTATTAAATTATATGTATGTTATGATAGTCTTCTCCACATTAGGATTCCCACCCTTTGCATTTGTATATCTAACACCAAAAGAGTTTGTTATTGGTAGTATTTTCTAATGTTTCAGCATTCCAAGTATATTTCAAAGTCAAGTAAAACCATCCTAAAAATCAAAATTTTAATTAAATTTCAGCTACTAGAGATAGCGGAAGTGATCCAAACAATGAAGCTAAGTCACAATTTCCACAAGAGAGAAAATATGAAAAAATAGCCACACAAAAGGTACAAAGATTTACGTGGTTCGGTACTATGTCTACCTTCACAGGCAGCGGCAATTGGTGGTTTACTATAGTAGAAAAGGAGAATGATAAATACAAAATGATTACTCACTATTCTCACATATCCCAAAATTATGCCCCCACAAGAATCCAAAGATATTTAATATAAAGGAGAACTTTCGACTCCTTACTAAATACTTGCATTTCCTCTCACCGATCTATTTTCTCACACAATGTTTGCACCCTTTTATATAAGGTTTATTTCTCTCATAATATATCACTGCTCACATCATGAAGAAAGGGACATTATGCTAGACAAAGAGAGAGATGGAAACATGTGTTCATCTTGTTGGTGGGTGGTTTGAGTAGTCTAATCTTGTTTAAGTCATCACCTATTTTACAAATCTCCATCTTGACTTAACGAGTATCCTATTTTTCATCTTAGCTCGAACATTATCAAGTAAACGGATGCCTATGTTGTTGCCAATGTCCCATAAGGCTTAGCCTTCGTGATGAGAAACACTAAGCAAGTTCAAGCAATGCTTGAACTTATACAAAGGAACATATTTGGTCATCATATCAGCTGAATTGTCTTGAGTGTAGATCTTCTGCACCTTGATAATATTTAATTCTTAAACAAAATAGTGTCTAACATCCATATATTTGGTCCTCTTATGATACAACATTATTTTTAGTAAAGTGTATAACACTTTGACAATAACTATACATCATAGTTTTTTATTTATGTGTGTAAATAAATATCACCAAACAAATCTCTTAACCAGATGATTTCTTTCGCTACTTCAACAACTACTATATACTCTACCTTTGTAGTGGACAGAGCAACTATCGACTGTAGAATCGTTTTCCAACTGATGGCGAATCACATAGCATGAAAGAAAACATAGCATGTCAAGGACATCCTTCGATTGACATTGCAAGTATAATCTGAATCAGAATATCTTATTAGATCGCAATTATCATCAGAACTTTTGCCATCATTTCATAGCATCTCAATATTTTTTTATAGGATTGTATCTATATATATATGCTAACTACACTAACAGCTTGTCAGATGAGTGCAAATCATAGCATATATAATGCTGCTGACGACATTGCTATAAGATACTTTAGATATATATTTTACTACTTTAGATTGAGGAGAATGCACATGTGAAAGATGAAAGTGTGCAGCGAGTGGAGTTGATTTGAGCTTTGCATTTTTCATACCAAATCGATTTAAGAACTTTCTGAATGTAACTCTTTTGAGAGAAAAAGTTTACTTGATTTTCGATTGAATCTTCATGCCAAGAATTTTCTTCATATCAAATTTTATGTTTCAATTTGTTGATGTCAAACATATCCTGAGCTGCGATAAGCATATCGACATATAACAATCGATAGATATATGAAACATTATCGAGTTTTCTAAAGTAGACACTTATTATGCAAGCTTCTTGTATATCCATAGCTTACAATAAAAGTATCAAATCTATTGTATCATTGACGTGAAAACTGCTTCAGACCATATGGAGATTTTTCAGGTTGTAAACATGTTCTTCTCTACCTAAAACCACTAACCCCTTTAGCCGACTTATCAAGATATCTTCATCCAGGTCATCATGCATAAAAGCAATCTTCATGTCAAGCTGCTCAAGCTCCAGATCTAATCAAGCAACCATGATGAGTAGTACATGGATAGATGTGTATTTCACAACTAGAAAAATCACTTCATTAATGTCCCCACATTCCTTTTGGCTGTATATTTTAGTGACAAGTCATGTTTTATACCGGGTTTCTTCAATTCCTGGAGTTTTTGATTTTTTTTTCTTGAAGATGCATTTGCAACCAATAATCTTTTTTCTTTTCGGGAGTTTGATAAGCTCCCAAGTTTGATATTTCTCAAGAGATTCCATTTCTTCCTTTATAACAATAGTTCATTATGGGGATTCTTGATTTGAGATGTCATCTAAATAATTAAAGGGCTCAAGAATAGATTCAGTCATGCTTAATGCATAAGTTATGAGATCTGCATATCTCTAAGGTGTCCTGATCTATTGCCTCGCTTAACTGGTAGCGATATTGTATTATTGCTCCGTATGCGCTTCATCCTTGCTACTAGATTCATGAATATAACCTGATTGGGTTGAATTAGGGTGATGCCATGAGTTTTTTTTTGTGCTTCAAACTCCACTCATTTGCTAACACTGTACTCTTTTTCTGAAGAGATATTAGACTCCTTCGGATGAAGCATGATTTTTTTTAATCAAAAATGACGTTTCTGATTATCGCCCACTTAGGTTTACGATCTATGGTTCAAATTCAGGTATCTTTTTACACTTGAAGCAGAACCAATAAAGATAACTTTCTTTACCTTTGGGTTAAGCTTTCCATCATTTACATGATAATATATATGATAAGTACGTTTTCCTGACCATACTTCGATAAGAGTTTTGCAATCGATTATAGTAGCTGGAAATCGATCTACAAATAACAAGCTGTTGATACCGTCTCAGCTCAAAAGTTCTTTAACAATCGAGCATTTGAAAGTATTTATCTTGCTACCTCTAATAAGATTCTGCCCAAGCATTCTGCAACTTCATTCTACTGTGGAGTTTTTTCACCGTGTGATACTGTGCAATACTCTCTTTTTTGACAGAACTTGTTGAACTCACTAGAACAGGACTTCATGTAGGTGACTGTTCGAAGATACTTAATTTTCATTCAGATTTGATTCGCGATCAAAGCTTACCATTTCTTAAAAAAGTTAAAAACCTCACTCTTTTTCTTTAACACATTTCCAAACCATCTAGAATAGTCATCGATGAGAGTAAGCATATACATTGTACTATCTTTGAAAGAAACTTGAGAAGGTCTCAGATAGTGGCGGAGCCAGAAAAATATGTTTTTTTTTTTTTTTGGGGGGGGGGGGGGGGCAAAAACATAATAGTAAACTATTTTGTTTTCATAAAAGGATACAATTTAGATTGATGTTTGCCTAAAATTACAGAGATTGATGTTTTAATTCACTACAAGTTTACAATTTAGACATGTGAATCCCTACTAAGTTTCAACATCAAATCTGATCCAACAAAATAAACAAAACACTACTACAATTATGTCCCTGGACAAAGTTATCAACTTATTTCTCAGACAGGGAAGTAAACAGGGACCTGAAGTTCATCATAAACATAATAAATTGTGTCTAGAATTCTTAAAAAGATTAAATTCCTCTTTAGATTTGGCATATATCGAACATTTATAAGAGTCTCACCACATCATGTATCCGTATTGTGATAGTCCCAATACCGATTATTTTGCCAGGTATGTCATCTCCCATCAAGACTACTCCACCATTGATATTCTCATATGCAGTAACCCAACTGTGATGATGAAACATATGAAAGAACATCTAATATCCAGCACCCACTCATCAAGTGGGCAACCATGATCTTTGATTGGGATAACCACATCACTATCGTGCGAATCTTCTTCTGCAATACCAGCAATACCAGCAACCGAGGAGTTATCGTAAGAATTCTCTTTATTATTCACTTTCAGCTTTAAGTAATCAAACTTCATGTGTCTTTTTTGTTAACATTCAATATTCTTCAAACGTGATTTTGATTTTAATCTTCCTTTGAACTTGAAAGCTTTTGTAGTCTTCTTTGATCGACCATATTGGTTAACATGAGCCCTTGCCACTAAGACTTATGCTTGAACCTCCTCACCAATACTAGAGATCTTCTGTCGCAACTTGTGAGAGTGAACGACAAATCTCGTGAACTTGAAAGCTTTTGTAGTCTTCTTTGATCGACCATATTGGTTAACAGGGGCCCTTGCCACTAAGACTTATGCTTGAACCTCCTCACCAATACTAGAGATCTTCTGTCGCAACTTGTGAGAGTGAATGACAAATCTCGTGTCTTTAAGGCACCAAGTGCCGACCATAAAGCATGAAGTTGAAGAAATTTTTAAAAGAAAGTGAAGAGCATAATAATATTAGTGTAAACTCTTCATCATCAATCTTAGCATCAATATGTTAAAATCAATCAAAATTTTATTCAATTCATCAAGATTATCTTTCAGCAATGTATCTTTTCATATGAAAGATGAACATGCATTGCTTCAAATATAACTTACTGATTAATGACGTTGTCATGTATAATGTAACTAGCTTGAGCCACAAGCTAGTTGTAGTATATTGATCGGTTACCTCTATAAGAACTTCATTGGAAAGACAGTAGGATGGTAGCAAGTATCCTCACTTTTAATGTTGCTTTTTCCACATCAGATGTTATACTCTACATCTTGTCTTTTTCGACAAGTGTATCTAGCAGATCTTGTTATGTTAACAGAGCACACATCTTTGTGCATCATAAATTGAAGCTGTTCTTTCAATCGAATTTTTCGCCCTTACGCATTATGGATGACATATTTGTACTAGACCAGGTGACAAAAGTCTTTGGTACTAATTTGTTAGGGTTGACAAAAGCGGCTCAAATATTGAAGTAAGTTACAATTTGCACAAGAGAGAGAATAGAAAAAATAGCAGCATAAAATATACAAAGATTTACATGGTTCGACCCCTTGCCTATGATCACGGGCATCTGCAGTCGGTATTTTACTATAGTAGAAAAAGGAGAATCATAAATATAAAATGATTACTTATTATTCTTACAGAACCCAAAACTACCAACTAGATGCCTCGTAAAAACCTGAAGGTTTTCAATACAAGAGAGAACTTCGGACTCCTTACTAAATATTTGTATTTCTCTCTCGCTGCAATGTTTTCTCACACACCGTTTGCACCCATTTATATAGAGGGTTTATTTCTCTCATAATATGTCATTACTCACATTATGAAGAAAGGAACATTGTGGTAGATAAAGAGACAGAAAGAAACGTGTGTTTATATTGTTGGTGGATGGTATTGAGTGGTCTATTTAAAGCATCGCCTACTTTATTATAAGAGGTCAAACAAATCAATATTATGTGATTCATTCAAGAATTAAAGATTATTAAGGTGCAGAAAATCGGTACCGAAGACAATTCAGCTAATATGATGACCTAGCCCGTTCCTTTGTATAAGTTCAAATATTTTTTTGAACTTGCTCATTATTTCTTGTAGCTAAGGTTAAGCCTTGCATGGCGTAGGTAGTAGTTTGCTCGATAATTTTGGAGCTAATATGAAGAATCTAATGCTTGTTTGAGTCAAGGTGAAGATTTGTAAAGTATGTGACGATTTCCACCCACCAACTAAATAAACACATGTTTCCATCTGTCTCTGTCTACCACAATGTCACTTTCTTCGTAATGTTAACACTGACATACTATGAGAGAAATAAACCTTATATAAAGAGATGAAAAGGGTGTGTGAGAAAACAGAGCCGTTAGAGGAAACACAAGTATGTAGTAAGGAGTCCAAAGTTCTCTTGTATTAAAAAATTTCAGTCTCCTACGAGGCATCCAGTTGGTAGTTTTAGGGTATGTGAGAATAGTGAGTAATCATTTTGTATTTGTCATTCTCCTTTTTACTGTAGTAAAATACCGACTGCTGCTGTCCGTGGATGTAGGTCATAATGCTGAATCAGGTAAATCTTTATTTCTAGTACTATTTACTGATCTTTCAGCATTCCAAATATATTTCTAAGTCTAGCGGAGAGGTATCCCAAAAATCAAAATTTTAAATCAAATTCAGCAATGCAATTATATTGTCAAATTTGAGTGCACATGAATTTATGAATGCATGACATGTTGATCGGACGTACCTTTGGTTTCCCCAAAGGTAAATTAGTAATAGATTCTTGAGTCAAGTGGAAAATATTGAACACCATCATAAATAAACCTATATTTTCGAGGAGGAAATCTTAGAGTATATTACTAAATTAAATTCTTATCTGTTTTTTATCTGTCCTTGAGGGTATTTCCTCCAGGGTGAGATTTACGACCATAGAACTAGTTTTTTTTGTGTGGATTGCATGATGCATCTCTTTTCAGAAGTTGTCCAGTTAATCTTTCAATACGCAATGACCCTAATGCTTGACTCCTGTAGAAGCTTTACGCTTGCTCTCAGCTCTCCTGCTTACTTGTTGATTGTGAATTTGTCATTATTTTCATCAGCGATATCATTTTTTTTCCTGTTGAGTGCATGTTTTGGTCATCTGACCCAGGAGCATCACGTTGGCTTTGAAGCAGCTGCTTGGTACTTTCCTGGATTCTAAGGCTTTTGCATTTGCAGAGATTGTGCCATAAATATCAATGATCTGAGGGGTGGACAAAGGCATGACAAGTGGTTGCCATTGCGGAACATCAAGATGGGAAGGCTACACTTGGCAATTACTGTTCTTGAAGGTGAAGATGACAAGGTACATAATCACAAACTACACATGGACTTAATTTTGGTCTTCAAGATTTTGAACGAGAAACTTTTTAGGGGATGGAACAGGAAAGTGCGCACAATGGTAAGCGTCAGAATGATGATGAAAGTCTATCTAAAATGACTGAAACACCAAGATCGAATTCCACAGCTCAAAACGAAGATACAGAAAAACAATCTTCAGAGGAAGGTCATCACATGGTTGATCATTTCGAGGCCATAAACATAGAAGGGCAAGAAAAGACCGGAATATGGGTGCACCACCCTGGGATGGATGTATCCCAATCATGGGAGCCCAGAAAAGGACGAGCACGCAGGCCTGAAACCCTACTCCAGTGTGAGAACAATGAGGGTTCTGACAGCTCAAAATCAGCAGACGATGGGTCTCATCTCGGGGACACCAAGAGCAACAATGGAAGTGGGAAGAAAGTTCAACGGGTTGGCACAATCAAGAGAGGCATGCACAAGATTGGTTCGCTCTTCCATTCGAACTCAAAAGACAAGAGCCAGGGAGGGGACATAGATGAATGTGTTGTCCCTACTCCCCGTCCCAACCTTCGGGCAGTTGGCGAGAAGGGTGTGAGGGTTATTTATGATGATAGTGGTGATTTACACAAGGGTAGCAGCAGCCCTGAGAAAGACGACGCTGAAAGCACGAAGAGAGGTCGCATGAAGGACATTGCAAAGAATATTGTGAAAAAGCCTGCTCATGCTTTGAAGAGTGTATTGAGTAAGAAAAGTTCTTTCGGTTTAAATGAGGAGTTGGCATCAGAAATGGGAGACAAAGAACTTTCTCAGGAATTCAACTCAGTTGAGGTAGCAGCCGAAGGGATTCCAACAGAATCTGGTTCCTCCACTCCTCGCCATCTGGAATCTATCAAAGAGGGAGGCTTTCATCAGTCCACCAGTGTTCCTGAAGACGTCAGGATATACGCTAGACGTTGAACAAAGTGGTAAGGTAGGAATGTTGGATGTTAGTTAAGATGGTATCTTTTCAATGTATAGATAGAAACACCACGCAGCAGATTGAGGTTTTCTAGTGTAGGGATGTGTTGATATTTCAAGCTACTTGTTAATAGTTTTCTGTATTGGATATCAGTTTGCTCTCATCAGTTGTTGATTCTTTGTTGTAGTTTATTGTAACTAGTGTGTTTAGGAAAATGCCCTTGTGAATAGTTTACGACGATAAAATTGGTGTAATTTGACATGGATTTTTTTTCACTCTTAGGCGCTTTCTTGTTAGAACTGTTAAGATTTTTTGTGAAGAGAATCTATATTTTGCCGTTACTTCGTGCTACATACTGATGTTATATGCTTTTCTATGTTTGTTTTAGTTTCGAGTTGTATTTTCATATTCATCAAGTGTTGTCTTGAGCAAAATGTGTCCCTTATCTGAAATGATCAGCATATGAATTCATTTATGATATTCTTGAATTCAAAGACCTAACCTAACCTAACTCTATAGATGCTCATTATGAAGAAAGCACGTCTATTATACTAATCCTAGAATTACAGTACACATGAAACAAAAAAAAAATAAGATAGGTGATAGGTGATACTATTATCGTTGATAGCTGTATACCGTATACGGGTACAAAGCAAGCTTTCCTAACATGTACTTATCATATTAAGTTCACAGCGAACGTACACAAAGAGACGCGTGTATGTATATATGTTTGTACGTATGTATAGCAATGGCCCTCATGAATATCAATGGTTTTATTACCAAATAAGCCAACTAGGTAAGGTCAAATAGCATGACATCTTCTTTTCTTATGGACTCTCATGAGTTCGACCCTTCAAGTTAATAACCTGCTAGGTGACTTTTGAATCAAAAAGGATGTCTCTATGAGCATAATTGTCAAATGAATAAATAAATAATCCCAAGATGAGACCACATCACATGGAGTAAAATATACCATTTAATCATATTCTCAGATATTTAAAACGGCTAAATTTCTCTAAACTATTTAAAACTTTTCTCGATTATCTTTAAACTACCTCGAACTTAAAAAATTTCTCAAACCCGCTAAAACTAGGCTAAATCATCCTAAGCTACTCAGAGCTTTCTTGGATTATGGCTACACCATCCATATCTTTAAAAATTCATCAAAACTGTGAACCTATCATTAGAAAATTTAGAGAGAAACCCAAAGTTTTAGGAGGTTTTGGGGAATTTCAAAGTTTAGAAATTTTAACCAGTTAAAATCTTTCTTTCATCATTAGGCTAGTCCCCATGATGTACACATTTTCATGTCTAACTGATAATTTGGACCTGTAAACTCACTCAGAGTATGATGCATGAACGATCATATCGAAACTGTTACATTTGTTAATAGTTAAACAACTTCATTGTCCTCCTTCACATCGACTACATCATATTCATTGTCCCGTCTCCATACAAGTCAATTAAGCATGTTTCTTATGTTGATATTTCTCTCTTTCATAAGATGTCTTCCTCAATTTTTTAAACTAGGTTGGTGATTATGCATGCTCTTGTCATTTTTGCTTATATAACCATCTTAGTTGATTCTTTTATCGATTTCTTCTTGACTGGTAAGAAAAATGTGCTTGATATAGTTGTATATGAGTATGCACCGGTTGTATGTAGTGTTGTACACAAGTTGTCATGAGTTGGTGTTGGTTGTATATGACGTGCATACTAACCATATACAGACATTTAATGTGTATATAGTCATATACCTATCATATTGCATAAATGTGTAAATTGACATAAATTGTCACCATTGCAACTTTAAATCTAAGAATTTATGTTGATCCTTGTGACAAGAAGCATGTTCATCGGCGAAATGCATTCGCACGTCTTTGTCTGTTCATCGGCGAAAAAATTGGTACTGCCCATCTTCAAGTTTGTGCTCATTTCGCCGCCTCCATCAGATCAGTTCACTAATCTGCTACAGTGTTTGTCAGAATGATGAAGGGGATGCTGATATAGATGAAACGTTCGCCAAATTTTGCATACATCTTTCGTATGGTTTTGTGGAGGGCGTCTCCTTGAATTTCTGTGAAATGTTTGCCGAGGTTGGCATTTACTTAGTAGTGATTCTAGATATGTTCTCCTTGTCCATGAACTAAGCAGCGATGTCACTTGTTCATCTAATTTTGCGATTGCTAATTATCAGCCCTTAAATCATATATAATTGGCTCAAGTTGGATGCTAAAGGGCCTAAATCTTGTCAATAAGGTTGATCTCAAATTTAAAATTAAGCGCATAAACAGTCACAGACAGTTTATATGCAATATAACGTTAGACGATGTTGGTAAACCTTTGTTCTCATGTTTTGATGAGTGCATGTGTTTTTATACGGACAAGTGTGTTTTGTTCAAGATCAAAATGAATGAGTTACAGTGAAAATATTCACCATCTTAACAACATTATTCGGCTAAAATTACAGTTTATTTGCATGAATTTTCAGATTCAATATTTTAACGGAACCCATTTTACAACTAATCAAGGACATGACAACAATGTATGTGTGATTCGTAAAAATCTGACTCCAATTTAAGCTAATCCGTGAGTGATCATAATAGGAAATGGGTAAGTACATCAATGGTCATCATTTTACTCTTTCAACAAATAAATATAGAGTTTTTCCTGTAACAAAGTACAACCAATAGAAACAGCTCGCCATGGGAAGGATTGAAGATAAACATGAGATATTATCCACAAACACAAATGAAGTACAGTACAACCTCAGAATTGCTACAGACGCACTGAATCTTTACTCTTTTTCATACAATGTCATTCCGTTCATGGCCAGTGATCACATTCAGCAGACAGCCCCCGGGCGAGGAATCCTCCCTCTTCGATGTGATGCTTCGCAAATAAGAAGTTACATGAGAATACAAAACGAGAACCATATCGATATGCTTCGAACCCCCGCACTCACATTCTCTTTTGTTCGACTTCATCAGGGGAGATCAGAACGTGTGTTGGGTCTTGCAAGCACAAGTGCTGGTTAGATCAGTTTCGAAAATCATGTTGGCATGATGGACTAACGGTAACCTCTACCCCTTCCACGGCTCCCCCGACCCCTCCCTCTTCTGTTGTCTCTCCCACCGCCTCGGGACAAACCTTCAAATGATCTGTTCACAAGCTGGGTTTGGACAGGCCCGTTGCCTCGTGCCTTCTTAGCATTATTAGCTGAACCATTAGCAGCAGGAGGATCTCGTTTAGCCCTGCAGAATAAGCATATCCAAAGCATGCATTTGAGAAAGTTGAATTGAAATTCATTACAAGAGGCCAAATGGTGGAAGATGAATTTCTTACCCGGCCTTGGAGGCTGAAGCTGTTGAAGCTTTCGCTGGCTCCATCCACGACAGCTTAATTTTTCTATCACCAATAAATGTAGGAGCTTTTGAATGCAGCGTCTGGAAAAGCAAAAACGATGGTTGCTAATTAGGATGTCAACCTCCTGCGATGAAGGAATTATGGTTGAACCCAATCCTTACCGGTGTCATTGCCAGTATGTTGTTACAGACACGCAGTCCAGTGGTAGTTTTTTGCTGCTCCAGTTTCTGCATAGAAACATGAAGATCAATATAGTTCAGAATCTTGAGATACGCGCAGAATTGGAGCACACTAGACAACTGGTTATCATATATAAATATACTAGTCATAACCCGTGCCCGCGGGCACGGTTCATTTAAGATTTCCCCCGTGAAATCTTTGTTCCCTGAAAAATTATTTCCACAGCCACAATTTAACAGAACAATAAATTAGCGTAAAAATATTTAGCAGTACGGACACCTTCGGCGCGGAACAACAAATTCTGCGTCGAACAACAAATTTGACGCCGTGCCTTCGGCTCGGAACAACAAATTAGCGTAAAAAATCGGCGCGGGCGCGGAACAACAAACCTCAGGGTATTTTTACGCTAATTTGTTGTTCCGCTAAATCTTTCCCAATGCACTTGTAATTTCAAAGTGTAGGTTCCCAAAGCACTTTCCCCCCAAATTTAATCTCCATAATCTTTCCCAAGACACTTTTCCCACCAAAATTTAAGTTTTTCCCCTAAAATTTTCACAAAATGCAATCTCAACCGTTGATTTCCCAAGATCAAATCCCAGCCACTTTTTATCTTGTCCTAGTCAGCCCTAGAATTCAAAAAACGTTGTCAATTATATAATAGATAAAGACAACTCACAACTTTAGCCTTTGCATCGTCAGTCTTTGCTGCAGACAATGACGTGTTGTGTTCTGCCATCCCCTGGGTTAGTTTCTTCATTGCCGCTCTCACAATATCTTCAATAGAACTTAACCTGCGTCAACACCACCAAGGATGCCACTTAGATCCTTCCAAAAACTTGCAATCAGACAGGTGCACAAAGATAACAATGATAACATGATCCCGCCCCAGTCTACTTCCACGTGTACAGAAATAAGAAATAAGCAGAACGAAGCATGGAAACCACCTAAGATTAGACTAACTACAAGTTTCAATTGTCCTGGTTCCCGATCCTTTTCATTTCCCCCTTCACATATAAGGTGCAATTGCATAGACTTCTCATTATCTAAAAACATAACATACAACCCAAAACTTTTGAATCCTGCATACCATAAGTTAACTCCATAGAAGGTTTCGTACGAGCAAATTGGCTACCAAAGGCCATCCGCAATCACTTTCGAGTTCTCATCAGGATTCTTTGGAATCTGCAAATGCATAAGCGGTTTTTTTGGGTTTTTTCTTGGGAACATAGAAAGGAATTTCTTTGGGAGAAGGTCGTATGTTTCTTCTCTTTTTACCCTCTACAGCACTCTTCTATTTCTCAGAATATACATTTTACAAATGATTTGTGAATGCATTGCAAGAAAATCACATAGCGAAAGCGGGTATTCAGCAAGCATATTTGCCACAATGCGAAAATGAAGTCATGTAATGTCTGTTTGAGAAGATAATACATTTATTAGGTATAAGTCCACATAAGTCCAAATTAGTAATTCATACGAGGATATCCAACTACAGAATAACAACAAGCTAATACATAATAAGTTGCAATGAAAACCATAAGCATAGATGTTGATAAATAAATAAAGGTAACCATGACTGTAAAAAGTCCAATTACATCTCAGTCATGGAAACTAACGGTATTTCAGATGCAGATAGACCAGCCACCCTGTCGTAAGGAGAAGTGTCCTATATACTATAGAAAAGGACTTTGCAACGGTATAATAAACAAACAATAATTCTCCATAAGCCCTAAATCTCTATGCCAAGGTAAATTTGCATATCAACATAGCACTTCTAAATCACACCGTTGTGATTTAGACCTCATTAAAAGTATAAAAACAAATATTAAAGGGGAAAACTGAGCTTTATATTTCCTGGAGCCTGTGGACATATATTAGATATTAATGGTGAATACCCGAATCAATTGTTTTCTTGCAAACAGTGATATGAAACATCAGCTACCAACATTAACATAAAATACTTATTTCCTTAGTATGCATTTAATAGTGACAGGAGAAGTAGGACCAAATGAAAATAACATCAAAAATTGCCTTCTCAAGGTAAAAAAATTCTTTGCAAAAATATAACAATTTATAGACATGAAATAAAGAAAATAGAATAAAGATGTGGTACCGCTCAATGAAATCTTTATAATTTTCTGAAAAATCTTCTCCAAGTCTGTCGGATGGTTGGCCAGTCACAATCTTGTAGCCACAAAGACTATTTGTGGAGTTTGGAGTCTGCAGCACAGAGCCAGCATTAATAATAAAATTAAAATGTGGAATAAGAAAGAAGAAAACATGAATAACATAAAGGTGATAGATGCGGGTCTACAGAAATAAGGCTGGAGCCTAGCAACCTTGTGAGATAAGTGGTGAAAGGTGTATAATAAGCATTCAACATAATGCAAATTTGCTTCTTCAGTCTTTCTCTTAGGCATGTACTTCTGCAGAAAGCAGAGAAACCCTCGTAAACAACATGAAGTTGATTACAAATCAACAAAGAGAAAAAAAGCAAAGCCAGAGACACTATTTCCATTAAAAAATTAAACAAATCTAGCAACCAGTGGCAGGAACTGAATGTATCTATTTAGTAAGAGGATTAAGCCACGTGCAATAAAACAGGGTGCAATAAGAAAAATAGGTAGCAATGAAAGGACTAATAAGGCGACCAGAAAGGAGTAAAGAATTTGAAATCAGTAAATTCAGACAGAGAATCCAAGGAATTCTAGAAAACACACAACTGGATGAAAGCAAATGGATAGATTGCAGCAAATCCAGATACCTTAAGTAGTTGAACGATAGAGGGAAGAAGTTGGCGTGAATCCTGTGCCGCAGCATATGGTGAACATCCAGCAAGAGTCTTGAGTAAATCAAGCTTTCTCTCTTCGGGAAACTATTAAAACATAACTAAGCATTAGATGGAGCAAAATAACACACCCATATGACCATGTCAATAGTTAATAAGATAACAGAACACAGCTAAAAATGGTAAAAAGAATATCACAATTCGATAAAGAAGCCATGTTGTTATGTCTATATATGACACAAAATTACATGTGCACAAAAACTGAAAAATGCTCAAGATGAAATAAGGTTGCATACATGGTGCATGGAAACATACATAGACTTACAGCCAGAAGTAAATAGAGCTGCATACATAGACAAGGGATCAAGCATGTGTGATGAGGATATATCCCGTTCGGATTTGAGATAGAGTCCTTTTTAGATTTTATTTTAGATTTTATTTGAGAAAAAATTTGAATCATTTGAGTCATTTTGTTATTTTATTTAAGATAGAGTTTGAATCATTTTAAGTCGTTAGTTATTGAGTCTTTTAGTTATTTTAAAGTTTTAGTCCAACATTAAATGTACTTTTTGAAAATCAAGTTGTAAACATATATAAAGGCCACAAATTTATTTTGTTTTCCTCAAAAAGTTGAATAAAAATTAAATTTTTGAAGTAAACTTTGAGTTTCCCTAAAAATTACGTCTTTTACATTGGAGTGCGGGAGTGCGAGAGTGTGCTTGGTTGCTTGAACGAACGGTCCAAACAATCTTTACGTGTGAAGCATGTGAGTCGGTGATCATGAGATCTTCTGGATGCATGGCTCAAAAAGATATCAAATTCCCAATTTTCTTCTTCCCCAAATTCCCACCATAACTTTTCCCGCTCCAGGCCTGCATCAAGATGCATGCATAGGCAAAGATTACTAGTTGTAACCGCATAACGCACATGACAATGCTTTCACTGATAGGAATAGTGAAAAATAAAAAATAAAAAATAAAAAATTGTTAATAGAATAAACGAAAACAATAAGGTCAACGGTGATATAGAATTATACATCAGTAATACATGGGAGTCAAAAGACCAACGCTGCTAAGGAATGCGCCTATAGCACAGATGATTGACCTTTATTGATAGGAACATAATCCGGATATACATATGAACTCAATGTATTGGTATTCTAAATAGCTTCCAAAGATTAGAGTATAGCCGTTTATGACAAAGATGTTGAAACAAGGAATACCTAATAGCTTGTTTCTTTGTCATAATGCTTCTTTAAATAAAATAAAAGATAATAATACATATATAGACAGAAGGTTTTGCCTCCAGGACCACCAGAAATTGCCAAATTGGTACAATGAGCTTGGATGGAAAAAAAAGGTACCATATGATCCACTGTTAATACCAACAGAACAAAGGCATGCATGAAAAGAACACATGAGGACCCCAACAAGAAGAACAGATTAATATATGTAGGGTGAATTCTACAATGCAAATTATTTGGTACTACTAAATCAAGTTGCCGATTGATTGGATAACTGTTGTGCAACAAACAGATGGCACTTAGAATGCAATGCCTTACAAATATACAAAAAATTTAGGTATCAGACTGCAGAAGAAACATACATGGTGTTGGTGTGTACGGTGTATACTATATAGATCATCCTTATATCACCATCTAACAATCTTTCATTTGTGATGTATGAAGCGAGCAGATTTATAATGCAAGAAGGGACCAGAAGAATGACAGACAATTCATGTTTAAGCATATGACTCCAATCCATTCAGAGCCAATGTTTGCATGCTCTGCAGTAATAATGAACTGAAAGGCTGTTGGATAGGACATGACGTAAGAAATGTTGGTGAGCCAGAAATTTGATATGTAACACCTAGAAAAAGATTCCCTAGGAGATAACATAAAAACTCCCAAGTACGAATCTCTCTCTCTCTCTCTCTCTCTCTCTCTCTCTGAAGTACTACTTTTTAGTGGTATACCTTAGATTCCTAGGCCACAAAGCATTGATTTTCACAAGCATGTGCTGCAAGTATCAACAGCCATGTGATATGTGATGTGGGAATCTTGGGAAAGCCCCCAAGGATTATAGACGTGATTCGAGGGTTTATCCTACCAAACTCTTGTATAGGTGCACGATATGGCGCTTAACTGTGTGGCATGCCCTACCATACCCAGCAATGGCTTTGACATCATTTGCAATCCCGAAGCCATGACTTCCCAAGATGCCACCAGCCAAGTACCTCTCACACAAGAGAAAAGAAGAATTTTCACCGAGAAAAAATGCTAGCTAAAATGTACATTTAAGTTCATCATAACTGTAATATACTGGACACCTTAGCACACAATTAACATGGGACTATTCACATTTGGGATCTTGCCAGAGGGCTTCATAAAAATTGAGGTACTATCCAATGAACAGAGTTTTTGTACGGCCCCAATGGTTTTAAAGAAACAACTGCAGGAGAAACATGAATAACTTACGATAATAGGGGGGTGGGAGTGGAGGTGAGGATGGGAAGCCTTGGAGACAAGCGAAAAAATCTAAATATGAAGCCCTATGCTAAGGAGAAACCTTGCCCACTTATAAGTAAATATTTTCAACTAGGGTCCAGAATTCAAATTCCAACTGATGATAACTTTAAAAATAGGTTTATTATGGGTTAAAGCATGAAAGTTTTTCACAAAAACATAAACAAACTGCAACTGAAATGACCATTGATTGTCTAATATGATCAAACTACTGAAGGACAGAACACATGGGATTGATCAGGTAAGCAAGATTTGAGGTCGCGGTTTTAGTCTCGGTTTCGTTCTTCCAGAAATTTAGGTTTCGGTTCCGTTTTCGCCCGTTTCGGTGGTTTCAGAGTTGAGTTGAGTTTCGTCCGTTTCGGATTTTTTAATAAATTTATGTAATATTAGTTAATATTATATATGTAATATAAGTTAATATGAGTTTAAAATAATTAGGTTTGTGTGTTTTAAATAAAATTTGATGGTAAACTTGTAAATAACTTATGTTACATACTACACTTATTTTAAAATAATTATTTTAAACTCATATTAACTTATATTAAATTGATGGCAAACCTGGAAGTGACTCATATTACATATATAATATTAATTAGGTTTGTGCATATTGGGTTTGTGCGTATTATATTAATGGAAAAATTAAGGCTCGAGCCCCCTTCTTCAAGCGACAAGCGAAGGGGGAGAGGTGGCGATCTTCTCCGCTTCGAGCGGCGAGCAAAGTATCTTCTACGGCAGCGAGGTAAGCATCCTCATGTTCTTCTACTCCTTTTTTTGATTTTTTAATTTTTTTCTGTTGATTCTTAATTTCCCTCTTTTTTATTTTTGTCTACTTCTTACGTTTTTTCTTCTCTCCTGTTTTTCATCTTCTTCCTCCATTTTGGCCGGTTTCGGCCAGTTTCGACGAAGCCGACCGAAACCCTAGGCCGAAGCGGTCGAAGCGGGCCGAAACCAAGACCCAAACTACTGAACCGGGCCGAAACCAAGACCCGGTAGTCGTTTTGATCTCGGTTGCCTCCGAAATCGAAACCGAAACAGAACAGCCGAAACCCTAGCGGGTTTCAACCAATGCCTGAAACCATGGTTTTAAGCACCAAATGGCTCTATTATATATATATACATACATACGAAAACACCACCATTCCCTATTTTTTGGATGATTAGACCCGTTCATTTTTGTTCTTCATATTCTAAAACCCCAAAATACCAAATATTGAGCGAACCCAATACGTTTTACTCGTTCATCCGCATGTTGCAAAAAGTACCATTCATGTAAATCAGTTAAGTTTGAGATCGGTAGATAAATGGGTAGAATTCCTTGGTTTCACCCAATATTGGTGTTTTGAGCTTTTAAAATATGAAGATTAAAATAAACAATCCAATCGCTCGAAATCCAATCGCTCGAAAAAATAAGGGTGGACTTTTCGAGATGCTTGCATGGCTTAGCCATATATGTCATATGTTTCCCATTAATATCATATATACATATACACACACATACTAATGGATCTAACCATCCCCCTCGATGTCACGTCTACCCACACACATAAATTCTTATGTCATATAGTCTTGTGTCCATGGTAATTCCATATCATATTGTCATAAAATCACATAAACACACCCACACCCTCTCTCCTTACCCAATCCAACCATCCTCCTCATTCACATCTTTCTATCATTTTCATCTCAAAACCCTAAGGGTTTCCCCAAAAAATTTAGAACTTTTAATTCCCAAGCCGTGATTCATCCAGAGTAAATCCTAACCCTCCTCCTACCTAATTGTTTGTCCTAGTTAGCATTCACATTTAAAAACAATCCTCTTTTGTATAATAGATATATATAATATGTATCATATGCCATATGAGAAATCTCTCATATATGCCCATGTGTTTCCCCTTCACATAGTACAATGGCTTACGTGGGACAAATTTTTTGTCTACCCATGTACCATGTGAAGGGGAATGCATCACAAAGGTGTACATGTGAGATATCTCCCATATATCATATCATTCCATTATTCTGCGTGTGTGAATAATGGAAAACATATGATACATGTGGCCAAGTCACATATGATCCTCGAAAAGTGTCTTGTCTAAGTTTTTCATATGATCGGAACCGTTTAATTTGATCTTCAAATTCTAAAATCTCAATTATCGGGTGAACCTAAAGGGCTTTCTTCGTGCATCCACTTGTCACAAATTTAATGGTTTCGCAAGAATAGGACTTTTGCAAT
The DNA here is from genome assembly GCA_030789695.1 of Scilla litardierei. Lineage (NCBI taxonomy): Eukaryota > Viridiplantae > Streptophyta > Magnoliopsida > Asparagales > Asparagaceae > Scilla > Scilla litardierei. The sequence continues at coordinate 115,389,971 of CM061141.1, forward strand.
AGGTGGATGACCAGGTAAAACCCTTTGGATACATCCGATTTTTGGTGTTTTGGGATTTCAAAATATGAAGGTCAAAATAAACGGTTATGGTCGTCCGAAAAATATAATGAAGGGTGAACTTTTTGAGATCGCATGCAGCTTAATCACATATTCCCATTATAATATATATATATATAAGAAAAAGGGAGATGAGCACCCGATATACGAAATTTCCTACACCGCTCCTTATAAACTTCATTTTAACCATATTTTTTTAGATTAACACCGTTCATTTTCTTCTGCATATTATAGATGGAAAAAATACCAAAAACCAAATGAATCCAACATTATTTGACAATCGATTCAATTGTTGCAAATTCATCTGTTTCAGAACAATAGAACTTTTTGTAACAAGTGAATCAATAGACAAATGACCCAAGGGTTCACCCATATTTGGAGTTTTGGGGGTTTTAGAATGTGTACAACAATCTCAAAGAAAAAAATTGACATAAATGGTGAACATCGAGGTTTTTGGAGGGCATGTACAGGAAATTTTCTACACCAGCTACTCACCTACATCAACCTGTGTGTGTGTAAAAGAATAATGGGAAACATATGCCCCTCCTAATATGCCCCTCCTACACTGGTTGTGCTGATGACATCCACTAACTATTGCCAACACCAAGTATGCCCCTCGTTTATTTTTTGTTAAATGTAGACAGTGCCAAGTATACTAGGAACCTTAAAATAGCAAATAAATTTATTTGGTTAAAAAAATTCAATAGAAGCACCAAATATCAGGATTTGAATATTCATCTCAAGATTTACAAGATTTACAGGATTAAGGATACCAAAATACATCTAGGATTTCACATGATTCTTATCCTAAAAGAACCAGAAAAATCCTAAACAAATTGGTGGCAGCTTTTGGGTATGTCCAAATCAGTTTCTCAGCCACAATTAAGAATTCAGGCAATGTCTAGCATACGAAAAGAAGAGGCAATATATCCACGACTTGGTGTCATTCTTCTGCATTTCTCAAAGTGGGGGTTATCTATCCCATAGTCCAAACTCGACTTCCGTGTTGCCACATGTTCTATTAAATATTGTGAAACTATAAGAATTATAGTGCAACTGTAACAAGTACGTAAAAGTTTTTGTGTATTGCAACATCCTTGCAAATAGATTGTGGCAACTCTGATGTTGATTTCATTACACATTTCTTCGCAACCATAGCTTGGATATCTAGCTTCCATAAGTATTTCAAGTTTTTGAAAAAAATAAAATTAAAAGTTGTATTGTAGACAAATCTGATCAAATAAATAGATGGTATCACACTTAACAAATAATTTTCCATATAAATCCAGAAGCAAACCCTAAAAAATAAAATACCACAACAATTTCCCGAAAGTATCTATATATCATCAAATTGTGAGATCGCCATCTTTACATTTGTCCAAGCAAAACCATAATTATACCACATAGAAACACACCATAATCGCTAGCTTCGAATACCAAGGCCCAATAAAATCACCACCATGGGATGTTTAGTGGGTTCCTTCACAGTTGAAACAGAAAAATGACAAGAAAGAGGGTATGAATCACAGCTTGGCATGAGTTACACCAAGCTCCAGTATGTCAATGGGTGGGAGTAAGCTGAATTGCATTGCAACGCAACTTATTCTGATGGGTTCTGCATGTCTAAATGATGCAAGTGGGTCCGATTTGCAATTACAACTGCAGATGCAAATGGTGCGTGTAGATAAACAAACATCCGGAGAAGGCCTGCTTGCGGCAACTATAATTGTGTCATGATCAATTGAAAGCAACCGACAAGCCCTTAATTGCTAACCAAGATGATACAACTGGTGTATCCTAAAATAGTACTTGTGCCCGGAATGTTTTATGCATTCATAACGCACAAAGCAGGATGCAGCAAAAATGTTCCCTCTCTTCAAGAAGAGTTGGCCGCCTGAATATCAAATATATATTTCCGATTGTTGCCTCGACCATTATGGCTTATAAACCAAAAGTGAAATGTCGTGACTAACACCGTAAAAACAGAACAATGGAGTTCAAATTAACTAGTAAACTTTCATTGCCACTACACACCAGAAATAATGCTGCCTAATAAAGTAGAAAACTTTAGGAGCATAAGATATCGACTTCACTTTTGAACAAGAATAGTACCTTGTCAAAGACAGGTATTATGTGTTTATTGAAATAACTGAGGAATTTGCTGCACGATGCACCTCGCTGGACATAAAGAAGGTCACTATCAGGTTGTTAAACATAAGAAACCTTCTTGAGACGTGCAAACAATAAAATTTTGAATTCTGCATCCGACTCAGTAACATACCATGAAAAATGGAAGAGCCATGTACATGCATGAAGTTAATCTGTCAATGTGGTCAATATCAGCAACCTGTAGCATTGATTAACAAGTGGTTAAGCCTACGAATTGAAAACTCCCATAGAATCAGCTACTAAGTTCACAAAACAACAGTCATTTGTTGGGGTGCTTTTTTATGTCAGTTGGGCCGTGGAGGGTCGTGGTGGGGTGGGTGAATGGGTGGGTCAATAAAGACATTGGAAACTTAAAGAACTCTGACATTAAACGTTTCTCAAAATTTAGCAAGAGTTTATAGCAAATAAAGATTTATCTAAAGGATGCAACTAACTGTTAAATTTATAATGTTTCAAGAGAACACAAGTATTGAGATTGTCTGAGAAAAATCGGTTAGATTTGGTCTGTGCGAAAATGAACAAGTGGTAATCACTTCAAAAGACAAAATGTGTTTTCTTTTCTCTGTGGGCAGACAAAAATCAAGATTAGTTCATAGAGGCATAAATGCCATGTATGTCGAGCTAATGCGAGAGTGAACAATTCAGCAAAAGAGAAGATGGAAGTGGAGATGATTTCATATAGAAGTGCTTAATTCATTTAAGGGCGAATATATATGCTACCTGAAAGAACAAAACTCAATTTCACAGATTTATCATGCAATATGTCCCACCGAAAGTGATAATTCATAATTCCATATAGCCATACGTGCATTTGTATTCAATGAGGCTGGTGATTGGTGGATTTCGATGACATCTTGTAACAGCACTATGTTGAGTTAGCTTTAACAGTTAGATTCTGATTTAATAGTCAGCCTTGACCAGGTTCTGATCAATTTTCTTTAGCATTACGTTCGTAATATTACACCACTTCAAATTGAAAAAAAGTGACTTGCCAGTTATATACACATTATGGCAGTACATAACTTACAGTTAATATTACCATACATGAGAGATACCTTCCCCGGATATTTCTAGAGTACATTAGAGGAAAAAAGAAAAATTAGCATAACTGGTTTTTTTATCCTGGTAATCTAAGATAGTAACAGTTATGGTCACAGGCGTGACACAAATATGGAAGTTCCATTAAAAATAGGACACATGGACATTTCTACAAGAGACTAAAAATAAATATATAATTAAGAAAGAAAGAATGCATATATACTAACATGCCCATGAATCCAAAAGGATGCACACAAATTTTAAATCATATAGTAACATACAATAACAACAATCTATCAAACTTATTTAAGACTTCTCAAAATAATGGTTTTTGGCTCTTCTACTATATGCAAAGAATCATAATGTATCTCACATTTTATATCGAGACATGTCTAAACCATCACAGTTCTCAACATCTTGACAGCCTTTTTTCACTAAAGGATGGTAATGGGTATACATGCAACTAATTGAAACATTTCAAACATACAAAAACATGTTACGTGAACAAAAAATGCATATGAATCATGTAGGACAATGTAACCTAAAAGTTTTAGGAAGGGTTGATAAAACATTAGAAAGGTGTCAAATACATGTCCAGGGAGTCTCCAAGAAGGGTTTGCATCTGACACGGGTATCCATGTGCTAAACACGGTACAGATTCATGGTAAAATGCCCACGCTACATAGATTAGTAGCAGGATCAATCATTGCATGCACGCATGTGTGTGTGTGTGTGTGATAGATAGATAGATAGATAGATAGATAGATAGAGAGAGAGAGAGAGAGATGAATAAGAATACATATTCGAGTATGAATTTTCATCAACTATCACGACAATCACTTACATTAAATTGAGCATCAAGATCAGCCTGCCCCTCAATTACATCAATTAGTTCTTGAATACGATCAGGAGGTGCTCCATCCTCAAATATGCTAAAACTCTTCAAGAAGTCCATGAATAACTTAAATTCAGCACCAGTTACATCTTGCAAACTCTGAAATACAATATCTTAAATTTGTCAAAACTCCATTTTCAGATATACTAAATTTAAAAAATGAAATACCATATTTCTTTTTGCATTCATATGCATGCATCAAGAATTTGATGCTTTATAGCATATACATGCAGATTTTCCTTGAAGTCTTACTTTTTTAACCAAATCAGTAATATATCTTTCCATTTCAGCTTGAGGCTTCAACAGCTCGGCTTTCAACGGAAAAACCTAGTAATGCATGCTTCCAATTTAATACTTTATTTTTAAAAAAAATACTACCAAAAGGAATTACTGATCCATATTACCTACCTTGTCCTTAAGGAAACAAATAACCTTTTCACGGATGTTTTCAATGCCTATTTCAACGTGCTTAAACAAAGCTGTTAAAGAAGCTGCATCAATATAAACATTGCTAGTTAGATATAAATTCGTAAAAATATTACTACTAGTTTACCAAAAAGGAAATTAAAAATCCACTAAGATGAAAATGGTATGTCCATAACAGAGAAAGAAAGCTTAACAAGTTTACAGCATTGAATAGGAAACCCAGCAATATAATTGGGTCCAAAGCTGTATGTCCAATAAAAGCATCATGAATCATGATATAACAGACACAAACCTATATGCAAGCAGAAGATAAAAATATCATCAGCCTCCCAAAATTTTATTTAACGATCGCTATTTCTATATTCTTTTGCTAAGCTCAGAAGGCGCAGATTTGTCCAACCCAAAAAAGGTTACTATATATTAGAATATCCATATCACTCTCAGATTGTAACATGGCATGCATGATGCTTAAGATGAATCTTGAAAGGCCCAAGGTTTGAGAACTCAGTTTTGAATCCGCCATAGATTAAACTATTCGACAACCTTCTTTGCTCACACGGTTCCGCTTCGGTATTGGTTGTAGCGTCTAAAAATATATAGTCCAAGCATCCATAACCACTAGACATGTTACCATCTCGAGTTGCTTGCATATGTAGCACCTGACGAATACGTAATACAAATATATAGCTTAAGTGGAGGTTAAGGGGCACTAAATTTCAAATACTCTAACATGGTAACATGATATTAATCCGAACAAGAAGAATGTTAACCTGAGACTAAAACAAAAGTTATATCAACTTATGATAGAAAAAAATATGAATTTAGTATGGCAAAGAGATGGAGGTAGATGATATTGTTAACATCTAGGAACATTCGATCGCCCCTTTCTGCTTTTGACTTAAGCCTTCTGTAAGTTCCGCATGTTTTTTTGAAATTTATCAAAACTGACCAATTATGTATCATCACCCCACCCCCCAAAAAGATAATAATTCCAAAAACCATGTTTGTAGTGAACAAATACACGCATCTTTAAACATGAGGAATTATTTTCATCCTAGCTAATGCTATATGCGTCTCAACCTAGTTACCAAGTGAAAACATTTCGCAGGGCAAAAACCACACCGGGTCTGAACTAGAATATCAGAGGTATTTAATGACTTGGTATGGCAAAAACCACACCCGGTATTTAATGACACTGGGTCTCAACCTAGATACCTAGTTACCAAGTGAAATCATTCTTGTTCTTTCCTTTTTTAGCAATACATGAACCACACTGGGTGCCTCGCTCCAGGTTTCAAACCATTGATGAATACTCTTTTGCTTCTCACATTCTCCCTCAGTCGTCCATTTAATATGGATCTTATATGTAAGATTTCTTCTAATCAGTTACATCCTAACTGCTCAAGTCCATGACATTGTGGATTAGCAACCTTCACTGGCTTGTCTTATGGGAATTCCAGGTTCACCTAGTCAAATGATCACTATTTGACTGATGTCTCATGCTTACTGAAAAAAATCATAACTGTCTAGGACAGTCTAAATAATTTTATAATCAGCATGCATCTAGAGGCCATAGTTTTAGTCCCATTAGAAGCAGCAGGAGATGGTTGGATCATACAGTGTATGCACATAAGGGTGTTAGGTCAGAATACCATTTTTTATGAAACCAGCACAAGTCCACTCTCAGTACTAAAAGAAGCCACATTTGTAACAGATACTACCACTAGTTATGGACTTCACAGTGGACAATTCAAGACTATTCTCGACAGAATATGTGGGGCCGCAATTTCTTTATATTGCATTGCTTTATTTTCCTCTCCTTTTCATTTAAGATGGCGAAGCAATTAATTTTTTTAGTTATTTCACATCTTGGTTTTCCCCAAAGAAAAAAAAATAAAAACATAAAGAAACACATTAAACTAAAAGCCAAAAGAAAAGTAAGTTCAACTATTTCAATCATTGAGTACCATATTTGACAGGTTTAGCATCGAACTTCGAAGATAGTTCCAATCATTAATAAATGGACTTCTTGCGTATAAACAGAAAAGGGAAACATGTCCGCAAGTAGTCAATCCAACTGAAGGTAAGCTATATGAAGTAGAATACATCATTTCAGCCTTAACCAAAACCCCACTTTTTGGCAACTAATACCAGTAGCCTAAAAACCATTAAGTGCAGAAACCAGCTTCGCTACCCTAAACCTCTTTCCATGACCGATCTAAGTGATCAAGTATAACTTACATGGAACAAGCCAGAATGAACTGATGTCGGTTATAATTCATTTCACAATTTGAATGCCTCTTTTTCTTTGAGGGGATGCCAACCTCACATTATATGCACCTAAGTGATCCCAGAGCCATGATTATGATTGAAGAATAAATGCTGACAAACTGGTTTCAAAAAGAAGAGAAAGAGAAAGAACAAAATAGTCCATTCAATTATATCATACACAAGAGTCAACAATTACTTGTCATCTTAATCTGATCAGATATCTGCACACAAGTTTTAATCCAGTCCAAAAGTTAAACAAAAGCAATTACCGATTTCAGTATCATATTTCTTCTCAACTGATTAGAGAATATTTCTCCAAGATTATTTGCAGAAGACATGCAAAAATGGTGGCACATCTATATGATATAGGATATTTACAAATTCAATAATTCCATTCAGCAACGACTCAAATATCACCAAAGCATAAAATAATTTAGAACGATAATTAAGAATTTAATACTTTGTCAGAAAAATAGAATATCAAAATCTTGGGAGTTGACACTAATAACTGCAACTAATCTATACATACATGGTACCTTTTATATCTTGCCTTAATAGAGACATGAGAGCCTTATGCACCGCATCCCGCTCCACAGTTTCCTCTAAGAAAAACAAAACCATAAGGAAAGATGAATAAGCAAATATATGACTAGGAAGTGAGAATCAAATTAAGTCCAGAAAAAAGTACCATATATCAGGAGTTGCCCAAGAACGTCCACAATTTTTGAAACATATTCTGAATTATCTTTGCATAGAAGATGAAGCCCACGAATTGCATGGACTCTGACCTGTAGCCATTGATAAATATAAGTGCTTCTTTTTCAATAATGCAAGGAAAACTATTTACACCATAATAGGACAATAGTAAGAGATTGTGCAACCATTAAACATGATTGCAATAAGTTCAACGATAAATTAGGAGGCGGAAGGGTAGGGTAGGAACAGCTCTGTGATTGCTGATATTTGCATGACACGAAGGTCCAAGACTAAGGTAAATATAAATGAACTAATAAAGCAATGTTGAGAAAAAAGAGGTTTGTAAAATGTCTAATATAGAAGTGAAATCATTAATGCCAAATCCTACCATGTGAAAAGATTTTATGAAAAACCCTGGTATGTGGCAGTCGATTAACAAGAAAAATTTATATTTGGCTAAATATCTCTAAACTGCCAAAAACTTTCATCTATTATCTTTAAACTACCATGAACTTTATAAATTCACCTAAACTCCCTTAAACTTTCTTTAAAAATCTCTCTAAAGAGTCTAAACTACCTACCGTCAGTGAATATCAAAATATTTCATCAAGTGGTCTTTTTTTTGACGAAAACAGATAAATATGGGGGAAACTAACTTTAGCATGTGCATTGCATGTGATTATTTTTTTCTTTATTTTTTATTTCTAGTTTTTAGGGGCCACATGTTTGTTTGGGGGATGATTTTTTGGTTTTCGTTTTTATTTTTTTGTGGGGCCCACAAGTCAGCTTTATGAATCTCAATGGCAAAAAATGTCATTTATAATGGTGACATTAATGCCATTTGGGAGGTTAGTGAGATATAGTTTGTTTAGTGGAGTTTAGATGAATTTAAAAGTTATTGGTAATCTAGAGATAATCGATGGAAATTGTTGGTACTTTACGAAAATTTAGCCTTTACATTGATAGGATGCGAAAGCATTGTTTTGTGCATTAGTAACAGGTAAACTATAATGATATCATATATGGTACAATAACCATTTTAATATCTGTAGCTATTGAAACTACTATAACACGATTCTGAAAATCAGACTCTATAACAAAATAAATAACCATAATACCTCAACCATGAGGTTCGTAGGATGTAAACTTTTTTTCGTTCATCCCTTCGAGTTTTTATTAATATCTAAGCATAGAAAGGGAATGCCAATGGGTCATTACCACTAGCTGTAATTTACAACTGCAACATTAACTAATGGGAGTTCAATGAGGGCACATCAAAATTGCAAAAGACAGATTTCTACAATATGGACGTGCAACAGGAGCCACCTGAACATGCATTTTGAAGCAACATTAATTGCGACACAAAATCATTGCAACAAGCTAAGAAATAATTGCAACACAGTATGGCTCATTAGTTTCTATGATTTGAAAGTGGGGCATTAGCCAACAGAAACCTCTGGGTACCTTTTAGAAAGCATCGTTAGCTGCCACACAGAAATCATGAAAAAACACAATCAAACTATCCCAATCAAGAGTAGTGCTGGTTAGTTTCAGTATCACCCTATATAAACAAAAAACACAGAGTGCATTGATTTTTAAATCATTGTCTCTAACCCACCGACCTAAAGACCTAACCAATTCCTCAATTTCTTGAAAAATAATTCAAAGGACATATTGGACGATCCACCTTAAGGCTAGCAAAGTTCCAGTCAACACCATGAAAATGCTTGGCAAATACCGCCAGTTAGTCTCAGAATAATCTACATCACTTCCTTTTCCACCACCTGAATGTCTCATTATCCTCCACATTCCACTTTTCTTCATTGACCTACAAATGCAAAAGAAAACATCCAAGTAATTTAAGCTTAAACCCGAACTTGCTCCATCTCCTCATCTTCTCCTCCTCAACCCTATACCATCTGTAAACTCAAGCCTCAATCTAAAGCCCTGTATTAATTTTTGTCTCTTCCAATAATGCATCTTCTTCAAACCATAAAACCAGTATAACATTTTTTTTCTTTTAAGTTTGCAAGAAACTGTGACTATGGTGAATAATTGTAAGTTAAGATAAATTATTGCTTCGATTTGGCCATCAGAACTTGAACAATAAGGGGTAGGATATTTGGTTTACAACTTTGGGTGTGTTGGGCATTGCTTATATAAGTGCTTATGCGGTTTTAAAGCAAATAAATTTGCAAAATGGATGCTTGGTAATCAATTTAGAAAAGATCTTTCTAGAAAAAGCACAAGTTGAAAAGAAGTGGAATCAATACTCAACATTCTCCCCCTTTTTGGTGATGACAAACCAACATAAATATAAATCAATAATAATGAAATAAATGAAATTTACTTACTCCTCATGCATTGATGACATGTTAGTTCCATATTAAATAATGAACAGAAGCATCAAGCAGCAGAGAAAAGAATAAAACATGATCCAACTATTGAAATATAGGATCGAAATCCATAGATTTTTATATCTTCACTCCCCCTGAATCTAGCATATGAAATTAGATTCACGGTAATGTTTAAATTATCATTTAGCACTAAGTCATTATTAATTCTCTCCCCCTTTGGCATTATCCAAAAAGAGCGGGAGGAAGGCAACGACAATAACCATGGCTAAATAAAAGTCCAAACAAGAGAGTCGAAGAATATGACGACGGTCCAAATGACACTAAGGAAAATCATCGAAGAAAGACAAAGTGTATCAACTAGACCATAGTTGAAAAACGAAAAGAGAAATCATCAAAAACAACATCAAATCATATGATTGATTAAAGGAACAATCTCTCCAATATCAACATTTTAGCGAATTGAGTGCATGTAAAACAATTCATTTTTTCATACAAAGTTACAAACAAAGCTAAAGAACTAACATAGTCGACGAGCGACGAAAGAAACAACAGAGACAAAGTACAACATGCACAAAGATACGAATTGCAACAAGATATATATATATATATATATAGAACCAGCAAAAGTAATACATCCAGGCAACAAAAAATATCTAACATCAGCAGAGAGTATCACATAGTGCACGAGCAGATATCAACAGCACAGCATACACCAAAATGTAACAAAAAGTACAACCACCCAACTATCCTAGCCTCACTCTCTCACAATTAGATGTATCATCCAAAGTGCACAAAGGAGAGTTCTCCAAGGTAGGCTCAGGAGGCAGAGGCAGGAGCTGCACCAGCGTCAGGCTGTCCAGTCGGAATGGCAGACTCTGAAGCAACAGAAGTATCTACCGAAGGGATGATGACAGCAGGAGTGCCCTCGGGGGCACGAGCAGGAGAGGCAGCAGCAGGCTCCTCATCCTCAGCGGCCTCCATGGCTTCCTCATCAGAAACAGACAGAGGGACCTCAACACCCAAGTGATCACATAGGCGCTCCAGCATCTGCTCACAACGCAAGAGACGAGCGTCCCGACGGCTCATGGAAGCGGAAGAGGCAGCGCTAGACGACGGAGGAGGGACAGAAGGAGTCGCCCGCTGAACATGTCTCAATGCAGCAAGAGATTTCTTGACAGCAGTCGCGTTCAAGGGAGGACCCAAAGGACGCTGATCGTCAGAAGGAAGGGGAACTCCAAAATGACGGAAGACCAAAGTCAAGAGGCAAGGGTATGGAATATGCACGGCCTTGGACGACTTCCTGATGCACTCAAAAGAGTCCATCTTGTCCAGAATGATACGAGCCCAATTGATTTCGCTCCCATCAAACAGGGCATAGATGAGCTTCAGGAAGTGCTGGGATGGTAGACTAGAAGAGCCGTACTTCGGAAGAAGACACGACTTCAGAATCAAATTAAGAACACATGCATTCGGCTTGAAAGATTTGGAGGGAACACTTATCATGACGGGAGGAACGACGTGAAACATATCGGCCACGAGAGATTGATCGAGGCCATGGATATTCTCCACAGAAATGTCAGACGGGAGCAAACCAGAAGACGAGATCCCAAGAATCTGTCCTAAGACCTCTGCAATGAGGACAATGGGTGTCCCCAAAACAGTGCTCTCAATACATTACTTTTCGTCATACTAACCCCTAACTCGATTGGCATAGAAAAGCTTAACGAGTCGTGGGTAAGGATGAGGATTCACCTTGGGATCGTGGCGAAGATAGTCAAGAAGCCCGTTATAGGATAAAAGATCGGCAAGCTGAGGGAAATCAGCAAACTTGACGTAGTGTTCGAGAATCAAGGGGCAATGCTCAATACGATTATAAGCGACAAGACATAACGGATCATTGCGACACAGAGAAATATCGACCCCACCAGAGGGCATTGGACCCTTCCCCTTGGACTGCCGAGGGGTAGTGCGAGCAGGTGGAATAGGTTGTTCCTCGGCAACCTCAGACTCCGGGATATAATCATCGTCGGAGTCAGCGGGCGCCGAAGAACGTTAGGGTCCAGGGGTCAAGATCTTTTTGAAATTAGGCTTGGACTGGGGTTTAGATGAGGGTTTTGGTTTTGAAGAGGACGCCTTCTTCTTTTTGAGTGGAGGCAAGGAAGACGATGGAGAAGCTGGCGACGAAGGGGGCGGACGAGATGATTTTGAACGGCGTTTGGGTGGATTAGGGTTAGAAGGAGACTCGACGGTCATCGGAGAGGGACCGGAAGAGCGGATAGGGATTCTCGTTTTCGCCATGAAATCGAGAAAAGAACACGGCAAATACGAACGAAAATCAAACCCTAAAATAAGGAAAGAAGAGAGGAGGAGATACCCTAGGAGGAGGAGGAGGACGACCGGCGGCGACGGATGCGGTCGGAGACGGCGTTGGACGGCGGGAGACGAAAGGGGGTCGGCGGTTTTAGGGTTTAGAGAAAGGGGGAGCACCGATTAAAATGAATTCCAATCGGTGTGGGGATGAGTTAGTCGATTGAAATAGGGCCAAAGACGAATTTGCCCTTGCCCAACTAGTCGGTCTGAGTTCAGTAGCTGACCAACTAAAACGTATTCTGGTCGGTCGGTGAATGAGCTTGGACCGACTAAGTGGTAAACAGCAAGTGAGTCAAGAAAGAGGGCACAGACTAGTCAGTCTACATTCAATGTCTAACCAACTAGAAGTCAAGCTAGTCGGTCTGTAGATGAACTTGAACAGACTAAATGAGTCCAAAAAATTTGGAAATGAGAGATTTTGAGAACTTTCCCAAGAGCACTTGGACTAAACATCTAAACACTCTCATATGCACTTATGCTACCCCATAAAATCATAAAACCATAAATACGATGCGCAAATCGAAAAACCAGTCATAAAGCCAGCATGAATAGATAATATCATAACAAATGTATGTATGAGCGTATGAATAACACTATCATGCAAACAACATAGAAAATATGAATCCTAAATCTCAGATTCACCCATAATCCCCAATTCTCGACGTAACCGCACAAAGGAATCTTACTTAAGTGGTTTCGTGAAAATATCGACGATTTGCTTCTGAGTTTCAACGTACACTAATATGATGTCCTTTTTAGCTACATGATCATCTAGAAAATGGTGACGGACATCTATGTGTTTGGTACGGGAATGGTGTACCGGATTTTTAGAGAGAGATATCGCACTTAGGTTGTCCACCATGACAGGGCAAGTATCACAGTGTACACCAAAGTCTTTCAGTGTGTGTCTCATCCAAAGAACCTGTGCACATGCAGCACCGGCGGCGATATACTCCGCTTTGGTGGTTGAAAGTGATACGGAATTCTGCTTCTTGGAAAACCAAGAGACGAGGGAATTTCCTATAAAATGACAAGTGCCACTAGTACTTTTCCTGTCGGATTTGCATCCAGCATAATCTGCATCACTATATGAGATTAACTCATATGTGCTTGACTTTGGATAGAATAATCCGTAGTCTAGTGTGTGACTTAAATAACGGAAAATACGTTTAACCGCTATTAAGTGTGATTCCTTAGATTGTGACTGATAACTAGCACAAACACATACGGCAAACATTATATCTGACCTACTAGCAGTAAGATATAATAGACTACCTATCATACCTCGATATAGACGAATGTCTACATCTTTGCCGATCGTATCTTTATCAAGATGTGTTGTGGTGCTCATTGGAGTCTTCTTGCTAGAAGCATTCTCCATTCCAAATCGCTTTAGCAGCTCCACCGTGTACTTGGTTTGGTGGATGAAGATCACATCGTTCATTTGGCGAATTTAGAGTCCTAAGAAATATTTGAGCTCACCCATGTGGCTCATCTCAAACTGATCCTTCATAACATTAGAAAACTCTTCGCAGAGAGTGAGTTAGTAACACCGAAAATGATATCTACGTAAATTTGAACTAGAATAATATCATGATTAACATACTTAACAAAAAGCGTTGAATCAACCTCACCCATTTTGAAACCCAAATCCAAAAGAAAGTCCTTTAAGCGGTCATACCAAGCTCTAGGAGCTTGTCTCAAACCATAAAGTGCTTTCTTAAGTTTGAAAACGTGATTCGGAAATTTTTCGTTTATAAAACCCGGAGGTTGAGAAACATATACTTCCTCAACGACATCTCCATTTAAAAACGCACTCTTTACGTCCATTTGAAAAAGTTTGAAATCTTTATGGCATGCAAATGACAATAATAGTCTACTAGATTCTAATCTAGCTACAGGCGCAAAGGATTCCTCGAAATCGATACCTTCCTCTTGCATGTAGCCTTGAGCAACTAACCGAGCTTTGTTCCGGATGACATTTTGGTTCCCGTCTGTCTTGTTCTTAAAAATCCACTTCGTTCCTATAACGTTGTGGTTCTTCGAAGGCAACGGAACGAGCTCCCAGACCTCATTCCTCTCAAACTGAATGAGCTCCTCTTCCATGGCTACGATCCATGAACTATCTTCGAACGCCTCGTTGATATTCTTTGGCTCCACGGAAGAGACAAATGCACAATGAGCGAAGAAGTTGACTTGAGACCTTGTTTTGACACCATCTTCCATGTTGCTAATAACTTGCTCATGAGGATGGTCACAAACAGTTGGAAGCTTTCTGTGAACACCCTGGTCACTAGGAACATTCTCAAGAGATTCATTAGTATGGTTAGTTTCAACAGAATCAATAGCATTAGACTTATCAACAGAATCACAAATTACGTCCATAGAGTCATCGTCATCGATAATTCTACGAGACAAAGTCTTCATTAAATGATACATGAAGTGATTCCTCGATAGTTGAGGTTCTCTTGTTGTATATCCGGTAGGCTTTGCTACGGGAGGAATATCCAACAAAGATCCCCTCATCGGATCTTGGATCAAATTTGTCCAAACTGCCATATGTGTTCTTGATAAAACATTTTACACCAAAAACTCTAAAATGTTTAACTTGAGATAACCTACCAAACAACAATTCATAACAAGTTTGTTTAGTGCCGGGCCTCAAGAGTATTCTATTAAACACATAGCAAGCGGTATGTACCGCTTCGGCCCAAAATTGATGGCCAAGGTGGCTATCATCAAGCATAGTGCGAGCACATTCCACTAGCGTCCTATTCTTTCTCTCAACAACACCATTTTGAGGGGGTGCGCGAGGAAAAGAAAAGGTGTGAGTAATACCAACCTCATCACAGAAGTTTGAGAAAGACTCGTTCTCAAATTCCCGGCCATGATCACTACGAATAGTGACAATGGTGGTTCCAATGAGATTTTGTACTTTCTCAGCAAATACTGTGAAGTTTTCAAAAGCATCATTTTTATTAATTAACGTAAATACCCAAGTAAACCTAGAAAAGTCATCAACGATGACAAGTCCATATCGGGTATTCCCTAATGAAGCAACTCTAGTTGGCCCAAAAAGATCTAGATGTAAAAGCTCTAGATGTTGTTTAGAGGATATGCTTTTCTTAGGTTTGAATGACGATTTTGGAAGTTTGCCTCGTTGACACGAGTCGCAAAAACTTTTCTTTTTAAAAGAAAGCTTAGGGAAACCTTTTATAGAAACTAGCTTGGATAGTTTGAAAAGTGTTTCGAATTTCGCATGACTAAAACATCTATGCCATAAGTGTTGCTCACTTGTGTTGGCAATAAGACATTGTCCATGAGAATTTGGAATATCTAAGATACATAAGTCCTTATGGCGTGTGCCAGAGAACAACAAAGTATTATTATCAGTCCTTAAAATATGGAACATTCCTTTCTCAAAGCTAACTTTGTAACCCTTGTCACAAAGTTGACTTATAGAGATTATATTGTGATTTAAACCTTTAACAAGGTAAACATCACTTATAAGAGGTTTAGAAGGGTTACCAACTTTTCCAACGCCTACGATGGTTCCACTCTCGTTGCCTCCAAAGACCACTCGGTTTCCATTTTCAATGGATACCACTTCGGATAGCAACAGAGCTTTGCCAGTCATGTGTTTTGAGCACCCGCTATCAAGTATCCAACCGTTCTTGGAGCCAAATTTAGATTTGTTGCTCCTTTTCTTTTTCTTGAGTACCTGAAGATAAGAACATTGTATCATGGTACCCAAGGTCATTGGGTCCTAAAAGATTAGACCTTTGGAAGCCAAGTCCAATTGAACTTAGACGTCCCAATATAATCATCATTGTGCACAACATTCATGAAATATGAGTTTATATATGCTTGTTTCTCATGCATGTTAGTGTCCTTCGGGCCCCAAATAATGAATGTCTTACGAGCCCTATTCCTATTGGGAACATGCACATTTTGTTGATTTCTACGTGGTGCATGTGTTCTACGAGGAAGTGGCCTAGTGTATGCATGACATGGATAAGCATGCGACACATGATGAAATGGTGGTGGCAACATATGATACGGTGCATGATGGTAATCATTCATGTAATAATGATGAGGGTGAGCATATGCATGTGGAGGAACACGTGCGTGAATGTGTCTCACTTGGTGTGCACGTGCTCGTGGACGTGGAGCATAAAAATCATCATAAGTGTGAACATGTGAAGTAGGAGGTGTGTGTTAGACCCGCCTGGGTCTAGCCGCCGGCCCATGTGGGCCGGCCCATGTGGGCCGGCGGGTTGCTCTTGCGCGCGCGCGCCCAATTGCCCTAGGAACCCTAGTTTATTTTATAAATAGAGGCTAGCCGTCATTAGGACTTTTTATGCTTGATATTGGAAATTATTCTATTGAGCGTCCTAGGAGTAGTTCTTAGATTAGACGAGTGCGGACGTCCTCTAGGCGTCTTGGGAGGAGAATACACCTTTTTGTATTCAATTATCTTTTTCTTTCTATTGATTTCTCTATAAAATTGGTATCTTTTGTTAGTTCCTAACAATTTGGTATCAGAGCACGTGACGATCCATGGCGGCTACGACAAGATCCCACGACAAAATTGAAGCTTTGGAGGCCAAATTCACGAGCGAAATCGATGGAATCAAGAAATCTTTGGCGGCCAATGACGAATCCATGACAAAATTGACGGAGGCCGTCAACCAATTGACCGCAAATCAAGCAAAGCACGACGACCAATTTGCACAAATGATGGCAACCCTAAAGCAATTGGCGTCGAACAATAAAGGGGAAGAAAATCCTAAATTGGGGGAAAAGGCGGCACCTTTGAAGAAGGAAAAGGAGAAAGTTGAAAGTTTTGACCCAAAAAGTGCTTTTTTGGTGGAGGATCTAGCCGACGACGAAGACGAAGAGCCATGGAAGGTGGATTATCGCGAGGAGGTGCGGCGCAACGCGTCAGAGTACCAAGGGGGGGCGGCGGCCCTAGCCGCCCCTTTTGGACAACGCACGAAGGCGAGGAGGGTTGGCCGGCCCCCCCAAAACCCTCTCGGGGGCGGCCGCCACGCAACGGGGGCGGGGGAGGCCCCCCCCGCCCAGCGCGGAACCCGGCAGGCCCCGCCGGCCCTGCCAGGGGGTCGGCAGGGCCCGTCGACCCTGTCGGGGGGGGCCGGCAGGGCCCGTCGGCCCTGCCGGGGGGGCCGATAGGGCCCGCCGGCCCTGCCAGGTGGCCGGCAGGGCCCGCCGGCCCTGCCGGGGCTCCGGCAGGGCCCGCCGGGGCTCCGGCGGGGCTCCGGCAGGGCCCGCCGGCCCTGCCGGGGCTCCGGCAGGGCCCGCCGGCCCTGTCTGAGGGCCGGCCGGACCTGCCTGCAGCACATCGGGGGCGGGAGCCCCCTTGGCAGCCGCCAGGGGGGAGCGCGCATACGGACAGCCTCCAGATGAGTTTTCGGAGCCCCACGGACAGTGGACAGCAGTAGATGATGGTCGTGGACAGCTTTTGGGAGGGTTCTTGGACCCTTCGGGACGGCGCCCAGTAGCGGAGGACCTCTTGTACGGAGACGGAGGCGGAAGAGGCCATTATTATGACGGCGGGGGTGGCTACGAGGCGAAGTTCGGCGATGACGCAGGATGGGACGATTTCGAGGGCCGTCGAGAGGTTTACCGAGGAGACTATGGGGGCTGTGGAGGAGTGCCACCTAGGCGATACGAGACTCAGGACGAGAGGAGGCAGCACTACCGTCCACATCACCGAGAGGAGGGAAGGCCCGAGCAGGGGCACTTTGGAGGAGATTGCAGAGTCAGGAAGCTGAAGATGCCGGTATTTTCTGGGGAGGATCTACACGTCTGGTTGTTTACAGCAGAGCGATACTTCGCGGCACATCACATGACTGAGGCCCAAAAGCTGGAGGCGGCAGCCATATGCATGGAGGGGCGTGCTTTGGGGTGGTTCCAGTGGAAGGAGAGGAGACAGCAGATCTGGAGCTGGGAGGAGCTGAAGGACATGGTTCTGGAGAAGTTTCGAGACCCCCGCTTGGGGAACTTACATGAGCAGCTATTTGCCCTCAGGCAGGAGGGACCGGTGCGGGAGTACATTGAGAAATTTGAGACGCTGGCAGGACGAGTTCATGGGGGTGTCGGACGAGTCGCTGGAGGGCACCTTCTTGAAGGGGCTACGTCCTAGTCTTCGAGCTGCGGTGAGTCCATACAAGCCTCGAGGGCTTTCAGAGGTCATCGAGATGGCGCAGATGGTGGAGGACTCCCGAGCTGAGGATAGGCGAGGCGGAAGCGGCTACAGTGGGCAGATATAGCGGATCACCACGACTGGGATAGGCGGAGCAGGGGTCCCTACTGAGACATTTCAGACAAGGCTTGAGAAGACGGGGGAGCCGAACCCGCTACCAGCTGGGGGCACATTCCGACGGATGACCGATGCGGCGATGAGGGAGAAGCGGCAAAAGAGACTCTGTTTTAGATGCGACGAGCGCTTCTCTCCCGGACACCGTTGTGTGGATCGGAAGCTGCAGGTTTTGATAGCGGAAGCAGACGAGGATGATGACTTGGAGGACGAGGGCATTGGAGGGGAGGACGACTCCCACTCAGAGTAGCACCGCCGGTACTTACACCACCTTGAGGACAAGGTGGTTCTTTGGGGGGAAGTGTGAACATGTGGAGTAGGAGGTGTGTTCCTACGTGGTATGGCATTTGTGTACATAAATGCATGACCCTTCTTTGGAGGTCCACCCAAAGTGGGTTTCTTTCCAAAAGGTGATGTGAACTTAGTGGAAGTACCATTGGAAGATGAACTACCCATGGGGTGTTTACTCCCACTAGTTGAGGCATCGGAGGATGGCCTTACAAAGGTGGTGGAAGACTTGGATGAATTTTCCTTATTATACCCCAACCCAATGCGATGATTGGCCGGAAGCAAGTCATTCAGAATATTATCCAAATGGTCCTTGCCTTTGTTGAATTTCTCAACACGGCCTAATGTGAACTCATATTTCTCAGTGAGAGAACGTATTTTAGCATCCAAAGTAGACACTTGCGTGGTGAGTTCACAAACGTGACTTGAGATTCTCATTCTCAATACTCAAAGTTGAGTTTCGAGAAATCAAATCCGCTATCTCATGTTCATCCGGATCCTCAATGTTAACATGCTCAAGTTGAGATTTGAGATTTACAATCTCAATTCTCAAGGCTTCAACAACTGTGTCATTGTTGGTGATGACAGGTTTAGGTGTGGTTTGAAGACTAGTTAGCTCATCTTTGATTTTGGTATATCTATTCACTAACTTAGAATACTTAGACCAAATTTCTTCATTAGCTAATCTAATGTCATCCATAGTTACCTCTTCACCTTCATCCTCGCTTTCATCTGAAGCGGTCTCTTGATAATACTGTTCTCTTGCCATGAAGCACATGTGTGCTTTCTCCACTTGTTCTTCATCTGACTCACCACTTGAAGAGTCCTCTTCAGAGTCGGTGAATGTACCAACAAGCCCTTTCTTGTACTCCTTCTTGTACTTTCTTGACTTGTCATACTTAGGTGCCTTCCATTTCTCCTTTTGTTTGTTGAGGGAACAATTGACCTTGATGTGTCCTGGCTTATTGCATTTGAAACACAAAGAAGAAGAGGCATTAGTAGAACCAACTTTGGATTTGTTCTTGAAGTTACCATTTCGGAAAAACCGGTTGAACTTCTTTGCCATAAGGGCCAAAGATTCCATGTCCAACTTAGCTTCCGATTCTTCACTATCGGTAGGTGTGGTAGGGGCGGCCTTGAAAGCAATCACCTTTTTCTTCGGCTCTTCTTGCTTCAAGAACGCCTTCATCTTGTCATGCATCTTGATCTTGCTGTCCTTTCGTACCTCATAAGACATTAAGGTACCCATTAGTTGAACAACAGTATACTTAGACATATCATTACCTTCCTCGATAGCGTAGGTTCGTTTTTCCCAACTCGAAGGAAGTCCGTCAATGATCTTTGCGACTTTCTCTTCTTGGGTATAGGTCTTCCCAAGAGCTTCCAATTCATTGGTTAGATCCACGAAGCGAGCATAGTACTCCTTAATTCTTTCAACATGTTCCATGTGAAATAACTCGAATTCTTTGTTAGCAACAGTGAGTTTAGAGTGTTTTACCCTACTCGTTCCCTCGTGCAAGATGAGAAGTTGATTCCAAATCTGATATGCACTCTTACATGTGCATATCTTGTTGAAGTCTTCAGGCTCCAGTGCACATTGTAAGGCATTCATTGCCTTGGCATTGCTCACCTCTGCGGCGACCTCCGCGGCAGTCCAATTTGTGAAGTCTTCTTCAATTGGCTCAACGTACTCCGTTAACGTGGCTCTCCAAAGTGATGCGCTTCGGAGGAAAGTTTTCATCCGGCATTTTCAGTACCCATAGTTGGTACCGTTGAAGTGAGGAGGCCTGGTTGAGGAGTAGCCTTCGAGCACTGAAGAGGCTCCTTCACGATTCTTGGAAGAGCTGTAATCGGGAGGTGGTCGAACGGCCTTGTTGTCGTTGTTTGTCATAGCTATGAACCAAGCTCTGATACCAAATGTAATACCCTGGAAGCTACTGCACAAGTACTAGAGGGGTGGTGAATAATACTTTAAAATAACTAAGATGATAATTCCTAATTATTTTGCAAACACAAACAACAATGCTGAATAGAAGTAACAACAAGAAGATCACAATGCACACAAGTGATGTAATGGATTCGGATCCACCCAAGTCTCCCCGACTTGTTCCCGGTGATCCTACGTCTCAGACACCCGGATCCCTTCCGGCTACTTGAGTTAGAGTCCACTAACTCAAGCTTTCACTAAAACCCCTCTTGTAGAAAATACTACAAGACAAATGAATACAACAATTCAATCGTGACTCCCACAAACCGGGATCACGAACCTCTCACAAACTGAGAGCAAAACTCAAATAAAAGGTTTAAGTAAATATGAAATACTCACCACAAATTCCTATGCCTTGAGAAATACTTACGGTATTAGGGCAAGGAAAGATGATGGGGAGAAAAGATCACGAAACCCTAGCACCACTGAGATGACCAGATGGAGACGGCTAGGATGATGATCGTGATCCTTGAATCCTTCAGGAGAATGAACGCACAAAAGCTCAAGATCTCTTGGATGAATTAGGTCAAAAAGAGAGAGTGTGTTCTTCGAGAGAGAGCTAGCCTTTTCAAATTGATATTCGATATATTAAAAACTAGATTTATAAAATCCCTCTCATAATAGAAGAAATTCCATGTTTGAAACGCATCAAACAGATATGGAAAGAATTAAAACAGATCCAGAAAAATCGTGAAAATAAAATCTCCAACGTCTGTAAAATTAAAGCAGCTTAATCGATCTAAGAAGGATCATTAACCGATTAGATGGAGAACTAGTCGGTCGGTGAGCCTTCTTGGACCGACTAGTTGCAAACAGAGAATTGTGTGAAATAAGAAGGATAATCTAGTCGGTCTAAGAAGAAACATTAACCGACTAGTTTGAGAACTAGTCGGTCGGTGAACCTTCTTGAACCGACTAGTTGGTCAACAGAGATTAGGCTAACTAGTCGGTTCAAGAGGAATTCACAACCGATTAGATTGTCATTTAATCGATTAGTTCTTCAACTTAAACCAACTAAGATGCACAAGAAGCCAATGTCAAAGACGATAAGCTAATGAACCCGATCTAATGGCTTCTAAGGCATTCTTAGGGATAAGATAAGATAGATATGACGGTTACTAAGCAAGTAAGACTCAAGACTTAACATTCTATAAAACGGAGCTAGAAGACAAAGAAATATACAAGACAAATCGTCTTCAAAGCTCCAACATGACGAGTCAGATTCTCTTGACTTCATCAACAAGTCCTTGGGCTTCAACGAAGCTTCAGACACAACGATCATGCGCTCTAAAGGAGTCTTGAGATGTCGCTTGAGATCTACAGAGTAAATTGGCGATGATCTCCATAACTGCGCTCAAAGAGAATTAGTACACGATATTTATGTTTGTTCATCATCAAAACCAAATCAGGGGAATCAATACTCAACATTGTTTACCGGTGACTAAGCTCTGCGGGCTTTAGCCTTTGCATCCTTATCTTGGCTTTGCTTTTCTGTTGGTTTATGGGCCTTTGGCCCACCACTGCTGGCTGACAGGGTGTTTGCCCCTGCTGTTGTTTCGATGAGCTTTTGCACACCGTCTTTATATTGGCATATGCTCTCAGTCAGTTCTTAGGCCTTATTCATGTTGTTTAACTTATGGACTTCGGCCTATTCTGCTGAGCCCGCAGGTTTGGGATACTGTTCCTTTATGTTGTTGGGCATGCGGCAACCCCTTTGGGCTGGTAGACTGATGGACAAAATTATTACTGGGTTGCCTCGTATCAAATCTGGTCCCATATGATTTTACAATTTTTACCCACATTAATATTTCAGTTTTAAAAATAATTTCAGATTTAACTTGATGTGCTTTGTGTAGGAATTTAATTTATTTTAAATTGGAACATTGACTAGAAATTACTTTTGTGACGAAAACATATTGACACGGTCACTTGAATCAATTGTGAAATTACTTAAAATGCACGCAATGACTAGAACAGTAAATAATATCACTAAATTATGTAGTTTGGTTAGGGGCTGCTTATATACTGATACTGAAATAATTTGACTTGTGACTTGACATTGGCAAATGGCAATTGTCACATGATTCACTGTTGGAAACTAGAACTGAATACTAAATGTATAGATATGACCACTAACTAGGTAATTTAAGACGACATGAGCCTAGACACTCTGAGAATTATGTTACAACCTAATAATACTAATGCATGCTGAATAATCTCCACTACAGCTAATACAATTTTGAGTCAGATTCCTGACATACCAACTTATGACATGAAAACAATATACATGTAGTTATAGTCCAGTTGTTACAGTCCCCGAAATACTAACTTGACATTGAATTAAATATTTAAAATGACATCCCATTTCAGACTCACAGGGTTTTGTAACTCAATTTAGAAAGAGTGCGGAAGCGATTGGAGCCATGATTTCGGACCGTATCTGGTTGGATCCTCTCATGAATCTATTTACCTGACGAGTCCCCTTCCATGTATCTGTTTGGACCGTCGAATGGATCCAGCTTACATTCATGTTTCTGTTTTGGACTCGACCAGGGTGAGCGCGCCCGTGGTACAAGGTGGACTTCAGATTGCATATCGTACTCTTTAATATGAGTCACGGTCTAAAGTTGGTAAAAGTATGCATTCACATGACATAGAGACATTTGCAGTAATAAATTGCAATATCATATTCATGTCTTTTCTGTAGTTTGTTACACTAAAACTCTCAAATTAACTTTTCACCAGATATCTTTCTAGTCACTTAGTAGTTCGCAGGCTTTATCTTGCTTATATATGTATATATGTATACATGTATACATGTATATATATACATGTATACATGTATACATATATACATATATAATGGGTATCATATGGCATATGAGGCATCCCCTCATATACAAGACACAAAAAGTGGGCGGGCACAAGCCCACATGTACAAGACACAAAAAGTGGGCGGGTACAAACCCACATGGGCTTGTACTTGTTGTACCCGCCCACTTTTTGTGTCTTTGTATATGAGTAGATGAATCATATGCCATATGATACTCATTATTCTCATATATATATATATACTAGTCATAACCCGTGCCCGCGGGCACGGTTGACTTAAGATTTTCCCCCGCAAAATCTTTGTTCCCAACAAATTATTTCCACAGCCAAAATTTAAAAGAACAAATTCACGTAAAAATATTTAGCAGCACGGGTGCCTTCGACGCGGAACAACAAATTCGGCACATGCGCCTTCGACATGGAACAAAATTCGGCGCGGAACAACAAATTAGCGTAGAACGACAAATTCGACGCGGATGCCTTCGGCGCAGAACAAATTATCATAAAAAATCGGCGCGGGCACCTTCGGCGGATAATGATGATTTGAATAGGCAACATGTAATTCATTGATAATATAACTTTTTCTTATTTTTGTTATAAATTTTGTAAATTAAATCACATAAATGCATGACTGTTCATCTTCCAATACCTCTTAAATTCAAAGACTCGAATTTCACAAAATTAAATGAAGATTTATTTCTCCAAAAAGTTTCCCCCAAAATACAAGTTTTCCATCCCCAAGTTTTCACAAACTCTCATCTCAACCGTTGATTTTTCAAGATTAAATCGCAACCATCCTTCTATCAACATGTTTGTCCTAATCAGCTTGTCCTAGTCAGTCCGAGGATTCAAAAACAGTCCTCAAATGTAATATAGATAGTCATAACCCGTGCCTATGTACATGGTTCATTTAAGATTTTCCTCCACGAAGTCTTTGTTCCCCAAAAAATAATTTCTACAGCCAAAATTGTGCGGAACAACAAATTAACGTAAAAATATTTAGCGGTACGGGCGCCTTCGGTGTGGAACAACAAATTCGGCACAGGCGCCTTCGACACGGAACACCAAATTCGGTGTGGCGGCCTTCGGCGCGGAACAACAAATTAGCGTAAAAAAATTTAGCAGGCGTGCGCCTTCGACGCGGGCCCGTGCCCTCGGGCACGGTTCATTTAAGACATCCTCTCAAAATCTTTGTTCTCCCCAAAAATTATTTTCCCTCCAAAATTTAAACAGACAAAAATTTAGCTTTGGCGGGGCGCCTTCGACGCGGACCCGTGCCCTCAGGCACGATTCATTTAAGATATCCGCTCAAAATCTTTGTTCTCCAGAAAAATTATTTCCCCCTCCAAAATTTAAACGAACAAAAATTTAGCGAGCGCCTTCGACACGCACGGGCGCCTTCGCGAAAATAACGGTCCGAAAAGGGGGAAGAAGAAAACGTGTGGGTGTGTGTGTGGAGGGTCCAGTGGCAAAAATGCAAATACACTGGTTGTAATGTGCAAAATTCACCTCATCCTCTCTTATCCCTCAAAATCTCATCTTTTGTCCAATTTCTCTTCTCCAATTTCTCTTGATAACATCCCTCATTTGTATAATAAATATATAAGCTTGATATAAGTCGTATGCTCGGATTAGATATAATCTACATCTAAGCTAGTGATGAATGTTTTGTTTCCATTAGGTGCTGAACAGGTATACGAAAAGACTTCAGTGTTTGTAGTTTAGCTACAGCCTTTTCTGTGTAGTACGCAGATTCCAGAGAATATTCTTACGGGTATGTTTTTAAATTCGGTATTTGTATATTTTATTTAGGTTTTTGTTGTGATGGTTCTCTACGTTTTAGCATTTTCACTTATCTCTTTAGCGGCATTAGTTTCTGATTTAGTCGTGTTGTCACTTAGCTGCTTAAATTGCTCTCCAGTTTTAAAAGTAGGCTTCTTATCTATGGAGGATCTCATGAATTTCAAATTTAAGGTTAGATTAAATACTTGTTGCATATTGTCTACGGTGTGGAAAAGCATCGCATGCCTAATTTCTGCTCTTAATGCAAAACGATACCTAGCAAGGATATATCGTGGATCTTCTTGTATAGGTCTCAAATATGTCAATGAAATTAATCATATATTCCTCAATAGTCATGCTCTCTAGACATATGTCGTTCAGTTTTTTAGTAGGTGATCTTTATAAGTAGGAGGCAAATATTTTTTGAGCTTGATCTTCATCTCATTCCAATTCTGTATAGGTCTCAAATGCTCTCTCTTGTTGTCTCTTTATAGATGTCCAGAAATTTTAGCAGACACTATCCGTTTGATCCTAACAAATTGGACCTTTCACTCGTTTGATAACTGGTACCACTCAAATAAATGATCCATCTCTGCTAATCAATCTGAAAAAGTCTGAGGATTATAAGTCCATCAAAATTGGAAGCATCTACCTTAATCCATAGTGCTATATCATCTTGCCTAGAGTTATCCTTAATATTTTCATCATGTCTTTTATTATTTCGATTATTTCCATTTCTGATCATCCTAGGTTCCTCATCAAATATATTCTGTGTCATCCTCAAAATTTTGTTCTTTGCTCATCTTATTTTTTATGGCTTCTGAGCGATCTCATGTTCGATTTATGCCGGCTTTTAGTTCTAGATATATCTTTTAATGCCGATTTTCTAACATTTGAATTGTACTATCATCCATTCATCATCCATGCATGGTCCTAGAGTTTTGCCACTATGCAATAACATGCAATGCCATCCTATCACACAGATGCATGTGCAAGACCCTAAACACCAACTTAACGCATGCACTAATTATGAAAATAAAATAAAATCCTAAAATCCAAATCTATATATCAGAATGCAATCCTAAATATGCCTAATACAACAACAGATCGAGACTAGAAAATATGCAATACCAATGATATCGACTAATCTGAACAAAATCAAATAAGAAATTTCTTGGAATTTAGCAATTGAGGAGTGATCAGATTAGATATTACCTTGTGCAAATCAACTTTGTAGTATTGTACAAGACCTTTAAAACTTATAGATCTTTAATCCAGACTATAATGGCCAAAAATTTGGCACGAAAAGCTCAAGAAATCACCAAAATACACTGAAATACGGTTGAAAATTTCCCAAAAATTGCCAAGCCGCACTATACAGCCACGGTTTGGTCAGCGTCGATCAACGGCTTGGGTGAGCCGGCTAGGTCGGTGGCTTGGCTAAGCTGACTTCGTCGACCCGGCTCAATCGAGCCAATACTGTAGCATGTCGACGCGATCGGCATCGACTGCATTTCATAACGGCTATGACCGCTTGGAGTTGATGTTGCTGGAGATTACACAGATATTAATAGGGTCGATGACCACAATCATCACCGATGGCAGCGCCAGCGAGCTTTGGAAGATGAGCAATGAGGCACTGGCGATCGGCGATGAGGTTATTGGGTGCTGACAACGTCGATGACGGCATGGGTCGACGGGTCGTGTGAGGCATCGGCGGTGGATTTTGGCTTGGGTTTGCAGGCGATTGGGCTTGAGAGTTAAGTTAGGATTTGCAGGCGACTGTGATTCTTGAGGCTATGGTCGACGACAGAAGCACCATTAGCTGCAAGCTGTGAAAAAAAACAGAGCATAAGGGTTTTGTTGGCTTCACTGAAGGATGTTTAGCGTGGCAGTGGCGAGTTTTGTGGGTGGTGACAGTTTTTTAAATTAGGGCCTCTCTCTTTTTCATGTTCTTCTATCCTCTCTTTTTGAAATTTTTTTGTTTTTTTCCTTTTTTAGTTTTACTCTCTGTTTTCTCGAAGAAAAAATTTGTTTTTATCTCTTATCTCTGTTTTTATTTGATTTTTTTAATCTAACTAAAAAGAAATTTTTTATGGATGCAGAAGAAACGAAGCAAACCAGAGCTAAAGTTTAACTCTGATACCAAGTTGACTCAGAACGAAAGCGAGAATGGATGTAGTGGAAACCCGGAGAAGAAGAAAACGTGAAAGTTGATAACTTTTGGACTCACACCTCGAAAATCTGACGATCACCGAGTCTCGTGCCTCGTACGTGGAGATTCTTTGAACCTCTTGTCCAGGCAATCAAGCACACTTTCGCACACCAATACAAAAGATTTAATTTTGTGAAGTAACTAAAAGTTTACACCAAAAACTATTCTTCATTCATTTCTACTAAAACAAATAAGTTTGTGGCCTTTAAATAGGCTTACAACTTGACTCCCAAAATCTAATATGACTAGAACTTCTAAAATAACTAAAATTCAAATAAAAAACTCAAAGCAACTAAAAGACTCAAATAACTAAAATTCTCAAGATAACAAAAAGACCCAAACTAATTCGAATTCTCCAAGGACTCAAACTCCATCACATATAAAATCTTTAAAAAGATAAATCTCGAATTTGATCTCCATGCCTTATCCAAACTCTTAGATATGTTTCGAATATTGATTTTTTACTAAAGAAGAAAACGTGTATCAACTAGCCAAGAAAGAAATTTCTTACTTTGGCTAGCTTCAACCCCCCAACCCCTCTATTTTTTACGATCCGATCCATTCATTTTGATCTTCATGTTCCAAGATCCCAAATCATCAACTTTCAAGTAAATTCAAAAGAGTTTGTTGTTCATCAATGCATCACAAATTTATTGATTTCACAATAACAGAAATTTTTGCAGCAATTAGATGAACGCGTAAAACCTACTGGGTTCACTTAAAAATTGGTGTTTTGTGATTTTAGAATATGATCAAAATGAACGGATCCTATCGTCGAAAAAAAAATATGGTATGAGAAATTTTGACGCTAGCCAATGAGGAAAATTCATCCTTGGCTAGTTGATCTCCATATTGCCTTCACTGACAGCGCTTAGTATTTAAAACTACAAAAAACCTCAACAATATAAAGCCCTTTTTGAAAGAAGCATTTTGGTTTGCAAAAGACCATGTCTATAAACACAAACAACCCCTTCAATGCTACCCAGATATTGACCTTTTTCTTCTAATAGAACAAGGATTCCAAGGTAGGCGGTTTCCTCAAAATGCCACATACCCCACCCCCCACCAACCAAACCTCAACCCACCCCAACCTAACCAAAACAACAACAAAACCAAAATCCAACCCACACCCAAAAAAACGAAACAAAATACCGTCATCTCCCAACTCCCGTTTGTTTCTTCTAAGCAAGGAATGGAAGAAGCAATATGTATGAAATTTTTAGGTAGAAGGGTGACAGGACGGGGTTCAAATGTTGAGAAGATTGTCATTAGTACTGATAAAGGACACATGTGAAAGGTTTTTTTACTATAATTTAAGTTCTATAACACATACCTCAGCTTATACACTGTTTACAACTCAATTGTGTAAGAACTTGCAACTTAGAAAATCACATTAATTCTTATACATGGAAAAAAATTACTGTAGCTGTGTGAACAAAGCACTTAATGTGACTTGTGTCCAAAACGTGTCCAAAGCATACATTATATTGCCATACATGGAAGCAGCTATCCGTGTAATTCCTACCTATATCCAATAAAGTTTAAATGCAAAATATGACTTCAAGGTAACTGTCACTAAGGCAAGAGGAGCCGGGAAGAAAGCACTGACTAATGCAAAATACTCAATAATTAAAAAACCTTATAAACATACAAATTAAGCATCAAGGAGGGGAACAAATGATGTGAAAGCAATGCATATAGAAAAAGAGAGCATAAGATTAGAGGAAATATGGGGAAAGGTAACACACAAACAGAGATAAAATGAGAAGAGACAAAAAGGTATAAAAATAACAAAGGAGAAGTTTGGAAGTAAAGAAATGGCATAAAAGATGTAGAAACAACAACATAAAATGAGATGAAAGGAAACAAAAAAATAACACATGAACTATTGAAAAAGTAAGAACAACCCTAACAGCTCCCTTGATTCTTCTATGGTGTTCCACAGCACATGGTGCAGGCTTGTAGCTCACGTATAGCCGCAACGTTTTAGTGATGGTGATTATATGAAAGGATGGAACCCAAGGAGTCTAGGGCAGGTAATGAGACTGGAAAGCAAGGAACATTGTAGTAGGAAAGCCAATTGCAGGTAATTAAGTAATCTTTATCTGGCTTTAAAAACTACAATGTAACTGAGACAAAATAAGAAAACTAAAAATTTATGTAATTAGAAAAATGTGGCAGAATTAAACATATGATGTCATATTGCGAGGTAGTGCCTCTCCTGCAAGTTTGCAAAGTAGCATCAGCTTTCTAATGCCATAGGTTCCTAGATGTTTACCGAATTATACCTTAGTGAATGTGCACGGATCTAGCTTGTGATGCTGTGCTATTGAATAGCTGTCCTGACTTTCCCTTACAATCTTGAATTGACTCAAAATCTCTAGTAAGGATGAGAAGCCTTTGGTAGTTGCATTTAGAGGGTATCTTTCATGATCTAAAAACCTTCTCCAAGAACTCATTATTCATACGGAAGGAGCTCAAGACTCCAATTTGACAAAATCTTAGTCTTCAGAAGTTTTATTCATATGTGAGTGCCCCAAATTGCCCCCATTTCCTCAAGTGTGTAGCAAATACTAAGAACCGTGTGCCATCTTGCATACCAAAGATCAATGCAAATATCTATGATCCAACTGCAACTATGCAACCTTCGGGTAGTCTCTTTATTGAAAATTTGCTATATCAGTTTTTTTTCGTTCTGTACCCAGCTTTCTAATATCCAGTCAGCTAAGCTTGCTTAATTTCATACATTATCAACCTAGTTACTCATATCCAATGTACTAATGGCGTGTATCAAGTATGTGTGAAGGTCAAGGAATGAGTTTTCAACTAAAACCACTTGATTTAAGTCGTTTAGTTTCGGTTTCGAAAGGGGACGATATGAAACAGCGGTTGAAACCGGTTTCCGCCGAAACGGCCAAATTCAACCGAAACCTCACTCCTTACAATAAAATATGAGTTTGAGTTTAAACACACAAACTCATTTGAACCACATACATAAAAAATATTTATTTAAAATTTAAAATTTCTTTAAAAAATTATTGCAATTCTAAGAATTATATTATAAAATTCTTTCATTAAAAATCTAACAAATTTATTATAAATGCATTGTTATATAAAGATATACATATAAATTCAAAACTAAAACTCAAAATGAAGCATACAAAACAGATGAAATTGTTGGAAACCTAAAAATTTTCAAACGACCAAAACTGAAATCAAAACTAAATTCTCAAATGTTGGTAAAGGTGTCCCTGAAGACAAGACACAATCTACATAGTAATGATAGTGAGAACAATAAATACCAAGGAGAACCTCAATGCATCAAAAAAAAACTAAGAAATCTCAAATTATAGCAAATTTCTGCATAGAAAGGTCAACTTTCAAGAGCTACTGATGGCAATGCACACCTAACCATGAAACTAACACCTTTTCAAAGTTTAGCATGTTAGCTGTGAGGCAAGTCCAAGTATGGACGAAACGGATATCAAATCAATTTATGGACCAAACCAATCAAAGGTGTCGGTGTGTCCAAATTTGAACACAAGTCTAATTTGAGAAAGATTTTGAGTCTGAATTCAAGCAAGGCTTATTAAGTGTATAATCGATTAGGAAATTTTTTGATTTAATCCCATTAGGCTAACTGGCTAAGGAATATTAAACTATCAAGGAGAAAAGAGTATACCTCTATAAATATACGGGTGTCTTCATAGTGCTTCATAGTGACTGAAGAAATGCATGTAAACAATGTAATCCTTTAATAAAAATCTCAAGGTCCTAGAGTAAAACATGCACCTATAGGTAACCCCTAGGAAACTAAGGAAAAATACAAAATATAGATAAGCAAGAGTTAGCCTTATACTGGAGATGAGACCAAGGAAGCAAGAAGAAGAATAAATTCCACTCATAGTACCATCTTAAGTAAACAAAGATAGAGTCAAAATTTTCACTCAGACATAGAAACCATATCTTTTTTTCATTCTTTTTGCATTTGCATTGAGACAATTGGAGTGAACAACCGCTAGCATCTCGCCTCTCCAATCAATTTGCAAATCATGAAATTACCATATTTAAA
Organism: Scilla litardierei; assembly: GCA_030789695.1. NCBI lineage: Eukaryota > Viridiplantae > Streptophyta > Magnoliopsida > Asparagales > Asparagaceae > Scilla > Scilla litardierei. Next base: position 115,421,766 of record CM061141.1, read on the forward strand.
GAGCATACTTTCCCTTTTTTGTTACCTCCTTAGGTAATTTGTTATGTTTCTGTATATATAACTGGGCAAAAAATAACAATGCTTAAGAGATATTAGAGTTATTTTATCCAATCTAATTGAAAATACGTATATGCTAATCCTTCCATTCTCCACTTTTGCTCTGACTGTTTTTTTCATCCCTCAACATTTAGGCTGCCCAAGCCATCAAGCATCACTGACTAGAGCATCAGTCAAGTTTATTCACTGTCAACAGGCCAAAGGAGGGAAACCAACAAGAAGAAGAAGTGAGCAGAAGTGTGTGATTCGCATGAAAACATATTGGCTTTCTGCTACATTTTTTGTCAAGTTACCTCCATCTTCAAATGTTCTCTTCTATTTCTAGATATTCTTGCCTAGTTTTTGGAATTTCACTTGTGTTCCTTGTTTCTTTTTCTAATGTTTTTTCCTTCTCTATGCCTTCATGCTTTTTTTATTTTCTTCGGCTTCCGTTCTATAATTGGTTCAGTAACCTAATAGCTTACTTTATTATTAATAGTTAGAATTTATATGAACTATGAATGTACTTAAGCAGTGTATTTCAATCAGAAGATCGTAGCATTTCCCATCTCTAGTGTCAGAAACATCATTTATCTTGAAGATGTCGTCACCTTTAAAACTACTTTCTATTGTGGCAAGGATTCAAAGTCCAAAACTTGCATTCAAGAACGCATTATGTGGGATGATAGGGGAATCTAACAAACATCAAGATGGAACTATAAGGCATATATCATTTGTGCGGCTTTCCTTAATAATTAACTGGTTTAAATGTGATTTTGAAGTTGTCCATATAATACATCAGTTCACATAAGATTCTCTTCGCAAAATCCAATCGTAATTTTAGTGTGAGACGAGGGTTAAACAGTATATATGACTTCATTCACTCACTAATCACTCACTAAGAAAGCTAACTCTCCCGATAAGAAGAAACAGAAAAGCTTCACATGTACCATATACACCCCCACAATTTTCACCCTTAATTTCATATTATTCCAATAAATGCAGTGTAGAAATGGAGAAAGCCCTCAACTTGTTAACTTTAGTACGTAGAAAAATAGTCCTCAATGACTAAGTCACTTAGACAATTCGTGGGGCTTTGAAAACAGTAATGGCCTTATAATGATGAAACAGTTGAATCAAATTAGAAACCATAACTACAGAAAAAAAGAAAATAGAGCCGAAAGACTGACCCCTAGCTCATCTTCTTCAACAAGATCAAACTGAGCAGTCATAGCCTTGCTCGCAAGGCTAGGGAAGAACTTGAAGAACCTCGGGATCAGCTGCGCCGCCAACTGCTTCGCCTTCACGCTGCCGCCCTTCACTGCCATTATAATCCCCTCGTAATCGCTCACATTCTGCCCATTAAAACAAATAAAATAAAAAAATCCTCCTCAATCACGACAAACCCTAGAAACTAAAACCAGCCTTTTTCCAAAAAAGGAAAACAAAAAAGAAGTAAGTTTGGTTCACCTGTGACTTATCCTTGGATTCGCTAAGGCGCTCGCCGAACTCGTAGAGTTTCTCAACCTCGGCAGCGTCGAACGAGTCGGCGGCCATGTGATGCGACGGCGGAGGAAAGTTACCCGGTTCGATGAGAAATAGCGGTAGAGATTGTGACGCGGAGGATCCAAGGGGCTGTTCTTTTTGGGCCTGTAACGCCTGTTCGGTTTTGTGAGAATGGATTTGTGAGAAAGTTGTAAATAATGTATAGACGAGTTAGGAATCTTGGAAGAGAAAAGTTGGTGTTTGTGTTTCTTTTGTTGGAAAGTTGGTTGTAAAGTTGATTTGATAAAGTTGTGTAAATCACACACTGTTGGATGAAAATAAACTCAAGAGAGAGAGAGATCATTCCATTGCTAAGAATGAGTAACCATCGCTAAGAGCCATGGTGCTCTATTTATTTATCTCATAGTGGGGAGGCCAAAAGCCTCTAGTAGACCAAGGGTCCCCATTACTCAAAGTAATGTGGGACCTAATGAATGGGTAATGAAGGAGTGGAGGCCAAAGGCCTCCCTCATTCATAACACTCCCCCTTACACATTCATCACTTCGGTCTCAGCTACTGAGGCAAGGGGTGGATACTTCTGGATCCAGAGTAAGTGTGTTTGCCTCGTTAAAACCTTAGCTGTGGAAAACCCAGTGGGAAAACCCAACAGCTTAAGGAAAAAGAGTGCAACCCACAGGTTACTCCCCCTGATCCGTACAAGCTTCAGGCTTGCAGGTCTTTCAACTGTCGCTTACCAATGTTCTTTACAAGCTTTATAAAAGTACATTTAGGCAATGCCTTAGTAAAAAGATCAGCTAAGTTGTTGCATGACTGGATCTGTCGAACTTCAATCTGATTGTCGTTCTTCTGCTCGTGCGTCCAGAAAAACTTGGGAGAAATGTGCTTTGTCCTGTCGCCTTTGATGTAGCCCTTCTGAAGCTGAGCAATGCACGCGGCGTTGTCTTCGAATAGGGCAGTAGGCTCCAGATCACCGGTCTTCAGGCCAGTGGATTGGAGGATGTGTTGGACGACGGAGCGTAGCCAAAAACATTCTCTGCTCGCTTCATGGATAGCGATGAGCTCTGCATGGTTGGAAGATGTAGCAGTAGTGGTTTGTTTTACCGATCTCCAGGAGATAGCAGTTCCTCCGTAGGTAAAGACAAAACCAGTCTGTGATTTTGCCGTATGCGGATCTGAAAGATAGCCTGCATCGGCATAACCAAGTAACTGGGAGGAGGCACCTCTCTGGTAGTAAAGTCCAAGGTCTACGGAACCCTGGAGGTATCGCAGAAGATGCTTTACTCCATTCCAGTGGCGCTTTGTAGGCGATGCAC
>CM061141.1:115425121-115467181 GCA_030789695.1 Scilla litardierei
CACTCGTAGGGTTACTACACGTGGGTTTTAAGGAAATCTCAAGTTAGGGTTCTAACTTGAGTATCCGGAGGTATCCGGGTGGAAGGGACGTAGGATTACCGGGAACAGTCGGGAAGTGACTTGGGTAATCCGAACCCTAGAAACATAATTGTGTTTGCATTTGTTTCTTATTTGGGTTTATTTCTAATTCGGCATTATATTGTTGGTTAGCATTTTAATTTGGTGTAACTATCGTTTTAAATTGCTTAAACACTATTCAACCCCCCTTCTAGTGTTTTCTCCATAGACAGGATCCTTACAATTGGTATCAGAGCGCAAGTTTATAGCTATGGCATCCAACAACAACAACGTTCCTCCGCCGACTTCGTACAACAATCACGACCGTGATGGAGAGTCCACACTCTTCTAAGGTCAATCAACGGTGCGTCCTCCACATTTTAATGGCACTAACTTTGGCTATTGGAAGTGTAGGATGGAGACGTTCCTAAGGAGCGCTTCGCTTTGGAGAACCCTCCACAAGAAATACGTCGAGCCCACCGAAGAGGATTTCGACAAATGGACGTCTTCCGAGAAGTCTGCCGAAGTCAACAACGCTAAAGCAATGAACGCTCTTCATTGTGCGTTGGACCCGAATGAGTTCAACAAGATATGCACATGTAAGAGTGCATATCAAATTTGGAACCATCTCATCGTTACACATGAGGGAACAAACAAGGTAAAACTTTCAAAGTTATATATTGTCGTGCAAAACTTCGATTTGTTTCATATGCAGGATAACGAGAGCATTGATTGATGTACGGACGTTTTACCGACATCATCAATGAATTGGAAGCCCTTGGGCAAATATACTCCGAACCTGGTAAGGTAAGGAAGATCATCATGGGAATGACCTCCAAATGGGAAAGAAGAGCGATCGCCATCGAGGAGGTCAATTACTTGAAGAATTACACAGTTGTGAATCTTATCAGGACTCTCATGTCTTATGAAGTAAGACGGGAGAACCGATTAAAGATTCGAGCTATGATGAATCCCTCGGAGGCCAAGAAGAAAGCTTTGGCATTCAATGCCAATTCATTATCGTCCGATAGCAAAGATTCGGAAGATGAGATGGATTTGGGTGAAATGGCCCAAATGGCGAAGAAGTTCCTACGCTTCTTTCGCAAAGGTAAATTTTCCTCAAACAAACATTTTGAGTCTACTAATGCTACTTCCTCTCTTTTCTTTAAGTGTAATAAGCCATGGCACATCAAAAGGGATTGCCCAATGCTAAACAACAAAGAGAAGTGGAAGGCTCCGAAGTACCACAAGTCCGACAAAAACAAGAGAGACAAGAAGAAAGGACTCGTATGTACATTCGATGACTCAAGTAAAGAATCATCGAGTTATTCCGATGATGAGAAGAGTGAGAGCGCCCACATGTGTTTCATGGCACAAGAAGACCCACTCTCCAATGAGAGTGACTCCGACACGGATGAAACCGAGGTAACAATGGATGAACTTCGTATTGCAAATGAAGAATTATTTTCTAAATATCAATCTTTAATGCTTAGATATAATAGCTTAAAGAAATCAAATGTTAGCAAGTCATCCATTCCATGCATTATCAACAATGACACCAATGTTGATACTTTAACCCTTGAGAAAGCAAATTTAGCTTCCCAAAATGTTACTTTGAGAGATGAGGTGAATAACCTCAAATCTCAACTAGATCAAACACATCCCAAGGATAATAGTGATCTAGTTACACGTCACACACAATTGCGTTTAGAGAATGATTCTCTTAAAACCCAAGTGCACAAGCTCAAAGAACGGGTGTCCACCTTGGATACCAACATTTCTTCTTTAAAGGATAAATATGAGCTCATGTCCTCCCGTATTGTGAGATTCAATAATGGAAAAGGACAATTGGATGATTTGCTTGCAAACCAATTTCCGGCCACACATCGTGTTGGTCTTGGGTTTGTGAATGCGAATGCATCCAATGCTCGCACCTCCTATAGTGGTGTCACTATAGATTTTGTGAGGCCTTCCTCCGGTGCATCCATAAGTAATGTCAAAGACACTATAGGTAGCAAACCTACCAAGAAAGTCACCACTTCAGCTTCTCTTCCTTTTGGCAAGAAACCCACTAAGGGTGGAAACCAAAAGCAAGGCCATGCTTACATGTACACTAACACTCATCCACATAGGAAATCTCCTACTTCACAAGTGGATAACCATGACACCTTTTATGCTCCACACCCACAGACACGTATAAATCCACACATGAGAAATTCTCATGTATGTGCTCCTATACACTCGTATGCTCATACGCATCATTCCTACATGTATGCACATCCTCCTCATCTCATGCATAATCAATTTGTTCCATACAACATGCATGTTCCTAAGCATACTTATAATACTCGTATGACATATGCATGTAACGGCCGGTACTCTCTATTTGTCAAACGGATGTGCGTATAGCAATTTCGAGTACCTGAATGGTTTTGTTGCTTTGTGTGGGAGTCGTGTCGTTGAGTCGATATGGCCGTAGCACCTTGGTTGCGACCTTATCAAGACAACCCCCGATGTGTGCCCAACTCGAAGTTACCGTCGCCTTTGGACCCCATATCCTTTATACGCTTTACGTGCATGTAGTCTTGTTCGTGCACGTATTTATTTTAGACTGTGTCTGTATACGAACACTATGGTGTGATATGTCGTTGTGACCCTCTCGGAGAGTATTAAATTGTGGAATTCATCTGGAACGACATTTCACGGGTCGTTCTCCCACGATTTGACCTTATTCGATGAGACGTCACGATTTTCACTTTTGACGGAGGGCGTTTCTATTTTTAGTTTCGTCCCTCGACGTCGAGATTGTGATCCGTCTTCTCTGTCTTTCTTCTCTCGTCGTCTCGGTCACCCCAGTATTTATCTTACAAATTTTAGGGCTCCGTTTGACCCACTTTCACGATTTTACCCAACTTATTGTATTTAACCCTAAGTTTTGAGTTCTCCCTAAGTATTATTTATTATAATCTTAATCTACTTTGAAACTAACCTGTTTTGCATCCACTGGGCCGAATTCTTTGTGCTTGCACTATACAGCAAAAGAGAGAGGGTGATTGGCCTAATATTATGATATATCAATAGCAATAAAATTTTATTAAACTAAAACTTATAAGACCTAGTTCCCCAGCCTAAGATCTTATTTTATTAATAGAGCCCTTAGCTACTTTTCCTCGTGTACCTAAGCCTGGGCCCAACCCTGTTCATATGAGCAGCCTATCTTCCTATAAACAATAAAAGAAAACCCTAGTGCCTCCTATTCTTCACGAATGAAACTGGATACCAGCCGCCACCCTTTTTCTTCGACACCGCACGCACGCATCCCCTCTCATGGCCGTCGCCGGTGACTAAGAGAAGGCCGCGCCGCCTAGCATGATCCTCGCGGCCGTCTGCTCCTCCAGGTCACAGCAACACGCCACATCTCCCCTTAAAACGCTGCCCAGCACATCCCCCTAACCGCGCAGCACCCTTCTCCTCCATATAAGCCACTGTCGGAGCCTCGGCATGCTGCTAGCTTCCCCACGGCCCAGGCCGCCGACCATCCTGCCTCCACCGCCGGTAAACACATGCCCAACCCCCTTTCCCCTCCATCAAACTCGCAAACTTTCCCTTAGTTTCGGATCTGACCTCCCTCCCCCAGGTCACCGGCGTCGGACCACTTGAACCGCTCGCCAGCCATGCATCCCCTTCCGACTCCGATCAAACACCTCTCAAGTACAGCATCTTCCTCTCTCCCTTCCTCCGCAACTACCCGCAGCCAAACCCCTCTAAAAACCGGCTATTCCTCCACCCATTTGCTGTCAAACACCCTTGATGGCTGCCGTCGGCCATCTTCCATCTCCGGCCAACAACTCGCGCGGCAGCAGTCTCTCTGCACGTCGCAGCGATGCACGACGACCCCTCACGCGGCAGCGACCCTTCCTCTAGCCGTTGATGACTCACGACGACCCCCGGTAGCTTCGTAGAGGAGCTCCTTGCTACGGTTAGTAACGTTTTTGATAACGCGTTTTATATCTCTGTTATTAGTTCTTAAACCATTATAGATGATGATCGGATTTAATAAGATGGTGTTTGCATGCTAGTAACTTTAATAAACGATGTTTAGCTAGTGGACTTAATGTATTGATGATAACATGGTTAGTCGTAGGGTAGACGTCTTGTGTGCACAACTTTTAGTTAATATGTAGCCTAGGTTGCTTAATAATAATTATTGTGTATCTTTGTTCTAGCAGCTTGATGTAGTTAATGTGTTAGTTGTTAACGATCATTGAAATTGATGTAAACCACGTCGTAGGATAAAGAACCTGTTAAAATCGAATCATTAGACGTTCTAGGATTGCCTAATAATTCTAGTCCGTCATCAGAAACTTATTCGTGCATGTATTTTATTGACAGAGAAACCGTCGTTCCGTACCGTTCACGAAACCGGATTCCAACCCCTGACGTCGCTACCCGACGTCAGTGTAACTCTCGCGTCGTGTTGAGGTTCCGTAGATCCGTTGGTTGACCCAGACCCAACTGGACTACATCCTTGCCGGAATCTTTCAGGCAAGGAATGAGACTTTAGTTACTGCTTTTATGCTTTTCTAGAATTGATGTTAGAACTGCTAGATTTATTTCTGCAAAATACTTGAAAATGATCACATGTTACTTTCTGCTCGAACCCACTTTTAAGATGCAAATTAAACCTCACATGCTAATTAATAAGCCAGACATTATAACGGTATGGATCTTTGTAGAAGATCACAGGCGTGGGCCTCTCCTATACAGAGGTTGGCACTACTCTTGTAGAGCGTCTGCTGGCTAGCCCAGAGACGGCTCGCTTACGGACTTGTGGAGCGTTTGCTGGCTCGTCCAATAATGTCTCGCTTACGGATAGTTAATCGATGACGGGGGTGACCATTGAGAACTGGTGCTCCCCAGCTTTGGCTCACCCGTGACTGGTGCGCTCTGGTATGATACGTAGTATCATTCATGATTAATGATTTGTTTCGGATCGACGATGGGGGTGACCATTGAGAACTGGTGCTCCCCAGCTTTGGCTCACCCGTGACTGGTGCGCTCCGGTATGATACGACATATCATTCGTGATCCTTGTCTTGTCTCATGTCTAGATGGAGCATTTGTTGGCTCGTGTCCATAATACAAACGACTCGCGGGTGGGGTTGGACAAAAGAGTCTAGTTGGGCCTGGGGGGGTAGCTCCCCTCCGCCTACGCAGCTTGAGTCCTTAGGCTTTATCTTTGTATCGCAGTTGGTGCACTCATGTTTGCTTCGCAAGGATGCATTCCGGTCGTTTGACCTTTTCTAGACTTGTGCAATCTGACCAGATGGACACCCCTGGTATATTGACAGAACTACATGAACAACTCTTAGACGATCTGACTAGATGGACACCCCTAGCAGATCGATTAGAATAACCATTACTTATTTCCTGCTTTCTAGGACTGCCTGTATAGTTGTCTTTTAAATTCCATTTAGAACTGCTAGAATTGTATAACTGCATTAACTTATGGTCTCATTAGTTTGTTGCTGACATATGTTTTGCACATGTCACAGACTTGACAGAGCTGCCACAACCTGAGGACCCCTCCCCCGCAGACTCTTTCCTCTTTAGTTGCCTCCGATACGTACAGTTTTAGTCTTTATGTTAAACTCTTTGTTGGTTACCTTCTGCGTTTGAATAATATCTTTTACTGCTATTTCTATTGTTTCATGTTAAATCATTTGATCGGACCTTCCCCTCCGCATCATAACTTGCCATGGATGCTTATTGGACCCCGAGCCTCAACGGCTCTAGTCCATGCGGGCTGGCCATGCCTCGCTGCTCAATCTTTTGGGAAGCGGGGCGTGACAATGCATATCCACATCCTCATGTTTATGCTAGAAACCATGTTCCTAAGAAGCATGCACCACATAGAAATTCAACAAGTATGCATGCAACTAGGAAAAGGACTCCCAAGATTTACACTATTTGGGGTCATAAGAACACTAGCCTAAATGATAGGAATGCTTATGTTGATTCCTATTTCCATAATGTCATTAGGAATAATAATTATGTTGGGAAGCGGAAGTCCACTTGGACTTGGCTTCCAAAGGGCTAATCCCCTTGGACCCAACAAACATTGGGTACCATGAGCTTATGGTATATTATATAGGTACCCAAGAGAAAGAAAAAGAGCAATAAATGTCTTATTAGATCTAAAGGGAAATGATGGATTCTCGATAGTGGTTGCTCCAAACATATGACGGGAGATCCCTCTTTACTCTCCGAAGTGATTAGCATCAAGGATGGTGCAACGGTCACTTTTGGAGGTAATCAAAAGGGAACCATCATTAGAGTAGGTATCGTTGGTAATCCTTCCAAACCCCTAATTACTAATGTTTATCTTGTTAGTGGTTTATGTCACAACCTCATTTCCATAAGTCAACTTTGTGACAAAGGTTACAAGGTTAACTTCGGAGAAGGATTGTGTACTATTGTTGATTGTGATTCAAATATTTTATTTTCCGGTATTAGGCGTAAAAATATTTATTATTTGAGCTTGCCTAAAACCGTAGAACATTGCTTAGTTGCTAACACAAGTGAACAACTATTATGGCATCGCCGTTTTGGTCATGTTCACTTTAAGCACTTGTATAAGTTAGCTAAGCATGATCTGTCAAAGGTTTTCCTAAAATCGCGTTTAATAAGAAAAACTTTTGTGATTCTTGTCAAAGAGGTAAACTTAGTAAATCTTCCTTTAAGCTTAAAGAAGGGATTACTTCTAAGAGGCCCCTAGAACTTCTTCATTTAGCTTTGTTTGGGCCAACTAGAACCTCTTCTTTAGGTAATGCTCATTATGGATTAGTTGTCGTAGACGACTTTTCTAGATTTACTTGGGTTTCATTCTTAACTAATAAGAATGAAGCTTATGAAGAGTTTACCAAATTTGCAAAGAAGATTCAGAATTTCTTAGGATCCACCATTATCACTATCAGTAGTGATCATAGAGGAGAATTTGAGAATGAATCTTTTACTAAGTTTTGTGATGACACCTGGATAACGCATAACTTTTCCTTCCCTCGGGCACTATCACAAAATGGTGTTGTAGAGAGAAAGAATAGGACTCTTATTGAGTGTGCACGCACTATGCTCCATGATAGTCATTTAGGACTACAATTTTGGGCAGAGGTGGTGCAAACAGCATGTTATGTGCTCAATAGGATCCTAGTGAGACCCCAAACGAACAAAACTTGTTTTGAATTGTTTCATGACAAAAAGCCTCAAGTAAAATATTTTCGAGTTTTTGGTTCAAAATGTTTTATCAAGAACACTTTCGGTAGGCTAGATAAATTTGAGCCAAGATCCGATGAAGGAATCTTTGTTGGATATTCCACACGTAGCAAAGCATATCGGATATTCAACAAAACTTCTTCAACGATTGAGGAATCACTTCACGTATCATTTAATGAAGATTTTGATTTTCCTCGTGTTGATGATGATAGTGTAGATGTTTTGTGTGATCCTCTTAGTAGTGTTAAGATTAATGATTCGATTATTGATACTAACCCTACTAACGAAATTGTTGAAGATGTTCCTAGTGATGCAGGAATACCTAAAGCTTATCCGACCGTTAGGAACCATCCCCATAACCAAATTATTGGAGATATTGGTATGGGTGTTCGAACGAGGTCGAGAATTGAAGATTCTCCCATTGCGCATTTGTCTCTACCATTGAGCCAAAGAACATCCAAGAAGCTTGTGAGTATAGCTCCTGGATAGTGGCAATAGAAGAAGAACTAATGCAATTCGAGAGAAATGAAGTTTGGGAGCTCGTTCCTCTTCCAAGTGGTCATCAAGTCATTGGGACCAAATGGATCTTCAAGAACAAGACGGATGATAACGAGGTGATCACAAGGAACAAAGCAAGGTTAGTAGCTCAAGGCTACCGGCAAGAGGAAGGTATTGATTTCGAAGAATCTTTTGCCCCCGTAGCTAGATTAGAAGCTATTAGATTACTTTTATCTTTTGCATCCGATAAGAATTTTAAACTATTTCAAATAGTGTTAAAAGTACATTTTTAAATGGGTTTGTCAATGAAGAAGTATATGTTTCTCAACCTCCTGGTTTTATTCATGAAAAATTTCCAACCCATGTTTTCAAACTTAAGAAAGCGTTGTATGGGTTGAGACAAGCTCCCAGAGCTTGGTAAGATCGACTTAAGACCTTTCTTTTGAATTTAGGTTTTAAAATGGGAGAAGTTGATTCTACACTCTTCATTAAAGATTATGAAAATGACATTCTTTTGATTCAAGTTTATGTAGACGATATTATTTTCGGTTCTACTAACTTTAATCTTTGTCAAGAATTTTCTAAGTCTATGAAGGATGAATTCGAGATGAGCCATGCGGGAGAGCTCACTTATTTCCTTGGACTGCAAATTCGACAAATGGAGAATGGCACCTTCATACATCAGACAAAATACACCGGGGAGCTTATCAAGCGATTCGGGATGGAATCGTCTTCAAGCAAAAGGACTCCCATGAGTACTACTACCCACCTACACAAGGATGAAAGCGGAAAAAGATGTAGACGTTTGTCTATATCGAGGTATGATCGGTAGCTTACTTTGCTTAACCGCTAGTATGCCCGATATCCTGTTTTTCGTATGCCTATGTGCTAGATATCAAGCTAGACCTAAGGAGTCACACTTGATTGCGTTTAAACGAATATTTCGTTATCTCAATCAGTCTCTAGATTATGGGTTACTTTACCCTAAATCTAGCACATATGAGTTAATCTCATATAGTGATGCCGACTTTGCCAGATGCAAGTCCGACAGGAAAAGTACTAGTGGTACTTGCCATTTTCAAGGAAATTCCTTAGTTTCTTGGTTTTCTAAGAAACAGAATTCGGTGTCATTGTCCACGACTGAAGCGGAATATATTGTCGCGGGTCTTGCATGTGCACAAGTTCTTTGGATGAGACACACTCTTATGGACTATGGTGTCAAGTGTGATACTTGCCCGATCATGGTTGATAACCAAAGTGCCATATGTCTTTCCAAGAATCTGGTACACCACTCTCGTACCAAACACATAGACGTGAGACACCATATTATAAATGATCGTGTAGCTAAGAAGGACATCATCTTAGAGTACATTGAAACCCAAAAACAAATTGCCGACACTTCACAAAACCTCTTAAAGAAGATTCATTTATGAGGTTGCGTGGGGAATTAGGAATTATGGGTGAATCTGAAATCTAGAAGCTCAGCATCCCTGTTATAACACTTTTTGAGCTCATGTCATCATTTTGTCCTTCTTCTTTTGATATATGTTAATTATGTGTTTAAGAAAGGCTATTGTGATTTATATGATTTCGTGATTTCTTTGAGATTGTTTTTGGAGATGTATGTTACAATTGATTTATCATATTACATTGTTTTTATGATGAGTTTGTGATTAGAGTATAGGTCCAAGGATGAATGTTATTATTTTCTGGAATTCTATCTCACTGTGAACTTTTGGACCAGGACAGACGACTGTCTTTCCTTCGACAGTCGACTGCCCTACTCTATCTCCTCAGTCTGAGAATTTGTATCTTTCGCACAGCCGACTGATGACTGTTTTCCAGTCGACTGTTATTTTAACAGGCGACTGAATTTTAGTCATCAGGTGACTGTACTCTCTGTCAACTTTTCTACAGAGCTCTCTGTATTTTTGATGTAGTTTATTGTTTCTCGGTCAGTCGACTGCTGTGTTAAGTTCAGTCGACTGTCTCTCGGATAGGCGACTGTATGTTAACCAACAGTCGACTGTCTATCTTCCTGAGATTAATTCTTATCACTTCATTCAGTCGACTGACTTTTGTTCATCAGTCGACTGTCTCCTGTTCATGATCGTGCGGAATCATCTGATGTTCGTGCTTCGTCTTCCAAGAGGAAGACTCCAGCTTTTCCTACACGTCGCTCTGCTAGGCTCATGTTCCGATCTTCTGGTCACCCATCGAACCCCTTTGTTATTCATATTGACTGAGGCTGCTGCAGTTGTTTTTGTTCACTCACCCGAAGACCTAGATTTTGTTTGTTGTCTGTTGATGTTTGGGTTGAGTGATTCATCTGTATGATGATGTTTTCTTTGTTATATGTATCTGATGATGTACATTGGTACCATGATGTATTTTGTTTGGGAATCATGATGTATATATTTTTTGTTGGACATGATGTTGATGTCCGTTTGCCATGTACTTGATGGGAATCTAGTCCCACCCCAAGTGGTTTGTTTTGTTGATGATCACACCAAATGTTGTTAAATTACTAATCATACTACTTAAGTGTGTAGGTTGTGCAATAAGCTAATTGAAGCTCGAAACATACTCCGAGAAGAAGAACTTCAACCACACACATAGAAGATGAAGATGAATTTAGCTCGCAACTCCAAAGCTCAAATAATGTGATCAAGCTTTGATACCAAGTGTTGGATCCTGTGGATGGCAAACAACACTAGAAGGGGGGGTTGAATAGTGTTGTATAAAGAATAAATCTTTTTCGTTCTTTAATCAATCAACACAAAACAAAACCTTCTAATGTTGCCTAAGAAACCAAGTAGAGTGATCTACGCTTGGTTCTTAATCAACAAGTTAATCTTATAAAAATATAAAAGATAAACAATTATGATTACAGTCAGATAAGAGATCTTTACACACAGATAGATCTTTACACGCGGAATTAAATGTACAATCTTTGTTCATTTAATTCTCCTTTGGCTTGATTATTTTTAATTCTCCTTTGGCTTGATTAAATGTACAATCTTTGTTCATTTAGATCTTTACACGCGGAATTATTATTATGTTTCAAAGGATTTTTGAAACATCTAGATTCTAGATCACATCGAATAATTTCATATTCTTTGTGTGATCTAAGAACACATCTAGATTCTAGATCACATTGAATAAACTCATATTCTTTGTGTGATCTACGGACGATTTAAAATTCTTTTAGCCACGTTAAGCACAATTGCAAATTTAATCTTGGCTATAGAATTATTGGGTGTAAAAACCAATCTCCACTAATTCATTATGGTGTATTGGATTTGATTTTACTTGTAGTCCCTTGGTGATAAGGGTGGTTGTAAATCCTTGTTGTAGGCAAGGTGTTTGTGAAAAGTCCTCGGATTGTGAGGCAAGGTAAAGTCCTCGGGTTGTGAGGCAAGGGTAAAATCCTAGACAAGTCTAGGTGGTCGGAAATCCTAGTTGAGGCTGGGTATTTGTATTGCTAAGGCAATAGTGGAAATCTCGTACCGGATTGGTCGGGGACTGGACGTACCCAGGGTTGTGGGGAACCAGGATAAAAATCCTTGTCTTTGTGTTTGCATTTTCTGTGTTTGATTATTTATCTCTGCAAGCAATTCTTATTTACTTTGTTATTATTATATCTTTGTAATTCTTTGTTCATTTGCATATTACAAAGATTGTACATTTAATTCCGTTGTGTAAAGATCTATCTGTGTGTAAAGATCTCTTATCTGTTTGTAATCATAATTGTTTATCTTTTATATTTTTATAAGATTAACTTGTTGATTAAGAACCAAGCGTAGATCACTCTACTTGGTTTCTTAGGCAACATTAGAAGGGTTTTAATTAATGATCGAAAAAGTTTTATCTTCATACAACACTATTCAACCCCCCCTTCTAGTGTTGTTTGCCATCCACAGGATCCAACACTTGGTAAAGAAGTGATGGGAATTTGCACACACACAAAATAATTCAAATCAAGTTTGACTTTTGACCCCAAGTGGTATGAAGATACTCACTTGGTATCAGAGCGAGGTTATAGATGGCGTCAACCAATCATTTCCCCGAAGGACAATCTTCCAGCAGACCACCACTTCTCAACGGATCAAATTATGGATCTTGGAAGAATCGGATGCGAATGTACCTTCTCTCTATCTCATATGATCTATGGAAGAAAGTGGAGAATCCTTATGAAGAACCCACCCTTGAGGAAGAAAAGTGGACCAAGACGGAGAAGGGCAAAGTGTCTCTAAATGCCAAGGCAGTGTCCACTCTATATTGCGGTCTTGACACAACGGAGTACAACCGCATCTCCATGGCTACCTCCGCGCACCAAATATGGAAACTCCTTGAGGTAACACATGAAGGTAACCAAAAAGTTAAATCGTCAAAATCTTCTCTTTATGCTGGCAGGTATGAAAAATTTATGATGGAGAAAGACGAGAACATAACGGAGATGTACACGAGATTTACGAAGATCGTCAACACACTTGCGGGATTGGGAAAGAAGTACACACAAGAGGATCATGTATGCAAGATCCTTAGATCCCTCACTCCCGAATGGCAATCCAAAGCTTCGGCCATTGAAGAAGGCAACGACACTTCAAAGCTAACCTTGGAGGAGCTCATCGGCAACCTAATGGCGTATGAACTCCAACTGCAAGAGCGAAAGACCAAGGAACACGGTGAAAAGAAGAAGAACCTTGCATTCAAAGCAACATCGGATACGGAGGAGTCCGAGAATGAAGTCAAAGATGAGATGGAGAAACAAATGGCACTCATCTCCAAAGGATACAAGAAAATCCTAAAAGCACGTAAGTCCTACAACCGTAAGTTCAATTCCACTAATGATGTTATTTGTTATGAATGTAATAAGCCAGGCCACATGAAGAATGAATGCCCTCTAAAGAAATTCAGAGATAATAGAACAAAGTCATACAAAGGCAAAAGGCCAAATAGAAAAGCTTTTGGTGCTTGGGATAGAAGCGATGATGAAGAGGATTCCGATAACTCATCATCATCTGAAAATGAAGGAAAAGCAAGCAAAAGGAACGAGCGGAACTACATGTGCTTCATGGCACGGGAAGACCCCAAGGTAAATTCCTATCTTACCTCCAGTGATAGCGATAGTAGCGATGATGATGAAATTGATTATGAGGAGGAATTTCATAAAATTTATGCATTATATGAGGTCCAACTCAAAGAGTTTCTAACTCTCAAAAAGATGCATAAATCTTGTGGTTCTAATCCTACTAATCAAGAGCTAGAAAAGATTAGAAAAGAGAACCTAAAATTGATTAGCAACAATAAGGATTTAATTGAAAAGAATAGGTTGCTCAATGTAGAACTCAAAGACCTAGGAAATAGGTTTAGAGACTTAGAAAAGAACATGACCGCCATTAAGGCAAAGCATGCGGACTTGGTTAATAATGTTACTAGGTTCAATAAAGGTAAAGAAAAATTAGATAGCTTGATTAGTTCACAAAAACCCCAATCTAGCAAACATGGCTTAGGTTATAATATGACCAATCAAAATGCTAGGATCTCTCATCATCAAGCTAGAGTTCCTAAAACTGAAAATGGATATGTCAAAGTTTGGATTCCCAAAATTGGAACCGTCCAAATGAAAGACAATTACATTTCTAGTTTTATGAACAATGTTCATTTTTGTAGAGATTATAGATTTATCTAGGGGAAATCTCAACCCAAATGGGTTTGGTTCCCTCTTGGTTGATGATTAAATTATTATGTATGACTAATCCCACGGACCCACAAAGAAAGGGTACCAAAATTATTTGTTTGATTTTCAGGTACCAAAACTATAAGGGATTAGTAGAAGAGCTCCCAATGAATTTCTAAATCCATGCATACATTAAGGGGGAGACCCAACTGCAATGATGCAAACTTTAAGGGGGAGCCTATGAAATTTTTTTTCTTCACTTGGTATGTATACGATTATGTTTATTTTGTGATGACAAGGGGGAGAAAAAGTGAAGCAAGCAAAAACTTGAATGAATAATAAACCGCATCTAAGCAGGGGGAGTAAGTACACTTACTCATTGTTTTTATAATCATATTATTCATATGTTTTTCATTTGGGTGTCATCATCAAAAAGGGGGAGAGTGATGGGAATCTAGTCCCACCCCAAGTGGTTTGTTTTGTTGATGATCACACCAAATGTTGTTAAATTACTAATCATACTACTTAAGTGTGTAGGTTGTGCAATAAGCTAATTGAAGCTCGAAACATACTCCGAGAAGAAGAACTTCAACCACACACATAGAAGATGAAGATGAATTTAGCTCGCAACTCCAAAGCTCAAATAATGTGATCAAGCTTTGATACCAAGTGTTGGATCCTGTGGATGGCAAACAACACTAGAAGGGGGGGTTGAATAGTGTTGTATAAAGAATAAATCTTTTTCGTTCTTTAATCAATCAACACAAAACAAAACCTTCTAATGTTGCCTAAGAAACCAAGTAGAGTGATCTACGCTTGGTTCTTAATCAACAAGTTAATCTTATAAAAATATAAAAGATAAACAATTATGATTACAGTCAGATAAGAGATCTTTACACACAGATAGATCTTTACACGCGGAATTAAATGTACAATCTACAAAGATTGTACATTTAATTCCGCGTGTAAAGATCTATCTGTGTGTAAAGATCTCTTATCTGACTGTAATCATAATTGTTTATCTTTTATATTTTTATAAGATTAACTTGTTGATTAAGAACCAAGCGTAGATCACTCTACTTGGTTTCTTAGGCAACATTAGAAGGTTTTGTTTTGTGTTGATTGATTAAAGAACGAAAAAGATTTATTCTTTATACAACACTATTCAACCCCCCCTTCTAGTGTTGTTTGCCATCCACAGGATCCAACAGTACTCACATCTTTTGATATATATATATATATATATATATATATATATATATATATATATATATATATATATATATATATATATATATACAGCTCTTCCTGATGCTTATGCCTCCTATTTTCCCCTAGCACAATTGATCATTCTCTGCTCCAGAATTAGGTGATCCCTCCTATTTTCCCCCTAGCACGTGAGGCCCTGACGGTCACTATCGTGTGGATCCGGATACTCAGATTCGATTCGCTTGGAAACGGTGCATATAGACAAAAATTATGTATATATAATGGAGAGCGCAGGCGATGGAGATGATAATTCCGGCGATCCAATCAGGGAAGACGGAGGGACTATCAACCCTTCGTTATCGGTCAAGGATAAGGCCTCGGCATGTTTGGGAGATTTGTTTCCTATGGCTTCCGTCAGGAGATCCCTTCAGATCGGAGGAGATAGGCGCCTGATCGCAGATGGCGGAGATGGTCATCGGAATAATGGAAATGGGCATCGGATTGTAGGAGATGGGCATCGGATTGGAGGCTATTTTGGTGGCTCTCAGATTGGATCTGGTTCTCAGACGGGGGTGGAGGAGGTTGGGAGAGACGGCTGGCAGGTGGTTCGCAGAAGACCAATCCCTAAGTGCCCATTGGGGATGATTAGGGCAGGAGCTCCTCACAGGCGATGGACTCGTAAGTTGCCGAATGGGGGACCACAGCTTGGGAAGAATGAACGAAACCTGTATGACAAAATGCCTGAAAGGCCTATTATCAATGTCAGGACTTCTGGAGCCAAGTTGTCGTGGGTTGATGTTTGTGCAAATAGGCGAACTTATGGAGCAGCGTTGGGAATGACTCATGTTACACCTAAGACTCGGGAGGATGGCTCTATCTGTGCCAGGTTCCCTGGGGAACTAGTCAAGCGGGGAGCTGAAAATTGGAAGAACACACTGGTGGGCTATGTTCTGGGCGATATACCATTCTACAGTCAAATTGTAGCTTGGACGGAGAGACTGTGGAAGAACAAAAAGAGGCTACAAATTTACAGTGAGGAGAATGGATTCTTCTACTTCCATTTTGAATCTCAGGAGGAGTGCAATAGGGTTCTGTCTAGCGGGCCTTGGTTATTTGATGGCAGACTTGTTGTGCTCAAGAGATGGAGCCTTGATATGAAGCACGACAGAGATATTCTCTCCTCAATCCCAATCTGGGTTCAGATGCATGGGGTCCCCTTATACATGTGGCATCTGGAGGGTCTTAATATCATCTCCTCTGTGCTTGGTAAGCCTATTTGTCTTGATCGAGCCACTGCTTATCTTGAAAGAATCTCCTATGCATGTTGCCTTGTCGAAGTTGATGCTTCCACTCCTTTGGTTCCATCCTTTGATGTGGAACTGGATGATGGTTCAGTTGTGACTATTAATACCAAATTTGAAGGAGAACCTCCTCGCTGTAGTCGATGTATTTGCTTCGGACACACGGATGAGCAATGCCCCACATTGATTAAGCTCCCTTCAATCCAAGAAGTTGAGCCTGGCGATGGTCTGCGTGCCAAAGAGAACTCCTCTGCACTTCCTGAGAAGAGGCCGGAAATAAATCATATTGAGAAAGCAAATTCCTGTGAACACACCACCAATATAGAGACTGTCGACAACAATAAGCTTGATGGGCAGGGAACTGTTGTAGAGGATGGAGACCTATGCACCCATCTTGACCCAACCCCAGGGGCTAAGAGCATTGTGGGACCTATTTCTTGTCACCTGGATACAAACAACCATGGCAGTACTAATGTGGATAACACGCCCAGCATTTCAGGGGCGGTTGTGCATTTGGGTGGGGATCCTGTGGCCACATGTGTTCAAGCTGCGGACACTATGATGCCATCTCAGGTTGCCTCCATTGATGCTTTTAACCCTGTGCCTGAACTAAGAAAAATGACTAAAGAGGTAGATGGCAGAGAAGGGATAGTTGAGGAAGAAGGCAGAGAAGGGATAGTTGAGCAGGTTGTGACTCCCACTGTACTTGCAGGTTGTGACGAGGGGGACATAGACAGGCTGCCTGAGGGTTTAACCATGGAAAACCCGGAGTGGGAGACTGAGGTGGAGGATTTAATACAACGCAAAGCTGAAATCAAAGCTGGGAAGAGGAAATTGGTGCCAAATACATCGGCTAGTGTACGGAGAAGTACAAGATCCCAGGTGACACCAAAAACCCAATCTTGATCAATGACTCTATTTTTTTGGAATACTAGGGGACTCAATAATCAGGTACGACAGAAGGACCTGAAGAGTAGAATTAACTCAATTAATCCGTCTGCGGTTATTCTATTGGAGACTAAACTCAAGACTCCGAATAATGGTAATAATAAAGTTATGCCTAAGGACTGGTACTCTCTTAATAACTCTGATGTAGCGCCTGGAGGGCGAATCTTAATGGGATTTAACCCCGCTATTTGGAAGGCTACACGGCTATCGTGCTCTGCCCAGCATATGTCTGTCACTTGCTTAAATGTTGGAGGGTTCTCATGTGTTATCACTGGGATTTATGGGCGTAATACATTGCTGGAAAGGAAACATTTGTGGGAAAGCATTGAATCTGATATGGCATTGATTGGGGCTTCCCCTTGGCTGGTGGGAGGGGACTTTAATAGTGTCCTTTTCACTAAGGACAAACTCGGCGGTAGAAAACTAGAGGAATCTATGGTTCAAGATTTCAGTGATTGCATGAACAGATGTGCGCTCCAGGATCTGAAAAGCATAGGAAACAGGTTTAGCTGGTGCAACAACCGGCTAGGCAATGCTCGTATAGATGCACAACTTGATCGGGTGTTCTGTAACTCTTCTTGGATTCATATGCTGCCTGAGACTTTCACAGATTATCTGGATCCATCAACTAGTGACCACTCTCCTATGGTGGTGAAGCTGCACTCCCAGGTTACCTCTGATCCCAAGCCATTCAAGTTTTTTAACTTTTGGATACATTGCCCAGGTTACAGGAAAATTATTGAAGATTGTTGGGCATGCCAGGATAAGGGTACACCAATGTATAAGCTGACACAAAAACTAAAAAGAATGAAGCCTATTCTGCATGCTTGGGCAGGTGACTATCAGGCAGCAAATATGGTGAAGAAATATAGGAAAGCGCTTGAGGAGATCCGCAATGATCCTGGAATACATTTGTCTATTCACCTTCAGCACAAAGAACAATATCTCTTGAAGGAGTTAACTATAGCTATGAAGTTGGAAGAGGATATGTTTCGGCAAAAAAGTAGGCAAGATTGGCTAACCCTGGGGGATAAGAACACCAAGTTTTTCTACACTGCTATGAAGTCTAGGATTGGCCGCAATAATCTCCAACATCTAATTGACAGCACCGGGGGGAAGAATACTGTCCATGAAGAATTGAAAAAGAAAGCTCCAGCATTCTATGAAGATTTATACAACCAATCACATTATCAGACCTCTGTCCTGAAGCTGGTCCCGAAGCGTATATTAACAGAGGAGTCTTCATTATGGCTTAGCAGGAGGGTATCTGATGTGGAGATCAAAGATGTTGTTTTCCAGATAGGGCCAGATAAATCCCCGGGCCCAGACGGATACAATGGATTCTTCTTTCAACACAATTGGGCACTTATAGGGAATGAGGTATCTTCTGCCATCAAATCTTTTTTCAGATCTGGTATACTACTTAGACAGGTGAATCATACTTTTCTAACTCTGGTCCCCAAGAATGACAATGCATCGAATTTGGGAGATTATAGGCCGATCGCATGTTGCAATGTCTTGTACAAGATCATTAGCAAAATCATTTGCAACCGGATTAAAGTGGTCATTCATGAACTTATTTCTCCTAACCAGGCAGCCTTCTTAAAAGGGAGACTTTTAACAGATTGCACGCTCCTTGCCCACGAACAGATCAGGGACTTCAGCAACCCCATGGGTGGAAGAGCATGTCTGAAATTAGATCTAAGGAAGGCTTTTGACAGTGTCAATCGGGACTTCATTCTATACTTCTTGAAGCAGCTCGGATTTCCGGATATTTTTGTTGGATGGATTAAAGAATGCATCTCCACCCCGACCTTCTCTGTTATGATAAATGGGGCCCCCCAAGGTTACTTCACAGGTAATAGGGGAATACGACAAGGTGACCACCTCTCCCCCTATTTATTTGTTATTACAATGGAAGCCTTTTCTATTCTGATGTCTAGGGCCATTAATTTGGGGAACATTCTGCCCATGAGGCGCACTGGCTCAATCTCCCATCTTCTATTCGCCGACGACCTGCTTGTGTTCTGTCGGGCAAACAGGTACTCTTTCTTGGGCATCAAAAAGTTGTTGGATGAATTCTATAGTTATACCGGCCTACAGGTGAACTGGAATAAAAGCACGGGATTGTTTAGCAAGGGGACAACTAAATGACATGAATTAGCTGATGTATTGGGGATCAAAATTGCTACAACAATATCCACCTATCTTGGATTGCCGCTTTCCTCTAAATATCCAAAAACTATTAATTACGGGAGGTTAATTGACAAATGCAAGAAGAGGATGTTGGGCTGGAGTTCATCTTTGCTTTCTATAGCAGGACGTATAGAACTGGTGAGAACAGTGATATACGGGATAGTTGCTTTCTGGATGCATGCGTTTCACATTCCAGCTAATATTCTGAAAACCATTTCCTCAATGTGCCGACGATTTATTCTGGGATCATCTAGAGCTTGGGCTTGGGATGACATCTGTAAGCCAAAAGAGGAAGGGGGCATTGGGATCAGGCTTCTGGAAGACTTAAATGCGGCTGCAGGTATAAAACTTACATGGAGATACCTAACTTCGGATAGTATTTGGGCGAAACATATGAGGAAGAGATATGTGGCTGGAACCGGTTTTTATGCGGCAAGAGGTGCTACAGTTGATTCGGGCACATGGAAACGACTTCTTAACAACCGGTCATGCTCATTAAAGCTCGTTCGCAGATCTGTGAGGGATGGCCGTGATACGCTCTTTTGGTTTGATCCGTGGACAGACAACGGCCCTCTTTGCAACCACGGCAACATTCCCCCAGGTTCCGAGTTCTGCAGGGTAAGTGACTACTGGGGTAACGGCGGTTGGCTATCTGACCCGGCTATTGACAGTCTCAAGCCTCTATTTCATCATATAAAATTGAGAGCTGGTTCGGATGAATGGACTTGGTTGCCGGGGGATAAGTTCAGTTTCAAACAAGCGTGGGATGGGATTCGACATCGAAGCAATCAATTTCCGTTTCACAAATTAATTTGGTTCAACCATCATGCCCCTAAAATGTCTATCAATTTACTTCATGCATTCCAGGGCAAGCTGCTAACCAGAGATTTAATGAGAAGATGGGGACTCCCAACATCGGCTCAATGTGTTCTTTGCGAATGTGACAAGGAGGAGAATATCGAACATCTTTTTTTCAAGTGTAGCTTCTCAAATTACATACTTAACAGAGCTATGCAAAATCTCCTTGTCTCGGTTCAGGTCACTCCCAGATTAGGAGAGATTGGTAAGTTTTATCTTCGCCGGTTCAGTGGGAAAAATGCTTGGGACATTCTCGCCAAAACCGTTCTAGCTGTGACTGTTTGGCATATATGGAAAGAACAGAATCGCCGCATCTTTGAGGGGGAGAAGAGACTGAATACCATCCTATTTGAGGAGATATCTGCTGATATCAGAGTTATTTTGCATGAGCTAGAACCGGCTACCAAGGAGGAGGCTACTGCATTTACACGCTGGGGTTTTAGGGACATGGGATGAGTTTGGTGTATTCTTTTATTTGTAAATTTGGAATAGCTTCATTTAGGATGTGGGGTCGATAGTGGGGAGTGACGGCGCTTGTGCCCTATCCTCTCCCTATTGATACCACATGCCTAGATGTGCTATTATTGTAATTTGTATATTAAATCAATAAAGTACCATGCTAACCTTTCATATATATATATATATATATATATATATATATATATATATATATATATATATATATATATATATATATATATATATATATATATATATATATATATATATGATGATGATGATGATGATGATGAATCTCTTGTGTCACACCATGCATAATTGATTATATTATCTGTGTGATGGTTGCCTCATTGTCTCCTTGAATGATTTATTCACTTCTGATGTTTTGTTGAGACAATGTGGATTTGTTATTGGATATTTCATGCTATCTCTGACGTCATGCAAATTTTTGAAATTATTTTCGTTTTGTATATCTAAAATGTTGATATTGGACTTTAAATTCCTCTATTCATATAAGTATATGATGTGATTTTTTTGATTCTCTATATCTTTATACTCCTTGATTGTTGTTAGTTTGTATTTAGCACGACTATTGTTGTTGATATTTACTCCCACCTTTTTGGATAATGCCATAGAGGGATAGAAATAAACATACAAGATTCATAATGAATGTGCTAAGTATGGTCCAACACTTTGAATCTAAGGTTAAAGTTGCCTTAGATTCAGGGGGAGTAAGATTATAATGAATAGGGATTTTAATTCCTAGATTTCTTGAATTATATTCATGCATATCTTACTCATTTGCTTCAATTAATATGTAGCTGCCCTATTATTTGTTGACTAACTTGATTGGCATCTATGTAGGAGGAGTAAGTTTTCATTACGCACAATTATTTATCTTTTTGTTTATGTTTGTTTGTCATCATCAAAAGGGGGAGAATGTTGAGTATTGGACTTCTCCCTACTTGGTGTTAATGATGAGCAAACATAAATACGTGTGACTAATCACCTATTTTGCAGTTAATCCATTGCCTAAGCTATTTATGAAGATATACTAGCAATGGATGACTCACAAAGATCATTGAAGGCAAATGAAAATGGATTGGATGATCGTAGATGTTGATTGAAGCTTCATGAAGACATCAAGCTCATTCGATTGATAGAAGAGAGAATTCGTCAATGTAATTTCTTTTATCTCTTCTAGTATGTAGCTTAGAAGTAGAACTTTGATGGAGCACTCACACACATCTTCATTTCTGTCTTAGGACATCATTAGATCAATTGTCCTTAGACCCCAATTCATTTCCTTTGTGATTGTGCTTGGATTGTTTATAACAGTCGACTGCTGAACATTTTACAGTCGTCTGTCTCAAAAACAGTCGACTGTGTTTTGTTCTACAGTCGCCTGTTATGTACAAACTTTTGTAATCAAGTTTTGGGCCTTTCTGTTTATTTCGCACAGTCCACTGATGAACAATTCACAGGCGCCTGTCCTAGTGACAATCAACTGTGTTTTGTAAATCAGTCGCCTGTCTATCCTTCTGCCCAAACTATTTTGATCTGTCTTCTATGGCCAGTCGACTAATGTTGAATATACAGTCGACTGTCTTGATTGGGCCTTTCTGTTTATTTCGTACAGGCCACTGATGAACAATTCACTGGCGCATGTCCTAGTGACAGTCGACTGTGTTTTGTAAATCAGTCACCTGTCTATCCTTCTGCCCAAACTATTTTGATCTGTCTTCTACGACCAGTAGACTAATGTTGAATATACAGTCGATTGTCCCTTGGATCAGTCGACTGTGTATGCTGCAACAGTCGTCTGTCTGTGAGCCAATCTATTGACTCAGCTCTCTGGAAATTCTCAGGGTATTTGACAGTCGTCGTATAAGGATTTACAGTCGCCTGTTCTGATTAACAGTCGACTGTATTATCCTTATCAGTCGTTTGTCCTGTTATCTTACATGATTTCCAGATTTCTTCAGCTTACCATTCTTTCGGCCAGTCGGCTGTAGAAGTAATTACAGTCGCATGTTGGTTTAACAGTCGACTGTCTTTGCTTCATCAGTCGACTGTCCACGTGGTAAGTTACCGTTATGAATTCTTACCTACCTATGCTGACTGTGCATCATTCGACTGTGGTTTGTTCAACAGTCGACTGTTGCGAGTTCAGATTCTATCTGTTGAGATTTTTCTCACGGATTCCAAAAGTGTTTTTGTTGAGTATTGGAATTCTCCCTACTTGGTGTTAATGATGAGCAAATATAAATACTTGTGAATAATCCCCTATTTTGCAGTTAATCCATTGCCTAAGCTTACTATGAAGATCAACTAGTAATGGATGACTCACAAACGTGATTGAAGGCTAATGATATGAATTGGATGATCGTAGATTGATGATTGAAGCTCCGTAAAGACTTCAAGCTCATACGATGGTCAATGTAATTTTTCTTTTATCTCTTCTAGTATGTAGCTTAGAAGTAGAACTATGATGGAGCACTCACACACATCTACTTTCGGTCATAGGACATCTCTAGACCTTTGTCATTTGATCTCAATTCAATTCTCTTTTGTTTGTGCTAGGATTGTTCATAACAGCCGACTGCTTAACAGTTTACAGTCGCCTGTCTCAAAAACAGTCGACTGTGTTTTGTTCTACAGTCGCCTGTTATGCACAGACTATTTCAATGCAGTCTTTGGGTCCTCTCTGATTATCTCACACAGGCTACTGTTGAACGTTTATCAGGTTCATGTCTTAGCGACAGTCGACTGTGAATGGTTCATCAGCCGTCTGTCTCTCCTTGCCCAAACACTGTTTGATCCGATTTCTACGGCCAGTCGACTTATGCTGTATATACAGTTGACTGGCTGTTAGATCAGTCGACTGTCTATGCTGCAACAGTCGCCTGTTTGTAAGTCTATTCTTTGACTCGGCTCTCTGGAAATTTCTCCTGTCTGTGACAGTCGTCTGTTTAAGGATATACAGTCGCCTGTTCTGATTTACAGTCGACTGTGTTCCTTGCATCAGTCGTCTGTCCTGTATCTTGTGAGATTTCCAGTATTTCATCTAACTTACTCTTCTCTCGGCCAATCGCCTGTCGAAGGATGTACAGTCGCCTGTTGGTTTTACAGACGACTGTCTTGGCTTCATCAGTCGACTGTCCACATGGTAAGTTATCGTTTTGAATTCTCACCTACCCTTGCTGACTGTGCAACATTCGACTGTGGTTTGTTCAACAGTTGCCTGTCGCAAGTTCAGATTATATCCGTTGAGATTTTTCTCACGGATTTCGATTGGGTTTTTGCCTAAACTGTTTTGTGGATTTGAGAAAGCTATAAATAGAGCTTCTACTATTTCATTGTAAGGTTAATCATTCATTGCAAAATCCTTCAAGCTTTCATTTCCAAAGATCAAAGCTTTCAAATCCAAAGCCCTAAGTATTTCCAAATCTTGTTCTCTTGCTCTCCAACCTAGAACCAAAGATTGATCCTCTAGGCAATTGGTGCAGTTAAGAGAAAGGGCTTTTCTCCTCTCTTTCAAGAGAGTTCTTCAACACACATCACACTTCTCCTTCAAGTTCTACTTCAAGGCATAGGTGATTGTAAGTGTTACTTTCAGATTTCATAACTTCTCTATTTGAATTGTGCTCTCGGTTGTGAGAGTGGTTTTTCCTTGCTCCCTGGTTGTGGGAGTCAAAGACATCGATTGTATTCGATTGCACTTGTAGGGTTGCTACAAGTGGGTTTTAAGGAAACCTCAAGTTAGGGTTCTAACTTGAGTATCCGGTGGTATCCGGGTGGTAGGGACGTAGGATTACCGGGAACAAGTTGGGAGTTGACTTGGGTAATCCGAACCCTTGAAACATAACTGCGTTTGCGTGTGTTTCTCTTTGGGTTGTTTTCTATTCCGCACTATTTTTTGGATTGCATTTTATTTGGCGTAAATTCCTTTTAAATTTGCATAAACACTATTCAACCCCCCTTCTAGTGTTTTCCCCATAGACAGGGTCCTTACAATTGGTATCAGAGCGCAAGGTTTTATCTATGGCATCCAACAACAACAACGTTCCTCCGCCGCCTACGTACAACAATCACGACCGTGATGGAGCGTCCACACTTTTTGAAGGTCAATCTACGGTACGTCCTCCACGTTTCAATGGTACTAACTTTGGTTATTGGAAGTGTAGGATGGAGACGTTCCTTAGGAGTGCTTCTCTTTGGAGAACTCTCCACAAGGAGTACGTCGAGCCCTCCAAAGATGATTTCGAGAAATGGACGAGTTCCGAAAAGTCCGCCGAAGTCAACAACGCTAAAGCAATGAACGCTCTTCATTGTGCGTTGGACCCTAATGAGTTCAACAAGATATGCACATGTAAGAGTGCATATCAAATTTGGAACCATCTCATCGTTACCCACGAGGGAACGAATAAGGTAAAGCTTTCAAAGTTATATGTTGCCGTGCAAAACTTCGACTTGTTTCACATGCAGGAAAATGAGAGCATTGCATAGATGTACGGACGCTTTACCGATATCACAAACGAATTGGAAGCCCTTGGCCAAATCTACACCGAACCTGAAAAGGTAAGGAAGATTATCATGGGGATGACCTCCAAATGGGAAAGACGAGCAATCGCCATTGAAGAGGTCAATGACTTGAAGAACTACACCGTGGTGAATCTCATCGGGACTCTTATGTCTTACGAAGTAAGACGGGATAACCGATTGAAGATTCAAGCCATGATGAATCCCTCGGAGGCCAAGAAGAAAGCTTTGGCGTTCAACGCCAATTCGTCATCCTCCGAAAGTGATGAATCCGAGAACGAGATGGATTTGGGTGAAATGGCCCAAATGGCGAAGAAGTTCCAATGCTTCTTCCGCAAAGGTAAATTTCCCTCCAACAAACGTTTTGAATCTACTAATGCTACTTCCTCTCTTTGTTATAAGTGCAATAAGCCAGGGCACATCAAGAGGGATTGCCCAATGCTAAACAACAAAGAAAAGTAGAAGGCACCAAAGTACCACAAGTCCAACAAGAACAAGAAAGACAAGAAGAAAGGACTCGTCGGTACCTTTGATGACTCAAGTGATGACTCATCAAGCGATTCCGATGATGAGAAGGGTGAGAGCGCCCACATGTGCTTCATGGCACTTGAAGGCCCGCTCTCGGATGAGAGTGATTCCGATACGGATAACACCGAGGTAACAATGGATGAACTTCGCATAGCTAATGAAGAACTATTTGCTAAATACCAATCTTTAATGCTTAGATACTCTAGCTTAAAGAAATCAAAAGTTAGCAAGTCATCCATTCCATGCATTATCAACAATGACACTATTGTTGATACTTTAACCCTTGAGAAAGCAAACTTAGCTTCTCAAAATGTCACATTGAGAGATGAGGTGAATTCCCTCAAATCTCAACTAGATCAAACACATCCCATGGATAATAGTGATCTAGTTACACGCCACACACAATTGGGATTAGAGAATGATTCTCTTAAAACCCAAGTGCACGAGCTCAAAGCACGGGTGTCCACCTTGGATACCAACATTTCTTATTTAAAGGAGAAATATGAGCTCATGTCCTCCCGTATTGTGAGAATCAATAAGGGACAAGGACAATTGGATGATTTGCTTGCAAATCAATTTCCAGCCACACTTCGTGTTGGCCTTGGATTTGTAAAAGCTAATGCATCTAATGATCGCACCTCCTATAGTGGTGTCACTATAGATTTCGTGAGGCCTTCCTCCGGTGCATCCACAAGTGGTGGCAAAGACACTATAGGTAGCAATCCTACCAAGAATGTCACCACATCACTTTCTCTTCCTTTTGGCAAGAAACCCACTAAATGTGGAAACCAAAAGCAAGGCCATGCTTATATGTACACTAATACTCATCCACGTAGGAAACATCCTACTTCACAAGTGGATAATCATGACACATTTTATGCTCCGCACTCACGGACACGTACACAACCACACATGAGAAATACTCATGTACGTGCTCCCACACACCCATATGCTCATACGCATCATTCTTTCATGTATGCTAATTCTCCACATGTCATACATGATCAATATACTTCATATAATATGCATGTTCTCAAGAATACATATCATTCAAGAATGTACAATGCATATCCTCCACCTCATATCTATGCTAGAAATCATGTTCCTAAGAAGCATGCACCACATAGAAATCCAACTCATATGCATGCAACTAGGAATAGGACTCCCAAGATGTACACTATTTGGGGTCCTAAGAACACTAGTCTAAATGTTAGGAATGCTTATGTTGATTCCTACTTTCATGATGTAATTAGAAATAGTAACTATGTTGGGAAGCGGAAGTCCACTTGGACTTGGCTTCCAAAGGGCTAATCCCCTTGGACCCAACAAACATTGGGTACCATAAGCTTATGGTATATTATATAGGTACCCAAGAGAAAGAAGAAGAGCAATAAATGCCTTATTAGCTCTAAAGGGAAAGGATGGATTCTTGATAGCGGTTGCTCCAAACACATGACGGGAGATCCCTCATTGCTCTCTGAAGTGATTAGCATCAAAGATGGTGCAACTGTCACTTTTGGAGGTAATCAAAAGGAAACCATCATTGGAGTAGGTATCGTTGGTAATCCTTCCAAACCCCTAATTACTAATGTTTATCTTGTTAGTGGTTTATGTCACAACCTCATTTCCATAAGTCAACTTTGTGACAAAGGTTACAAGGTTAACTTCGGAGAAGGATTGTGTACTATTGTTGATTGTGATTCAAATGTTTTATTTTCCGGTATTAGGCGTAAAAATATTTATTATTTAAGCTTGCCTAAAACCATAGAACATTGCTTAGTTGCTAACACAAGTGAAAACTATTATGGCATCGCCGTTTTGGTCATGTTCACTTCAAGCACTTATATAAGTTAGCTAAGCATGATCTAGTCAAAGGTTTTCCTAAGATTGTGTTTAATAAGAAAAACTTTTGTGATTCATGTCAAAGAGGTAAACTAAGTAAATCTTCATTTAAGCTTAAAGAAGGGATTACTTCTAAGAGGCCCCTAGAACTTCTACATCTAGATTTATTTGGGCCAACTAGAACCGCTTCTTTAGGTAATGCTCATTATGGACTAGTTGTCGTTGACGACTTTTCTAGATTTACTTGGGTTTCATTCTTAACTAATAAGAATGAAGCTCATGAAGAGTTTACCAAATTTGCAAAGAAGATTCTGAATCTTTTAGGATCCACCATTATCACTATTCGTAGTGATCATGGAGGAGAATTTGAGAATGATTCTTTTACTAAGTTTTGTGATGACTCCGGGATAACTCATAACTTTTCCTTTCCTCGTGCACCACCACAAAATGGTGTTGTAGAAAGAAAGAATAGGACTCTTATTGAGTGTGCTCGCACTATGCTCCATGATAGTCATTTAGGACTACAATTTTGGGCAGAAGCGGTGCACACGGCATGTTATGTGCTCAATAGAATCCTAGTGAGACCCCGAACAAACAAAACTTGTTTTGAGTTGTTTTACGATAAAAAGCCTCAAGTGAAATATTTTCGTGTCTTTGGTTCAAAATGTTTTATAAAGTACACCTTTGGTAATTTAGACAAATTTGAGCCAAGATCCGATGAAGGAATTTTTGTTGGATATTCCACAAGTATCAAAGCCTACCGGATATACAACAAAACTTCTTCAACGATTGAGGAATCACTTCACGTATCTTTTTATGAAGATTTTGACTTTCCTCATGTTGATGATGATAATGTAGATATTCTTTGTGATTCTCTTAATAATGTTAAGATTAATGATAATATTGTTGAGACTAACACTTCTAACGAAGTTGTTGAAGTTGTTCCTAGTGATCCAGGTTTACCCAAAGCTTATCCAACCGTTCGCAACCATCCCCATAACCAAATCATTGGAGATATTAGTGTGGGTGTTCGAACGAGATCAAGAATTGAAGAATTCTCCCATTGCGCATTCGTCTCTACCATTGAGCCAAAGAACATTCAAGAAGCTTGTGATGATAGCTCTTGGATAGTGGCAATGGAGGAAGAACTAGCGCAATTCGAGAGAAATGAAGTTTGGGAACTTGTACCTCTTCCAAGTGGTCACCAAGCTATTGGGACCAAATGGATCTTCAAGAACAAGACGGATGAAAACGGGGTAATCACACGGAACAAAGCAAGGTTAGTAGCTCAAGGCTATCAGCAAGAGGAAGATATTGATTTCGAAGAATCCTTTGCCCCCGTAGCTAGATTAGAAGCTATTAGGTTGCTTTTATCTTTTGCATCCCATAAGAATTTTAAATTATTTCAAATGGATGTTAAAAGTGCATTTTTAAATGGATTTGTAAATGAAGAAGTCTATGTTTCTCAACCTCCCGGTTTTATTCATGAGAAATTTCCGAACCATATTTTCAAACTTAAGAAAGCGTTGTATGGATTGAGACAAGCTCCTAGAGCTTGGTATGATTGCCTTAAGACCTTTCTTTTGAATTTAGGTTTTAAAATGGGAGAAGTTGATTCTACACTCTTCATTAAAGATTATGAAAATGACATTCTTCTAATTCAAGTTTATGTAGATGATATTATTTTCGGTTCTACTAACTTTCATCTTTGTCAAGAATTTTCCAAGTCTATGAAGGATGAGTTTGAGATGAGCCACATGGGAGAGCTCACCTACTTCCTTGGATTGCAAATTCGACAAATGGAGAATGGCACTTTCATACATCAGACAAAGTACACAGGGGAGCTTATTAAGCGATTCGGGATGGAATCGTCTTCAAGCAAAAGGACTCCCATGAGTACTACTACTCATCTACACAAGGATGAAAGCGGAAAAGATGTAGACGTTCGTCTATATCGAGGTATGATCGGTAGCTTACTTTACTTAACCGCTAGTAGGCCCGATATCATGTTTTCCGTATGTATATGTGCTAGATATCAAGCAAGACCTAAGGAGTCACACTTGATTGCGGTTAAACGAATATTTCGTTATCTCAATCAATCCCTAGATTATGGGTTACTTTATCCTAAGTCTAGCACATATGAGTTAATCTCATATAGTGATGCCGACTTTGCCGGATGCAAGTCCGACAGGAAAAGTACTAGTGGCACATGCCATTTCTTAGGAAATTCCTTAGTTTCTTGGTTCTCTAAGAAACAGAATTCGGTGTCATTGTCCACGACTGAAGCGGAATATATTGCCGCGGGTCTTGCATGTGCACAAGTTCTTTGGATGAGACACACTCTTAGTGACTATGGTGTCAATTGTGATACTTGCCCTATCATGGTTGATAATCAAAGTGCTATTTGTCTTTCCAAGAATCCGGTACACCACTCCCGTACCAAACACATAGACGTGAGACACCATTTTATAAATGATCATGTAGCTAAGAAGGACATCATCTTAGAGTACATTGAAACCCAAAAACAAATTGCCGATATCTTCACTAAACCTCTTAAAGAAGATTCATTTGTGAGGTTGCTTGGAGAATTGGGAATTATGGGTGAATCTGAAATCTAGAAGCTCAATTTTCATGCTATAACTCCTTATTGAGCTCATATATTTTTGTGATTGTCTTTCTTCATGTGCTTTATTGTTCTATGAGTTTAAGAAAGGCAATTGTGACTTATTTGATTTCATGAGTTTTCGAAGTTGATTGGAATAAGTTTTGTTTCAATAGATTTACTGTTTTCATAATGATTTTAAGATGTATTTGTGATTAGAGTATAGGTCCTAGGGTGAGTGTTCTTATTCTCTGGAATTCTATCTCACTGTACATTTTTGGACCAGGACAGATGACTGTGTTTCTTTTGACAGTCGACTGCCCTACTCTATATCCTCCATATGAAAATTGATATCTTTCGCACAGCCGACTGTTGACTGTTTTACAGTCGACTGTTAATTTAACAGGCGACTGCAATTTAGTCATCAGGCGACTGTACTCTCTGTCGAATTTTTACAGTATTCTCTGTTATTCTTGTGATCTGTATTAATTCTCGGCCAGCCGACTGTTGTGTATATGTCAGTCGACTGTCCAGCAGACAGGCGAATGCATTATACCTGCCAGTCGACTGCCCATCTCTCTGAGATTTAATTCTATCACTTCATACAGTCGACTGACTTTTGTTCTCCAGTCGACTGTCTCCTGCTGTGTCGGTTCATTTGATTTGATCCGAGCCGTCGATTCTTTGATCCAACGGCTCAGATTGATTTTTCCTAATTTATATTCAATCGATGCGATCATTTCCCCACGTTGTTTTTCTCTCTCCTCCGCATCGACCGTTCAACTTCCCGCTCGATTCTCTCTACAAAATCGATCGATTTCGTTTCTTCAACCGTCGATCTCATCCTACACATCGATGTCGATCGTGGCCTTCCGTCGTCTTTGATCTTCATCTTCGCGATCGTCTGTCTTCCCTCGGTTGGTGTGCTTTCTCTCTCTTGACCTTCGTTGTTTCCGTTTGTTGCGTTTGTTCTTCCTCTTTTGTTTCCATGGCTCCTAAACCTAAGGGAAAAGAGAAGATCATTGCTTCTAAACAACCTAGGGCTCCTAAGAAACTCATCGCCAAGAGAAAGAAACCCTATAAAGCTCGAACCAAGCATGCCCATTCACCCGTGCATTCATCTTCACCGGGTTATTCTCCTTCTTCTTCGTCGAGCGATGCTCAGCCCTTGATTCATCGTCAGCGCAAGCCTACTGGTGTTCACATCAGTGAGCCTGCTGCTGAGATCCCTCATGTGTCTCCTTCTGCATCCAATTCGTCTGAAGAACCTCCTGCTGTACCCCCCTCTGATCCACTGGTTCCCGTTTGTCGAGACGATCTTTGTCTGGCAAAGTTTCACTCTCTCCTTGGGATCAATCTGCTTAGGGAGCGGTACATTGCTTTCCCCGCATTCACTGCTGAGAGACTTTCTGACATTCTGTCTACTACTCACCTGGCCGATCTTTTTCGCTTCTCTCAGAGCGAGTCCCCCAGAGCCTACCCATTTCTGGTGAAGCTCTTCTATGCGAACCGTGTTCGCGGTGAGTATTCAACTTCCGGCATCCTTGATACTGTCGTCCAGGGCACCCACATTCAGCTCACTCCCTCTCTCTTAGGGACTATCCTTAGGATTCCTTCTGTCGGTTCCCTCCCCACTGATATCAGCTTTTCCGAGATTGACGATCTTGACCAGTCTGTTCTCCGGGATATGTTTCGAGAGATACCTTTAGCTCTTGATTCGGGTGTCAGATCATCTATGTTCTCTGCACGGGGTTGGGCTGTTCACCTAGTGGTGAAGTCCAACGTTCTACCGAGATATGGATCGTCCGACCAGCCGTCTCAGGATATACTAAAGTGTATGTATGTTATTCTCTCTGGCATGCCTGTGAACTGGGCCGGTGTCCTCCTCGACAGGATGGACAAGGTTGAGTTCACGTCCTCCTCGTCTCACATTCCCTTTGGTGGTCTTTTGACTCGTGTCTTCCGTCACTTTGGTATTGACTTGACTCGTTACGAGCCCATGCCCTTTGGCCCTCTCCTCGACGCTTCTGTGAAGTCGAAGTCCTTTTCGGTTCTGCAGACTGCCTCGAAGAAGAGGAAGACTACTTCAGCTCCATCCTCATCCACGATGCCTCCAGCTGATTTGCCTTCATCATCATCTGCTCCACCGTCTCAGGATACTCTTTTGTCGATGATCTCTAGTATTTATCGGCTGCTGTCTCTCTCTCTCTCCTCCATCAGGGAATTCCCTTCCCTGAGGATTTGAGACAGTATCTTCCTCAGCCCCATGTGCCTCCTCAGCCTTCTGGTGTCGTTGAGCCTCCTGGTGTTGCCCCTACACAGGATGTTGCTGCTGCTGCTTCTGTTGCTCCTTCTGACCCTTCTCCAGAGGACACTCCTGCTGCGTCAGAGCCTGCTTCCTCGTCCGCAGCCCCTGGAGACGCTCACCCGTAGATCGATGCTTTTGAGTGATGTTATTTTTGAGTGATGATATATGTTTTGTCGGTGTATAATGGATCATGATGTATGCGACACTTTTTATATATGTATGATGATATACTCTTTGATGTCGTCATGATGTAGTTATTTTTTGTTGCTCATGATGTATCTTTTTGGGATGGCCATGTTGATGACCATCCGTTGATGTACTCAGCTGCTTTATATTATATATATACTAGTCATAACCCGTGCCCGTAGGGCACGGTTCATTTTAGATATTCTTCCCTCAAGATCTGGGTTCCCCCGAAAATTTAGCTCATCCCGAGCAATTTAGTTCTTCACAAAAATCATAGATCATCCCAATATTTAGTACCATCCAAATTTAGATTCACTCCAAAATTTTAGGGTTTTTCCTGCTAAATTTTCTCTTTCCAAAAATTTTAGTTTCCCGCAAAATTTAGTTTCCGAAGAGAATTTAGTTCCCCTCAAAAAAATTAGTAGCAGCACGGGAGCCTTCGGCACGGAACAACAAATTCGTTGCGTGCCTTCGACGCGAACAACAAATTAGCGTAAAAAATTGCACGGGCGTCTTCGACGCAGACGTTGAAACCTTCCGTTGGCATCGAATATTTTTCAACATTCAGATCATAAGAAACAGTTGTTATTAAGTAAATAACCCCTTAGATATTTCAATATATAGATATAAGATCATTGTTATTTTAATTGATATTATTTCAAAAGGGATACAAATATCTCAAATTGAGTATCCAAATGAGCCTACCATGGACAACAAATCATTTACAAATTAAGAGACATTTTTGTATGAAAGAGTCTTCTTTTACATTCAAATAAGAGGAGAGAACATACAAAGATACACATACATCATAAACACGCACAATCACATAACCCCCTTTCTTTTTAAGTATCACATGATATTGCGTTATGATTAAGAGTCACAGAGGTGTAAATAACTTACAAAAAACATGGTAAGCTGCATTCAGATCCCATGGTCTCTAGGGTACTTGTAACTAATTAGCCCTAATCTTTGACAGTGCACTCAAACTAGCGGTGCATCAGTTCTTAAGACTGAATCTTGTAGTCAAATTTACAGGCTTTTTAGTGGGATTAATCAGTGAGTCATAGATTTGTGTCACATGGGATTAATCAATGACTTATAGATTTGTGTCACATCCTATTTCTGTACATTTTTTGTTAGACTGAGTTAATGCCCTGTTAGATTTTCAGTTATCCGAGTGTTAGTATCAAAGATTATGGGTTGTTCGTTAAAATACCTTATAGAATAGAAGATAAGTGTGCAATGTACCCACACACAAAAATATTAACACATCACAATTGTAGGTTAAAATATATTTTTCTTTTGAAACATTCATGAGAATCCAACTCGGAGCCCAGTTCATTTTCATCAAACATATGCATCATAAATTTCAATATCTGAAGACTTTATTCGTAAGCACGTCCAAAAGAACAAATGCATTAACATTTACAATTAGTTATAGAACGTATAAGCATACAGAGAGCTAGCGGCTCAAATCCTTGCATTTCAAATGATTTAATCCGACTTTTCAAGCATCTTACATTAGAACCTTGCTACAATGAACAAATCTTCTCATTTCTATAGTCCTGTGAATGCAACATGGCTTATTGCCCCTTCTTATTCTTTTCTGTATCATCTTCCTTTGTGTTGTTCTTAATACTGCATTCATTCTCATTTTTTGGTGTGTCTCTCTATGTTGTCCTTATTGTCAGCTTCCTCATCATTGCTGGTGTTATCTTCCTCGACATTGCCAGTATCTGCACATCTATCTGATTCTGAATTAGGGGAATGGCATGTGCATAGACAAATAACACAATGTGCAAGTTGAAAAAATAAATGACAATAGTTGACGTATGGTAATTGTTGGGTCAGTGCTCACCACTCTACCAAGAAATATGTTGGTACAATGTTGCATGAAATCTATTCTTAAAAATTCCTATTATGAGGGCATCCCACTACGGAAACAATGTAGTCGATGAAATCCAATGAATACCAAGATGCACTTGCATTTTTACTTGCTCTCTGCATCATAAAGATCGATTCTGGGAACATGCTAAGGAGAAACAACATATGAACAGATAATTATTACAATTACAATTACATGGACAATAAGTAGCTTGCATGGCAAATAAACTAAATGATAATAATACAAATTGGGAGAAACTGCAAGCAAAACGTGGTATGAATAATGAATATGGCTCACAACATATGCAAAGGTTACATACATGTGTCCAGCTAATCATAAAAAATGACAAAGCAAATAAAGATAAGCACTTTCAAGCACCTTCATGCTTTTTTACCTGTTATAAAAGGTCTGGTTTTTTGTTGCCTTAGCAAGTTTCCTTTCATCAAAGATATATGATATACCAAATGGACTTTGATATATTATCTCAAGAAATGCAAAGCATATCCTGCTGATATGTTAGCTGGTTAGCAAGGACCAAATTACATGGAAAAGAAGGGCTCTCTACTGTTTGTGATTTTTGCAAATGGTTTCATGTCAGATTAATACCAATTTTGCAAATGCTTTGTAATTACATGCACAATGATGTCAGTGTTCTTCTATGAGCAAAGTTGAATTTTTGCAAATGGTTTCATGTCAGATTAATACCAATTTTACAAAGCAGCATATAGACATCCCTTAATTTCTATGTAAATATTCTTATGAGGATGACTTTTTATGAGCATATAGACATCTCATTGTATAGTACTTCCCCTTTTACCTCTCAAAAGCTGTATGCTTTGAATATTACGAAAAGATTTCAAACAGAGTCCACCAAGTAACAATCCTTCAGGCAATCCTTCAGGAAAAGATTTCTAAGTTCAATACTGTGATTGGCATAATGTTGAAGAAACATGTCCAGGCTCATGACATAATATTAGGATTTCAAACAAATTATAGCTGGACGATTCTTGGTGGACATAGGAATCTTCCAGGCAATCCTAATATTATGCCAATCATAGTATTGAACTTAGGACATATTTCTACTGCACTTGAGTGGGTTATAGCTTGATACTATGCACAGATCTGTTGTTCATCTAAGAGCGAGGTATAGAAAACATCAAATATATAATACACATGCCAAAGAATTGCACCCAAAAACGTATTAAAAATTATATTGCAGTGGACTCATATACAAAAACTAAATCAGAATTAAAATTCAATTCCACCTCCCATAACAAAACTCGATCATCCATTTAAACACCAAAACAATCTAATATGCATTAAGTTGAACATTTAAAAAAGAAAAATACATCACCCTATCTATTCACTCTCGATCAAATCTCTCAATTCGTTCAGTATCACATCCCAATACCATTTACTCACCAAATCATTGCTCAAATTCGAATGAAAATTAAAGATCGTAACAAAAGGAGCAAGAAATTACCTTTGCCGACGAATCCGATCACCTTCCGTTAGATGGATCCTGGTTACTGAAGTCTAGTTCATGCACTTATTATGTTAACCAAATGTAGGAACAATAGGCCCACCTTTAGCTTGATGTGGTTAATATGATTGAATCACAAATTCACCCAAAAAGTAACCTTTTTCAAGACATAAGTTCAAACACATTTAACCATGTATTCATTTATGATTATACTCGACAGAGGGCTAAATTAATTCTACCAATCCTAGTTATATCATTATTTTAATCACTCAAAAGTTTGTTAGACACTAAACACTAACACAAATTAACCAGTTCACCCAAATTAAACTGCATTTCCACGTTCAACTGAAAGCCATCTGTGTCTAACAAACTACACAATAGCACATAATAGATTAAATCAAAGCAGTCTCGCTCACGTCTTAGGAGTAAAAATTATGTGTCTGTATTCTTCCCCTTCATGCATACATTGAGAAGGCAAACTATGGACCTGTAGATCTCTTTTGTTTCATGCATACCTTAGCATTCACAACATAAACACTTGATATTGATTCCTACATGTCTAGTTCGTACTGTTCATGTGAGGTGTACTATTTTTTAGCTTTTGGCATGTTGCAAGAGGACTGTCAGCCTAACTATATTACATAGATCAAATCAATGGTGGCGTATACCATATTAAATTGAAGTCCATTGGGGTCGGATATTACTAATTTGAAATGAGCTAAAAGGCCAAATATAAAATGTACAACATTGATGGTTTCAATTTCAGAATACAATACAATATTGGTCAATATGCTTGTAATCCAATTTGATTCGAAAGAGAAACCCTTAATCGAATCTAAATCTATGATCCAAACTCAATAACCATATACCGACCTAGTTTGAGGTGTGACAAAATTTTATACATTCCTTTTACTCGTATCATCAACTTACCAACCCACATTCCCAAGTTCAGGTAGCAGTCCGGTAAAGCAGAACTCCCAGAATTCTGTCATTAGCTTCTTCATTTTGTCATTGCCATCATAGAACACATTC
This sequence comes from Scilla litardierei, assembly GCA_030789695.1. Taxonomy (NCBI): domain Eukaryota; kingdom Viridiplantae; phylum Streptophyta; class Magnoliopsida; order Asparagales; family Asparagaceae; genus Scilla; species Scilla litardierei. Next base: position 115,462,011 of record CM061141.1, read on the forward strand.
TGTCATTAGCTTCTTCATTTTGTAAAAAGCGTGCATTCTTGTAGAGGGTTGTTCTAGATTGGGAAAATTGGACGCTAGTTTGGAGTTCTGTAAGAAGATGATAAAGAAAGGATTTGTTCTTGATTGTTCAGCTTGCACCGAGATCATGGGAAGGCTTGCAAAAGCCGGACAGGTTGAGAAGGCAAGTGAGATGTTAACTGTTCTCATAGACAACAGGTTTGTGCCCAACGAAGAAATTTACTATAGACTTGTGGATGGATATGGGAAGATTGGGAAGGCTCAAGATATTCTTAAACGATATTATGAAATGGAGCACCGAGGACTCATTCTTGGCCATGTTGTCTTTACTTCGTTGATTATAAATCTTTGTGAATGTGGTAAGTTGAAGGAGGCCGAAAGGTTTCTAACCATTATAGAAGGGAAATCTGTATCCCTCAATGGGAGTGTGTTTGATGCGATGATCAAAGGTTATTGCAGGATGGGTGACATCAAGCAGGCACTTTACTTCTATGATGAGATGATTCGAATGAAGTTGGAACCTCATGCTAATACCTTTATGATGTTAGTTAGAAGTATGGTTAACAGAGTGGTAAGGGATTTATAGCGATGTCATAAAAAATCCTTGGAGAATTGAAATCAGTGGAGTTGCCTTCTGAGCACTATTTAAAAAGATTTACTGACTTGACCTGGGAAAAAAGAAATGCTATTGCACCTCACAATATGGAACTCAAATCATACATATATGGAGACTCTTGTTTCTTTTTAGAACATTTCAGAGGATAATCATATTCCGAGGTAGGATTCTTGACACCGCATACTCTAATTACGTTGGATATTGGTCGTCGGGATGATTGAAAACTTTGTCCTGAAGCACGAACTGTTCGAAATTGTCCGCCTATGCATGGTAAAATTGTACTTACTGGATTGAAGTATTATCTGTTGCCTAAATTGAACTTAATAATTATGTCATCAGAAAAGGCTATTCTATCTTGAAAAATATTATAGCTTAAATACACGTCTCCTAAACAGAAAAATGAATAGCCTGGATGCGGAGCATCTTATACTGATTTAAGCTTTACATTTGCATTGCAATATTCCCATTCGCACATAATAAACCAGAAATTATTAGCCCATCTGACGACCTACTATTTGATTATAAATTTTAAAAACGTGTTTAAAAATAAAAATATACATCAGCAGTAACAATCAAAAAGAGACCAACAAAACAGTTCAGACTTCTGCCATTCCAAGTGACTTCAACTGAAAAGATCGAAACAAAGGGAAATTTAGAGCAGAATACTTACCATGTACCCATTGATTTCGTTCTCGAGCTTCTCCTTCCTCTGATCCGCCCTACGATCGATCGCATCAGACCAGGCCTCATCGAGTTCGAACTGCGGTCCGAGCCTTCCACCGATCTTCTTCGCGAGCCGAAATCGAACGCAGAGATCTTCCAAGCTTAATGCGACGTCGTCGGAGCCGAAAACGTACGCAGAACACTTCGAAAAGATCAATGAGATTTGGGGGGTTTTGGGGAAAAGATCATGGAAAAGATCGAAACAAAGGGAAATTTAGAGTAGAATACTTACCCTGTACCCATTGAGTTCGTTCTCGAGCTTCTCCTTCATCTGATCTGCCCTACGGTCGATCGCATCAGACCAGGCCTCATCGAGCTCGCACTGCGATCCGAGCCTTCCACCGATCTTCTTCGCGAGCCGAAATCGAACGCAGAGATCTTCCAGGCTTACTGCGACATCGTCGGAGCCGAAATCCCCACTGACTGATCAATGAGATTTGGGGGGTTTTTGGGGTAGAATGCGAGGAGGCGTGGGGGGGAGTCGATGAGATTTGGGGGGGAGTCGAGGGGGTTCCATTGTAAACAACCCAGCGAAATTAATGATGTTTTCTCATCGTACACAACCCAATGAAACCCAACTATTAACCATCTCTATTGCCAGCTGACCCCACAACCCAACGAAACCCACGCGTGTTGTGGAGGGGAGAGATAAATTGTTTCCTCTCTTTTTTGAGCTGACCCCATCTAAATTCCATCAAGCCATCTCAACCGTTGATTTTCCATGATCAAATCTCAACTGTCTTTTATCTTGTCCTAGTCAGCCCTAGGATTCAAAAAACACTGTCAAATGTATAATAGATGATGTTGCATCTCTCTTTTGTGTCACACTATGCTATATTGATTAATTTCTGTGTGATGTATGATATATTGTCTCTATGTATGCTTCACTCTTCTTGATGTGCTTTTGAGACAATACAAGAATTTGATATTGGTTAATTCATGCTCTTTCGTTGATGTGATGAATATGTGAAAATTATTTTCATTTCGAATATCTAAAATGTTGATATTGGATTTCAATTCCATTACTCACATGTGTATATGATGAGATTTTATGAGTTTTTGATTCGATATATCTTTATACTCCTTGATTGTTGTTAGTTCGTATTTTAGCACTATTATTGTTGTTGTTATTTGCTCCCACCTTTTTGGATAATGCCATAGGGGGAGAGAAATAAACATACAAGATTCATAATGGATGTGCTAAGTATGTTCTAACGCTTGAATCTAAGATTTTCGTTGTCTTAGATTCCGGGGGAGTAAGATTACAATGAATATGGATTTTTATTTCCTAGATTTCTTGAATTAAATTCATTCATATCTCACTCATTTGCTTCAATTGCTATATAGATACTCTAATATTTGTTGACTAACTTGATTGGCATCTATGTAGGGGGAGTAAGTTTGCATTGCGCACAATTATTTATCTTTTTGTTTATGTTTGTTTGTCATCATCAAAAAGGGGGAGAATGTTGAGTATTGGACTTCTCCCTACTTGGTGTTAATGATGAGCAAACATAAATACTTGTGACTAATCCCCTATTTTGCAGTTAATCCATTGCCTAAGCTTACTATGAAGATCAACTAGCAATGGATGACTCACAAACGTGATTGAAGGCAAATGATATGAATTGGATGATCGTAGATTGATGATTGAAGCTCCGTAAAGACTTCAAGCTCATACGATGGAAAGAAGAGATTATTCGTCAATGTAATTTTTCTTTTATCTCTTCTAGTATGTAGCTTAGAAGTAGAACAATGATGGAGCACTCACACACATCTACTTTCGGTCATAGGACATCTCTAGACCTTTGTCCTTTGATCGCAATTCAATTCTCTTTTGTTTGTGTTAGGATTGTTCATAACAGCCGACTGCTTAACAGTTTACAGTCGCCTGTCTTAAAAACAGTCGACTGTGTTTTGTTCTACAGTCGTCTGTTATGCACAGACTATTTCAATGCAGTCTTTGGGTCCTCTCTGATTATCTCGCACAGGTTACTGTTGAATGTTTATCAGGTGCCTGTCTTAGCGACAGTCGACTGTGAATGGTTCATCAGTCGCCTGTCTCTCCTTGCCCAAACTCTGTTTGATCCGAATTCTACGGCCAGTCGACTTATGCTGTATATACAGTTGACTGTCTGTTAGATCAGTCGACTGTCTATGCTGCAACAGTCGCCTGTCTGTAATCTATTCTTTGACTCAACTCTCTGGAAATTTCTCCTGTCTGTGACAGTCGTCTGTTTAAGGATATACAGTCGCATGTTCTGATTTACAGTGGACTGTGTTCCTTGCATCAGTCGTCTGTCCTGTATCTTGTGAGATTTCCAGTATTTCATCTAACTTACTCTTCTCTCGGCCAGTCGCCTGTCGAAGGATGTACAGTCGCCTGTTGGTTTTACAGACGACTGTCTTGGCTTCATCAGTCGACTGTCCACATGGTAAGTTACCGTTATGAATTCTCACCTACCCTTGCTGACTGTGCAACAGTCGACTGTGGTTTGTTCAACAGTCGCCTGTCGCAAGTTCAGATTATATCCGTTGAGATTTTTCTCACGGATTTCGATTGGGTTATTGCCTAAACTGTTTTGTGGATTTGAGAAAGCTATAAATAGAGCTTCTACTGTTTCATTGGAAGGTTACTCATTCATTGCAAAATCCTTCAAGCTTTCATTTCCAAAGATCAAAGCTTTCAAATCCAAAGCCCTAAGTATTTCCAAATCTTGTTCTCTTGCTCTCCAACCTAGAACCAAAGATTGATCCTCTAGGCAATTGGTGCAGTCAAGAGAAAGGGCTTTTCTCCTCTCATCTAAGAGAGTTCTTCAACACACATCACACTTCTCCTTCAAGTTCTACTTCAAGGCATAGGTGATTGTAAGTGTTGCTTTCAGATTTCATAACTTCTCTATTTGAATTGTGCTCTCGGTTGTGAGAGTGGTTTTTGCTTGCTCCCTGGTTGTGGGAGTCAAGGACATCGATTGTATTCGATTGCACTTGTAGGGTTGCTACAAGTGGGTTTTAAGGAAACCTCAAGTTAGGGTTCTAACTTGAGTATCCGGTGGTATCCGGGTGGTAGGGACGTATGATTACCGGGAACAAGTCGGGAGTTGACTTGGGTAATCCGAACCCTTGAAACATAACTGCGTTTGCGTGTGTTTCTCTTTGGGTTGTTTTCTATTCCGCACTATTTGTTGGATTGCATTTTATTTGGCGTAAATTCATTTTAAATTTGCATAAACACTATTCAACCCCCCTTCTAGTGTTTTCCCCATAGACAGGGTCCTTACAGTTTTTGCCCAAACTGTTTTGTGGATTTGAGAAACCTATAAATGGGGCTTCTACTGTTCCATTGAGGGGTTACCTAAGCTATTGCAAAATCTCTTAAGCTTTCTTTTTCTAAAGTCTAAAGCTCTCAAATCCAAAGCCCTAAGAATTCCAAATCTTTGATCTCTTGCTCTCCAACCTAAAACCAAAGAGTGATCCTCTAGGTATTTGGTGCAGTCAAGAGAAAGGGCTTTCTCCTCTCTTCCAAGAGAGCCTACAACACACATCACTCCTCTCCTTCAAGTTCTACTTCAATGCATATGTGATTGTAAGTGTTGCTTTATATTTCATTACTTTCGTAAATTGAATTTGCTCTCGGGTTGTGAGAGCGGTTTGCTTGCTTCCAAGTTATGGGAGTCAAGGACATCGATTGTATTCGATTTCACTTGTAGGGTTGCTACAAGTGGGTTTTAAGGAAACCTCAAGTTGGGGTCTAACTTGAGTATCCGGAGGTATCCGGGTGGAAGGGACGTAAGATTACCGGGAACAAGTCGGG